>CM046445.1:85024509-85412009 GCA_025506515.1 Flaveria trinervia | reverse complement strand
CTTTATAGAGCTTGGTGTAGGCACTCGGCTTTGGAGCACTGCGTTATGCACTGATCTCTGCAAAACATGCCGCCCATTCAGCCTTTTTGATGTTGACATCGGCGTCCGAGGCTTGGGCTTGATCCTTATTCTTCTCCGACTCTTGCTCCATTTTATCCATTGTTTCAAATGTATCACTGACAAGAGTGTCACCCAGATTGGGGACTACATTTCCCTCATTGTCAGCATACTCTAGATAATGCTGGGCTATGACGTCTTCAATTTCTATCTCGTCTACATCATTAAGCTCATCATCACTATCCATGTCAACTATAAGAGCATCCTTCACTATTTCATCTGGGTTCAGTCGGAATATCTCAGCTAGTTGCTCACGAGTAAGGTCATGAATTATTTCTCCTTCTTCAGGAGTATAACTCACAGACCTCCTGACAATCCCTTGCAAATCAAGTATCATTGCCAGTTGAGACTTGATTTGCTGAAGGGGAGCAACATCATACTCATCTTGCTGAGATGAATCATTTGCTTGATTTAAACACATAAATACATCACCCATTAGTCAATAATCAAGACACTAAGTAAATACATCACCCATTAGTCAATAATCTTGCTGAGATGAATCATTTGCTTGATTTAAACACATAAATACATCACCCATTAGTCAATAATCAAGACACATAAATACATCACCCATTAGTCAATAATCAAGACATTAAGTAAATATAAACACTATGTACATGAGTTTAATACAATATTCAATTACACATGATTTAAAATTACATAAACATCTAGACATTACGTTTGTCCTGAATCATGTGCTCCTCTGCAGTCGAGGCTGAGGTCGAGGAACCTTGATCTTGATTCTTCTTAGTCCGCCTCTCACTAGCTTGTGTGGCACCCGATGCAGATGCATCACCGTCTTCTTCATCATCTCCTCCATCTCCTGCACCTTCATCATCTCCTCCCTTTGTTTCATCCTCATCATCATCCTCTTCATCATCATCCTCATCATCATCGTCATCACCATCTCTTTCTCTTATCTTCAGAGGCGCATCCTTTGTTCCTTTAAACTTGAGCATTATGGTCTTTTTGGCATCTTCCAACTCCTCAATCTTCTTAGTGGATAGAACTTTATGCTCCTAGAGTTGGGCAATCTCTTGACTTTGAGTAGCCATCTGCTGAGCCTGATCCTCCATGAGCTGGGCCTACTGAGTGATCTGCTGTGCTTGGGCAGCGTTCTACTCCACAAGTTGTCTGATTTGTGCAGCTCTTTCCTCGTCAGCAACTCACAGCTTCAGCACCATCCTGTTAAGTGATGACAGCTGATCCTCCACCCCAACAGAAGGTAGGGAGGATCCTTTACTGAATGGCTGGTGGGATGATGGTCCGGGCTGGTGGTAGTGGTGGTGGCTGTGGTGAATTGGGGTGGTGTATATGTGTGGGTGGTGATGGGTAGGCTGTAGTGGTGGTGGAAGTAGTGTAGATGGGTGGTGGAGTGGCTGTAGTGGTGATGGTGGGTGAAGTGGTAGTAGTGGTGGTGGTAGCTATGGTGGAGGTAGAGGAGAGTGTGGTAGTGATTGGTGGTGTGGTAGTGGTGGTGGTAGCAATAGTGGCTGAGGTGGAGGCCGTGGCTGTAGTAGAGGTCAATGTAAACTTTAGTCTCTTCCCCTTCTTGCCATAGGGGTGGGCCATTCTCCTCTTCCTTGTGCCTTTAGGCACTGTGGCTCCCCATTGGCTGCAGGGCGGGTCCGGGGTATATGATGGATCTGTATCAGCAGCAATAGAATCCTCGGACTCCCCTTGGTGTCCATCAACCGCCCTAATACCTCTCTCTGTGGCTACAACACGTCTCCCCACCATTCGCACCCGAGACTCTTCCTCAGACTCCTCCTCCTCCATCTGAAAGTTAGGGTGAATAGGAGCTGGTTCGGTTCCACCCTGACCATCCCTTCCCTGATCAGGATCATGATCATTACCATCGGAGTCATCGGAGGGAAGAGCAATCTGCTCTACATCTGAGTCACTGTCCTCGCGACGCCACTTTCGTCGAGCTGGCGCCACATAGTCTTCTCTAGCCAAATGTCCAAATAGTCTCTTTACAGGGGGCTTTACCTGCTTGCCCCTGTATACGTTCATTCTTCCAAGAGTGGTATCATCCATGATCTCGAGAGATACAACATCATGGCTCTTCTTAGGCAAAGAAGGAAGCTTCTCGTCAATGATCATCTACAGAAATCTCGAGTAAATATAGAAGCCCTCTTTGCTTTTTGCCTCTATATTCTCGATCAAGTAGGAGAAAATTATGTTGGAGAAGCTGATGGGGTGATTCAGCACTAGTGCCACGTAGGCATTCTGGATTTGGTCTGATAAATCATCAAATCCACCCCTTCGAGAAGCAATGCACTTCCGGATGACATGAGCTAGATACTTAAACTGAAGACACAAGTTGCTTTTATTGAGCACACCTGAATTGATGTCCCCAGTGTACCTCATCCATAGAAAGCATCCCCTTACGGTAAGAGGATGTAGTCTGGTGGGGTAAGCAGCATCATCTCCCAAATCAAGAACACGTCTCAGATCAGCTGTTATGACCTCAATCTCTTGCCAAAGATGGAGCTACGTATATTGTAGGGCTCAGTCGATTGATCAATGGAAGCACCTTCCCAGAAGGCCTGCTGTATCGACCTATAGGGTGTGCAAGGTGTAGATATCGCTCGATATATCCTCGATCTCCTTAGGAATGCAATAATACCAACAAACTTGGCAGCAATACGAGTGGTGGCATCCAAGTGAGCACAAATATTGTGCTTGGTGTTTATGATCCACCGAACTGCCATGAATCTATATAAACGCTGGCAATCGTCAGAATACAACAATTTGTAGTCAAGAAAGGTCAATTGAAAATCTGGTAGAGTAACGGCACTATCAGACGATTTTAGGGCGAATGAGGAGTGATGAACATATGCGACCGACTTTAGCCCTATTTATACTGAATCTGGTTTCAATCAGGCGACTGGATCCATCCGCTTTTTTCATTCGCGCGATTGGATCTCAGTCATGCGATTGGTTTAGTCGGTCACATTCAGTCGGCCGACTAGGTTTCAGTTGGGCGACTAACTCATTCGGTCAACTCCATTCAAGTGACTGGCTTATTCTTGTAAGCCAGTCGTGTGAATGGTTCATACTCATGCTCCATTTAGTTGACTGGTTCATAAGTATGGTCCAATCGTATAACTAGTCCATACTCATGGTCCAGTCGTGCGAATGGCCTCTACTTATGATTTTGACTTTATGATCATTTATTGCTTAACCATTTTAACTATAGATAAAACATTTTGAGCATTCTATAGTCACAAACATGACCATTTCAACTTCAAAAACTTTTGATCACCTCAGACGTGATCCTTTTAACATTTGAAAACCCGTTTTGGTCACCTTAGACATGACCCGTTTTAGTGATTAGATCCCAGACAAAATTCCAATACGTAGTCCGACTTTTATCAACTAAACTGACAGAATTAAACTAATGAAACTACTAGAACTGAAAAACAGAAGTAAAACATATTTTTGTAAGTTTTGTGTGAGGTGGAAATCCTAAGATAGGTATCTAACAGATTTATTTCTAGAACAGGCAGCTTCAAGTTATCTTGACCATAAGCGGAACGATTCATTATGGAATCATACAGGTAGATCAAATCATTTGGGACTTGTCATCAAAACCTTTTGATGCTTGTTTCTTGTTTTCATTGAGAGTCATTAGCAAGTCTAGGAAAGATACTAGTACCACAAGATGCACACAGTGGTGTTGACTTTCAAGAGTTGCAGCCACGATGATTGTCAATACACAGACTTTTGACTCAGAATGGTGATGGTTTAAGGTTTAATTATTTCAACAAGCATTTGTAGATCCCACGCTTATATGGTAATCAACATTCCTCAGGAGATTTTTGAGTGGTCTACGGGCAGTATTCCAGAAGAAACTATTCTAGAGCTTTCAAAGAGTTGCAAAGCCTCAGGTCAGTGCCACCGCATAGCAGAGAGACGCAAACACCAATGAATTCGAGAATATTTAGGTTGTGCTTATCCTCAGGTTAGTGCCACCGCACAACAGAGAGGCACACAACCTATCTTCTTGTTTGAGCAATTTTATTCTTTTTGCACAGATCGCACCAACAACATAGGTTATTAGCTTGATTGCTTTTTGCATTTTTCATCATGTGCTTTGCTCATATTATGGTCATGCGCACACATTTGTGGTGTTATTTTGCTCGTCACCCTTTATTGAACTCTGTTCATTGTGTTAACCAGGGATACGATGATAACCCACAGCTTGTTGAACAACTTAGTTTGATCTTGAGATCACCAACGAGGTCTACTTATCTATTGTGTTGAATCTACCGACACATCATCTAATGGTCTAGCAACCTCTAGGTCTACTTTTCTCCGTGTTATCTTAGTAGTAGCTAGTTTTACTATCATTTTTCCATTTATTTTTGCTTAGACTTTTCAGACTTATACTTTGAATTTTGCATTTTAAACAATTTCTTCTTTTAAAGTTCCAAACTATTTGTTCCTGTGTACTATCATTTTCCATAGTTGTTGAATCAGTATCACAGACACGACCTTATTTCTTTTAGCTTACATGTCCTCCTCCCTCGTTTTTTTACTGAAATTAAATACTAACTTACCCTATTCTCCCCTAAAATTCTAAAACCGTAAAATATTTGCGTTTTTAAGATTTTAATAGGCGAAGAAATAAAAATAAAATAAAGAAAATAAACTAAAAAATTAAAATAAAATGAAATCTACTTGTCGAACTGAGTACTGTCATCGTCGGAAATCACATCACTATACTTTTTAACACCCTTGACCTCTAACAGATATAGAAAACATGGTTTATCAAAGGCTTTTATGTATAGGTCAGCGTGTTGAAAATCCGTATTAATTTTAACAACATCGATTAAATTCTTTTCAATACAATCACGTATAAAGTGATATTTAATGCCGATGTGTTTAGTCTTAGGATATTGAATCGTATTTTTAGTTACGGCTATTGCAGTAGAATTATCAACAAATATAGGAGTGTTCGAGAATTTCAAACCGTAGTCCCGCATTTGCTATTGAATCCAGATGATTTGAGAAAAGCAGCTTGCCACAACAATATATTCAGCTTCACAAGTTGACAGTGCAACTGATGTCTGCTTCTTACACTGCCACGTGACTAATCTTCTCCCAAAGAATTGACGTCCCGCTGATGTTGACTTGTAGTTCATTTTTCAACCGCCGTAATCCGAGTCACTATACGCTGTAAGCTTGAAGTCATCATCATGAGGATACCACAATCCTAGTGTTGGTGTACCCTTTAGATAACGAAATATCCTTTTAACCCCAATAAGATGGTTGACTTTCGGTTTCGCCTGATATCTGGAGCATAGACATGTCGCGTACATGATATCAGGTCGTAAGGCTGTGAGATACATGAGGGATCTGATCATTCCTCGGTATATGGTGGCATCAACCAGATCGCCACTTTCGTCGGGTGCTACATCATGATTTGTAGCAAGAGGAGTTCCAGCTGCCGAAGCATTCTCCATATTGAACCAACTGAGAATATCGCCTACATACTTGGTTTGATGTAGGAAAATTCCCTTAGGTGTCTGATCCACCTGTAATCCGAGGAAGAACTTCATTTCTCCCATTGCACTCATTTCGAACTCTGCTTTCATTACTGCTTCAAATTCTTTACATAACTCTTCGTTTTTGGATCCGAAGATTATGTCATCAACATAGATATGTACAACAGTCACCATCTTTTCTTTGATAAACAATGTACAATCAATCACTCCTCTTTAAAACCTGTGTTTACAAGATGATTCGAGAGTTTCTCATACCAGGCTCTGGGGGCTTGATGAAGCCCATATAGAGCCTTGTCCAGCTTGTAAACTCTATCCCGATGATACGGATCCTCGAATCCCTTGGTTTGACTAACGTACACTGTTTCTCGGATTTCACCATGAAGGAATGCACTTTTCACATCGAGCTAATAGACTTTAATATTCATATACGATGCATAGGATAGAAAGATACTGATTGTTTCCATTCTTGCCATGGGTGCAAACACTTCGTTGTAATTGATTCCCTAAACTTGTCGAAATCCTTGAACCACAATCCGAGCTTTGTTTATGATAATGACCCCTTGGTCATCCTTCTTGCATTTTAAGACCCATTTAGTGCCATTGACCTTAGCACCTTTAGGTCTATCCACCAGAGTTCACACACCAAACTTCTTGAACTGAAGAAGTTCTTCTTGCATGGCACTCACCCAAGCCTCACCGTTTAATGCATCACGTACATATTTGGCTTAAATTGAGATACAAAACATCGATAAGCACCATCGTAAAGGTAGCCTTTTCCATAACTAGGACATAATCAGCTGAATATAGCTGATTTCTTGTCTGTACTCCTGATTGTACATCCCCTATGACATTGTCCAGAGGATGATAAACATTTAGACGAGATCCAGGAGTGGTGGGTACAACTACCTCATTATCCAGATTATGAACCAGAGGTGCAGTATCTGAGGTAGTGGGAGTATGGGGTTCCTAAGTGTCAGAGGCATGAACATCTGATGCGTGTGTACTTGTAGAAGTTGGAACCTGTTCCTCCTGATCCACCTGAACATTTTCCACTTCTTCATCATCAGAAGAGAAGTCACTTTTCTCCAGTGCTCCCCCTGAGTTACTAGAAGACTGCCCTTAGGAACTGGATGTTGTTGAGTCTAGGGGTGAGTTAAGACCTCATACATTATCTTGGTTGCTAACTCGTCATCAGAAGTGGAGAGAGGGATGTTGAAGGAGTTAAAGAATCCATCATAATCGAAAAAAAATGCGGGTCCTTTTCCATCTAGGGGGTGGTGTATCTCTGAACGTCCATGTTACACCACACTTCTACTTGACCTGTTGAGTTATTGTAAACTCTGTTATTCGGTATGTTGTATCCTAGGAAGATTCCTTATTCAGTCTTTCGCTGAACTTGCCTTCCTGAGTTTTCTTCAAAAGGGTGCAAGGTGCGCCAAATGGTTCTAGGTACTCTAGATCTATCTTACGTCGTTGAAGTAGCTTGTAACATGTCTTACCATGATGTTTAACACCAGGACTTGATTTAAAGTGTAACATGCATTGGCAACTGCCTCAATCCAAAATTGGATGGGCAGTTTCGAGTCTGCTAGCATTGTCCTTGCTGTCTCTATCAAGCTACCATTCTTCCTCTCAGCAACTCCATTCATTTGTGGGGTGTAGGCAGAAGTGAACTAGTGTACAATTCCCTTTTCTTTGCAGAAAGCCTCCATCCACTGATTCTTGAATTCAGTACCATTGTCTGAGCGTACTTGTCTTACCTTTAGCTTGTAGAGAGACTCTAAAGTAGTTACTAACTCTTTGAATGACTCAAATGTCTCAGATTTAGATTTCAGAAACATTACCCAAGAGAATCTAGAGTAGTCATCTGTAACAACGTAAAAGTACAAGTCTCTGGCGATGCTCCTTGTACTGACTGGACCAAACAAATCCATGTGAAGAAGCTTAAGAGGCAGTTCTATGGAATGAACTTTCTTTGCCTTATGAGACTTCTTAGCCTTTTGCCTTTCTTGTAGGCGACACAAAAATCCAGTAGTTGGAAGTTTTTGATGTTTACTCCTCGCACTAGATCATTCTAGATCAAGTGGTTCATCTTCCGTGGATTGATATGTCCCATTCTCCTATGCCAGGAGATCGAATCTTTCTTAGTAGCCTTGGACAAAAAGCACTAAACTTGATGATCCGTAGTGGAGGCCTTTGAAAGATCCAAGACATAAAGGTCGTTATATCTTGAAGCTAACATTAAGACTTGGTCCTCCGGGCTGTTTCTGTGGAGAAGTGTGTGACACTCGAGTGACTTTGGCTTGGTTGATTTTTGACACTTTTTGTTTAGATGTTTTATCTTGTTTAACAAAATTAATTGTTTGAACCTTCTTACATCTTTACTCTTTTGTTTATCTGGACTTATACATGACGCACGTGTTTGGTTAACTTGTTTGGTTTTTTTAGGTTCAGAATTAGACATGTTTGAACCAGACTTTACCTTAACCTTCTCAATTTTTTCATCCAGATTAACAATAGGCATTTTACCTTTTACCTTTAAAGTGGTCTTCTTTTGTTTAGTGACAGATTCAATGGGATTACTTATGGAATCTGGATCACTTATAAGAGGAGTGGACACCACATGATCCTTGATTGGGTTGTTATTAATTGGTTTGCTTATAGCATTAAACAAGGTCTCATGTGGTGGTGGTACCACTTTGTAACCCAAACCTCCCCTTTCTCTCACTAAGTGTGGAACTATATGAGAAGAACTAGTCCAACTGTGCAGTTTTTGTTTTAATGAATTTACTTTGACTTTCAAAACTGCTTCTTGTTTCTTAGCTTCTTCTAGGGAGTTTAGATAGAACTTAATGTCATTAGCTTGGTTAAAAGCCACAACTTCAGTTTCCCTAAGTTGTTTATTTAACAGTTCTATTTTCTCTTTGTAACTGTGCTCATTTAATTTTAAAATACGATTTGCTTCGGTGCACAGTTGCAAGCCCTTTACTAGGCTATCATTGTGATCTAATAACCTAGCAAATTTCAAATCTATGCTTTCCCTAAATTTATTACAATCAAAACAAGCATGATTATTGAAAAGTGGTTAATGGAACTTACCTGAGAAGGTTCTATTGAATCAGCCATCATCGCAAAGTCTGACTTTTCTGATTCAGGTGATTCTGAACATGTTGAACTTTGGCCTTCATCATTCAGGTGATTTATCACATTTGCAGTTTCTTCATTATTGGACATCGCGAGTTCGACTGCTATATCTCCTTCGCTTGCAGAATTGTCATCCAAATCCTCAACGCATGCAATGTTGGATTCTCCCGGAGAAACAAACCAAAAGCTCTAATCTTACCCTTCGTCATCATGAGCCGTCAAGGATTTAGGATCCTTGCTTGATGATGCAGGACTACTTGTGGGTTTATCTCGACGACTAAAGGATGAGAATGGATTACCATTTCCTGTCTTCCTAGGCTTCACACACTCACGCTTGAAATGCCTCTTCTCTCCACTGTTAAAACAGGTCATTTTGGTTTTGTCAAAACCAAAGGTTGTATCCTTTGTGGCAATTAAGTTCTGTCCGGTCTTTTTTAAAAACTTCTTAGCTCTCGGACAGCACTCGCCAATGCCCACATGATATCCATCCTCTTTAGCTCGGTCTCATCTACTTGTTCATAGTCTTCATCTACCAGATGGTAGTTTCCAATCTTCCCCGCGACTAGACCATTATAGGAATGAACAACATCTGCTAGGAGATCCATATGCTCCGTTGCTACCTCTATGGTCACATTACCAAGATTCTGAATTTTTAATCTGGTAGCATTGGCTTCAGGTGCTATGTGTTGGGTGCACGATGACCTTGACGCGTCAGATCCTGAAGTAGTAGCTTGAGATGGAGCGGCCGAACTAGATACGAATGCCATTTGAAGTGGTGCTCCAGATGTTTTGCTTGAGGAGTGGAGTTCTAAAGTGATAGGTTTTGATCATATGACACCTTTTGAGACCAGTACTTCATCCTCAACTCTTCTTCTCTCAGCTTCAGAATGAAAGCGTTGATATCCAACTTCGCCAGCATATCATTCTGCCTGAGGTTTGACACAAAGGAGACCCACTTTTCTGGCAATCCATCTGCAAAATTCAATACCTTGTCTTCCATGGATGTAACAACTCCATGAATGTGCAGCTCACTCATCAAGTGGTAGAAACGGTCGATAACGTCATCAAGCTCTCCTTTCCATCGACGAGAAGTTATCAAACTCCTTTTCCAACGATTTAGCCTTTAGAGCTTTTAATGAGGCATTCCTTCATATCGTTTTTCCAGAGCATCCCATAGCTTCTTGCTTGCTTGTTCTCAGAGAACTGATGGAATATATCCTTAGGAATGGACTGAGTTAACAGAGCGTACACCTTCTTCTCTGCATTGTACTTAACCTTTTTTCCATCAGTCATCCCTCCTAAGGTAAGTTTAACTCCATCTACACTGACCGGCATGCTATACCCTGTCTCTATTGATTCCCACAGATTTGGGTCTACACCATTTAGGTAGATCTCGACACTTTGCTTCCATTATGGGTAGTCATCTAACGTTATGAGCTTAGGGGGCTTATTGTGATTCCCCACTTCATTTTCCTGAAGCAATAGATTCTGGATTCGTGAATCGCTACCTGCGGTGAATGCTGAATACTGATCTTCCATTGCTATTTACTTTAGACTTTAGAACAAACTATTGTACTTGTGCAAATGAAAGACTGCGATTGGGCTATTCGTGCGATTGACCAATGCGGATAGTTCAATCGTGCGACTGAACTAATGCAGAATGTTCAATCGGGGGATTGGACAGGTGCGGCTGAACAATGCAAAAAAAGATCTTCAGTCGTAGAATGGATGGACGAATGAGCCAATCGTGCGTATGAGTGGTGCGAATGGGTTCAGTCGTGCGATTGAGTCAATCGGGCGACTGGAGCTACTGGTTTTTGAAAATTCGAGGGTTTTAGGTACTTTGACGCAAAAACAGAATTTTCACTAACCCTAATTGACGTATGCCGGAAAAATGTTAACTTTCTGACCTAGAGACGTTGAAAAAACTGTTTGACACAAAAAGATTACGTTTTTGAGTGAAAAACACGATTTTATATCAGATTGTTTGAATCACACGCAAATCAAGAGCCAAAGCTCTAAGACCACTTGTTAGGACTGTTTTCGGTACGGAGTACTAACTGATTAACGTGTGTACCAAACCAAATAGTGCAGAAACCTATTTGATTGGCAATCGAGTCAGTGAGAATACGAGTAAAATCAATCCAAGAATGAAACTAAACGTTAAGAATGATAGTAGGACGATTTACATCGATCTATGAACTTGGAACAGGTGTTCTAGGGTCTCTGGACGACTAGGTACAATTTAGTGCGTAGGTATTTGAATTGTCATGTATTTCCACGAATTAAGTGGTTTATAGTTTAGGGTTTTCCATTCGTGCGACTGAGCCATTCGCATGGTTCAGTCGTGTGATTGAAGCATGCTGTTGATCTATCCGTACGACTGAAGATTCAGTCGTGCGATTGAGTCAATCTCATGTTACAGTCGTGCGACTGATCCAGTCTCCTGGTTCAGTCGTGTGACTGGTTCATTATCATGAAGTATTCATGCGTATGGTCCATTAGCATGGTCCATTCGCATAAGAACTTCACATGATCAAGTTTAAGCATGTTTCTCAATCATATTGACTAAGAACTATGTAAACAACCACAAACCTATATAGTTAGTTCAATATGCGTTAACACACAATAATCAATGAAATATTAATATTTTAAGCATAAACCACACATTGTATTTCATTCAAACCCATTCTGTTACATATATGTAACATGAAAGAAATTTTACATTAAGCTTATAAACTAGGTACATATGTATCTACATACATCCTTTATAAAATGATGGATATATATATATATATCCACTGGTTCATAGCAGTGTCTTCCGAAGTTTAAATGGCTTCGGAAGAACAAGTACTTCCGAAGCCACTCAAACTTCGAAAGAGGCTGCTTCTTCCGAGGCTTGAGAACTTCTGCTTTCTTCATACTTAGGAAGTAGTCTTCTGATTTCTTCCTTTGAGACTTCATCTTCGGAAGTGAATACTTTATCTTTGGAAGTAGAGCTTTGGCTTCGGAAGTGGAACTTTTGCTTTGTCTTCGGAACAACTCTACTTCCTTCAGAAGTTCCACACTTGGCTTCGGAAGCCTTTGTACGCAACACCTAAATTTGTCTAAGTGATTTGGTTTTGGTTGCACCAGCCTTCTTCTTGATCCAACTGTACCTAACCATCCCTCTAGAGCACCAAGTAATTCGTCTAGGGTTAAGCGACAAGGACCCCATAACGCACATACGGAGCGGTCACTAGGACAGACTCCTCCTGTGTGTGTGAACTCTTATGGGTTCGCCAAGATCGAACGCTGTAGAACACACATTAATTAGAAAAGCGCACGTATTGGAGCAGTCACCTAGACTGAACTCTTACTGGTTGTATGAACCCTTATGAGTTAGCCAAAACGTACGCTGTAGACACACACAGTTGAGCTAACAACCCTCAATAAGTTGTGAACCTCCCTCTAGTTGCTTGTAAGGTTTTTTATTCGTTCATTCATTATGTTCCACTTTCATTATCTTAAATCTTTCACTTCGTTAAGATAATACTTTACGTTCGTTACATAATCACACCACGTAAAGTCACATCATAATATGTAGTAAGGAACATAAGAAAACATATCACATAAGCATAACATCATCATGCATCATCATACATAACATATACCATCACACATCATCATCATGCATCATACACTCAGATACATAAACACATGCACAACAAGCATAAGTTATCATAAAATAAACTGATCCACCGCGGGACAGCGGGGGTTCGGGGGTGGCAACCCCTGACAGCGGGGTCCTAGGGGCGGCACCCCTAGTGGGGTCCAAGTGGCAACGCCCCTAGTTGGGGCCGTGCTTCCCATTAAAAATCAATCTTTTCGTTAAAACCTCTTAAAATCTTGGTCATCTAAAACATATATTTAGTATTCATTTCCAGTCCCAAACTAGTTCAAAACCTTTAAAATAGGGAATCTAGAACTCACCTGTACTCGATGAGTAGCTTCTCAATCAAGCTTACAAAGCAAGGGTTGCACTGCACAGCCTGCAGATAAGTTAACAGTCAAAGGAGTTAATTTCTGCCTAATTTCGCTGCTAATTTCGCTACCAAGCCAGCAGTTTCGCTGCTAGTTTCACCAGCAGTTTCGCTGCTAGTTTCGCCAGCAATTTCGTTGTTAGTTTTGTTGGCATCTTCGCTGGCAGTTTCGCTGCATCTTCGCTGCCAGTTTTGCCCAACTTTCGTTTGATAACCATGTCTGCGAATCTACCTGCGAAACTATGTTTCGCAGGAAGATCCACAGTTTCGCTGGACGAGTACCTAATTTCGCTTAATGAACACCAGTTCGCAGAACAGCTGAAAATTACGAACCACCCTTTTTCTGACCCAAAACTTCAATCTTTTACAACCCAAACCTTGGTTCACACCCAATAAGCTTTATCTAAGCTTCCTACATGTTTTCTTACCCAAAAACGTGAGTTTTAGGTGAATCTTTGCTACTTTTAAAAACCCAAACCCTAGAATCCGGGTTTACATCAAAAGATCAAAAGCAACGATTAAATGATGTTTCTACATGGATTCTTGGTGTTTTCTTGTTGTTTGGGTGCCTACGAACACCGATCTTCAATCCCGAGATCCACCAAGCCTTGAATCTTCAATTATCTCTACTTTCTCTCTCTACTCTCTCTCTAGAACTAGAGTGTTGAGTTGCAACTGAGAGATGCTCAAGCTGATCCGTTTATATATACCGGGCATTCGGGACCTTAAACTCGCCAAACACATATCCCAAAGAGTTAACTCCATCTATAACTCATATCCATCCTATTTACATTAAATAATATCGTCTAAGCCCATTATTATTATTTGGCTCGCTTAAACATTATTCGGGGCGTTGCAACTAATAATATTATTTAACATTCTTTTTATTAATAAATAAAAAGATCTATTTATTAATGTTATTTTTAAATTAATGAACGTTTTATATCATAATAATTTTTCTAAAGCATAAACATTTTTTAAAATTACGAAATATTTTAAAATTAGTATTTTTCAAAATTCAATTTTTAAAACAAAAAATAATTATTTTGGGAGTTATAATAAGAAAATTTTTAAAAATAACACTTTTATACAATTTGTTTTTAAGCAAAATGTTTATTATTTTTTTGGAAAAAATTAAAAATAAAATTTTAAAAATTGATATCACTGTTTTATTAGTTATAGTTAGTCATATCATATATCTTAAAATATAATTTTATAATTAATAAATTTTATTATATTAATATTTTATTTATTTAATCACTATAATAAAATGGTTTACTAAAACTAGTCTATTCTAAAAACCAAGATTTTTTGAGACACGTGACACGATTCTATGCATTCCAAGATTAGTTTTCTGTCCTAGACCCACATAAACATTTAATTAAAACATTTTTAAATACTTATTAAAATCACATTTTCTATCTTGCATATCTCTCTTCCATTATTAATTAATAATAATCTTATTTCTTTATACAATCTTAATTTCGAAATTTCATTTTATTTGAGTGATTTAATTACTGGTATGTTCCTTTAAGATATTAAATAATATGGGTTTTAAGTTAATAAACTAAACCCTAATTGTTTGTTCTTACATTTTTTTCTTCAAGAATACATTCAAAAAATTCCCATAAAAACAAAATAATTCATAAAAAAACTAATGATATTAATATTAAATGTATTTCACCAACGTAATACATGGGTTTTAACCTACTTACTTTTAATATATTCTCGTCTTAAAGATAAGCCACTCTTTTTTTTATTATAACAGTTTTTAGAAAGTAGTTGGCTCCTCTTTGATATATATTGTAAAATAAGTATTTAACAGATTTTTATTTTGAGAAAATAACTAGTTTTATTGTTATTTAGAAAAGACGTTGATTATCTAAAATTAAAAGTTTTTGTTTATTATAATATAACAAAGTTTTTATTAAGAGTGACAAGTTCTTTTTACTTAAAAAATTGATCAGATTTCAGAAATTGAAGAAAGAAATAACATACGCCTTAACAACATCTTTTACGGTCGTGCCGAATAATATAGCTACTAATAAAATATTTCTCAGCTCAATCGATATGCCTTTGTTCCAATCTCTTAAATACTTTATGTTTTTTTAAGGAACGGCCTTAAATAGTTACAATGCTTCTATTTAATGATAATATAAAATAGAAAAGATAAGTGTAACTGAAAAAGAGCATATGAAAAAGGGATATGGAAGTTCTAATTCCACTAAATCTTAAGCGTCGTAGATAACAGTGATATTAACTTGTTCGATAATCCAATACAAAATATTCAGTATTAACTTCATATTATTGCAAAATCTATAAATCTATACTTCGTAACTTTGATAGCTTTACTCTTTTAGTTTGTACGAATTGTTCATCATATGTTAAGATTAAAACAGCCCCAAACATCAAGACGACCTACTATTGATCACGTGGCAATAATTTAGTATTCAATTAACCTAAATGTGTGATTCAATGTCATGATAAGTGTAGAAAAATTTCACTTTGTTTATTTTTGATTCATATGTGCTTGGAGCTTAAAGTAGTTTAATTAGAAGTAAAAGAAGCAAAACATGAAAGTTGAAAGACTTAAAGATATAAGTACCAAAAAATGAAAAAAAAAGAGGTCAGAAAAGAGACCCGGTGTATGATACTTCGGGTTTGGGCTTATCATGCGCCGGGCGGCGTATGAGGCGGCGTATTTATGGATGTATTTGACAAAAGGAACCAAAATTTGGGCGTATGGGTGGCGTATCATATTGGTGGGCGTATGATATGCCAATAGCCTAACAACACCCGATTTTATGGATTTTCAAATTTATTTAAACCAAACAACCCCAATTCAATTTAAAACTTCTTGGAGACGAAAAGTGAAGAAGTTTAGGTGAACTTTGGTGTTTCAAGATTCCCCAAAACATTCATAAACATTCTCCAATTCAAGATCGAATGCATAATGAAGATGATTCGTGGCTAGGCTTTTTGTGATTGCTTTAGGGAGTATGATTCTTGTCAAGTGAGAAAATTGGTATTCTTTGATTAGGTTTTTGTATTGAATATTGAATTATTAAATGAAACATTATGTTTTGGTAGATTAAAAGGTTTGCTTATAGATAAAGTTGTTTGCTTGATTATTAGTTTTCAGTTTCCTTGCATCGTAAGCTCATTAAGAAAAGTAGATAATTTGGTATAGACATGTTGGTAACATTGTGATCACATTTAATATGGTCATGTGGACAATCCTAGGTGGAGATGATGTGTACGTGCTAGAAAATATTCATGTGGTTGTTAGTTATTTTGCTTTATTAGTATAGATTGTATTTTATAAGAGTTATACTTAGAGTTTGATGCAAGCCAAGTTCTCTCAACATGCATACTGAAGTACAGAGAAAGTTACTTTGAAAGATTTGATACTACTAAATGAAATTCACTAAGTATCAAATCTTCTAAAGCCAAAAGACCATTTCTTCCAAAACCAAAGGTGAAGTCTTTCAAATCTTCAACAAGTCTTCTAAAGCCAAGAGATTGATTTGGTCCAAATACAGAGAAGACATGCTTTTTGTAACTTGTTTTTGACAAAAGGTGAAGCACTTTTCGTTGCCATATACGAAGACTCACTAACTTATACAAGTTGGTGATATGTCCATACTTTTGTCAACTGTAGATTAAGATCTTAGAGTATGTAACTTTCTAATTTGTACTTTTTTCCTTTTTGTAATAGGTAAGGATGTGAGCTATGGCATGTCATAGTCACTAGTTAAAAGACAATTTCTCTTTTGATTTTACATTGATCATGTTATATAGATTAGTGTTCCAGCTGGCCTTCAAAGTATGGTCGGCCGTAAGATGTAGTGTAAAGTATCTCAGGTACCAGTCCTTAGGACTAAGCTTTGTAATATTTGTAATACACTTGAGAATAATATACATCATTCTTGAAAACCATCTTCTTGTGCTCTTATTGTGTTCTTTGTTGGGTCAAGCACCTTTAAAGAAATTAAAGATTTCCAATTTATGTTGAAGATGAATATTTGAAGAGAAAGAATAAAAAAAGTATTAGTCTAGGGTCTATATTGTAAATACTATAAATTCTAGACTAGTATAAATAGCATATTTATCTTTCATTGTAAGGGTGGATGGTTCACCATCAAGTGTGGGAATCATATTTCATCACCAACATCATATCATCATCTTTCATGGATGATGCATTCGATGAATTCATCATCAAATCAATAACCATAAGCATTAAACACTTTTGTGTTCATCATTATCAAATTTTAGCATCTAATCATCAAATTTTGTTCTTATCAATTTGAATCCTAAGATTCAAGCTCAATGATCTTGTTCAAATCAGGAGCACATAATTGGTATCAGAGCTGGAGTTGATAGATTTATATTGATTTTGATAAGATTTCATAGTTAGATTGCTAAAATTAGTGAAGATTTGAAGAAAACTTGGAGAAATGTTTTTTTGATGTTCTTCACTAGATCTATGAATGTGATGGTGGATCCGATGAAATCAACATGAATTTGATGTTATCTAATCATTTCTATTATAGATTAATCAATTGGAAGGAAAATCAATCAAGTTTGGAGGCAATTTAATTTGAATTTAGGTTTCTAGTAGCATTCAAACATTTACATAAACTAGTGTATGTTCTTGATGTAATCAACAAATTCTCAGATCTGGAGCATGGTGTCACACCCCTGCTTATAGTGGAAACACGAGGATGTAACGGACGGGATCGTCATAACACATTGTTAGTTAATATAGATGCAATAATAATGAAAGACAACGTGTCATGACGTCACCGACACAAATGGAGACTTGTGTTATGGTTAGTCAGTTCCACGACAAACATAGTCATACAAACCAAATGAGTATAAATCCCACAACCCAGGAACAAGTAATCAAAATATGAACAACAAGTAAATGACAAAGGCAATTGTCAAAGATATCCAAGTTTAAAATAATGTAAGTCTAAGGTCATCGCTAAGACAGCTTCCCTAGGAATCCTCAATGATTGTTATCTGAAAATATATGCTCAAAAAGGTCAACATAATGTTGGTGAGTTCACAGGTTTAATAATAAACAAACTTGATGTTGTGTAATAGTTTGGTAGGATATGAGTGCATACAGTTATAAGCAAGTAATATCACATGTAATCATGAGCATCACAACTAAACCTATGACGTACACAAAGAATTTTCGGAACATATTCACCCTAAGGCCCAAGCCTGGCCACTGTCAGTTCCAACTAGTATACTAACAAACAGGGTGAGGGTGCAGCCCAATAGTACTATCAATACCTGTCCGTCAGCTCCAACACTGGAGTTAATAGTTGTGAATATAGAACCACAAAGACAACTCATGCATGTACTAGATAAATACTTACAAAATAGTAAACACAACAGTGTCAAAAGAATTGAATACGTTCACAACATAAAAAGGGTGATGAGAGGGTACGTTCGGTCGGTTTTGGCCAGTCCGGATCGACGAGTAACTCAAACATAATATATTGTTTATGAATACTTCTATATATATATATACACACATTGTAATAATTTAATTATGCCTTCAGTTGAACCCAAACGAATTATGCATGTATATAATATATTTTTCATAAGCACATGTCTTACTCAATATAAGATAAGATAATACGCGCAACTCAAATATTTATGTATCAAGTATGTAGGCGCGCACACACACACACACATATATAATGAGAATAGTTATCAATAATTTAGGATTAAAACATACTTAAATAATCAATATATTTATAATGCAATATGTGATTAAAAGTTGATCTATGAGAGGGAAACAAAAGTGATACAAGGTCAATGAAAAATATATATATTAACACATGCACACAATGACATCACACACTCCAAATCACACACACAAATAAGTACACACTTATACAATTAACTAAATACATACATTTCAAACACTCTTACATGCAATGAACACAACCATCACTTAGTTTCATACACACTCTGTAACATAAACACACGCAACAGCACATATGCACACACACACACACACATTACACAAAACACACCCACAACACACCTTTAGTTACACACACTTTCAGACACTAAACAACACACAAAATCACTCACTCATTGCGGTACACACAACACACACCTACATACATATATAACTACCACATGCAACATGAACATCCGACACACACGCACCCCCCTACGATTACAAACACACCAAAACACGCATACACACACACACACACACAGTCGCACATGTGTATACATACACCCGAGAGCAACACACCCACGCACATAGATACATACAAATGATATATATATATGCCCACATTAGATACGTACAACTGTCGTGCACATACACATACATACACAAGCATGATGTAACACACGCATACATACATACGACATAATGTACACCCACGATTACCACCGTATGAACCCGCACCAACCGAAACAAACCGAACGATTTCAGAACGACATCACGAAAAAAATACGAAACAAGGTTCACAACGAGCGATTACCTGTGAAACAATCAGTCGGTAAGACGACGAAGCTCGTCAGCGGATAAGCACGTTGCAATGGCAGGGGAAGAGTAGTGGGGGCTAGGGTTACGGTGGTGGTGTCAACGGTAAGAAGAAGAAAAAAAAAGTTACTATATATATAATTTCCAAATTACACTTTGAACCCTAGGTTAAGTTATTTAATCCCTTAAGTTTAGGTTATTTACAATTTGAACCCTGAACTTTAATTATAATAATAATAACAGTATTAATAATTATAATAATTTTAATAGTAATACTAGTAATAATGGTAATAACATAAAAAAATATTATTAGTATTATATATTATTAAGGTTGACACATAACGGAGATACGAAGAGATTCTATTCGAAAGCGAATTAATTTCGCAAAATAATAAATGCACAAAAAGAGAGTTAACGAATTCTGAGTCAATTGACGGACCTGATAGTAACGGATGTCATAGTATCCCCCAGTTGAGAGAGAAATTCTCCTGGAGTTAGGTCCTGAAGTTTTATCCACGAAAAAATGCGGATATTTGGATTTCATCTGATGTTCCCTTCCCACGTAAACTCAAGCCCTCGCTTGGAGTTCCATCTCACTCTAACAATTGGAATTTGATGCACTTCAGTTGTTTTACTTCTCGGTCCATAACTTCTGTTGGTTCTTCCACAAAATGTAGCTTCTCGTCAATCTTGATTTCCTCGATCGGTACATGAAGGATCCATTGGCTAAACACTTCTTAAGGTTCGATACATGAAATGTATCGTGTACACCACTAAGTTCTAGAGGTAACTTTAATCGATACGCTACGGGACCAATTCTTTCTGTGATTTCAAATGCTCCAACATATCTCAGAGCCAATTTCCCTTTCTTTACAAACCTTACGATTCCCTTCCACGGAGAAACTTTCAATAAGACATGATCACCAATGTTGAACTCTAAGGGTTTACGACGGTTATCAGTGTAGCTTTTCTAACGATCTCGGGTTGCCTTAAGCCTATCCTTGATTTGAAATATCTTGTCAGTCGTTTCTTGGATAATCTCCGGGCCTGTCAATTGACTTTCACCTACTTCTACCCAACACATCGGAGATCTACACTTCCTTACATACAATGCCTCAAATGGAGCACATCCAATGCTCGTGTGGTAATTGTTGTTGTAAGAGACTTTGATCAACGGTAAGTGGGTATCCTAACTCCCACCAAAAATCAATCACACATGCCCTAAGCATGTCTTCTAGAGTTTGTATCGTTCCTTCACTTTGATCGTCTGTTTGTGGATGATAGGCGATACTTAAGTCTAAGCGAGTACCTATCGCCTTCTGTAGAGTCTGCCAAAACCAAGATGTAAATCTACTATCTCGATCTGATATAATAGACACAAGCACTCCATGCCTAGCCACGATCCCATTCACATATAACCTTGCTAACATTCCATTTTATAGTCCTCGCGACTAGGCAAGAAATGAGCAGATTTCATCATTCGATCCTCGATGACCCAAATTGAATCATGCCTACTACTTTTCTAGGTAACTTAGTGATGAAATCCATCGCTATATTCTCCTACTTCCATTCTGGAATTTCTGGTTATTGCAACAGACCTGACAGTTTTTGATGTTCGGCTTTGACTTTTGAACAAGTCAAGCATTCACTCACATATTTTACGATATCCTTTTTCATACCTGGACACCAATACAACTCCTTAAGATCTTGATACATCTTGTCCGCACCAGATGAACAGAATACTTGGACTTGTGGTGCTTCGTTCATAACTAGGGTTCGGATATCACCCTACTTAGGTACCCATATACGATCCACAAAATACCGTACACCATCCTCTTTACAGTTCATTTGTTTCTCTAACCCTCGGGACTCTTCACTTGCGACATTCTCCTCCTTCATCGCTTCACCCTGCGCCAAGAGTATTTGCTCTTTTAAATTCGATTGAATAGTCATCCCTAACGCTCGCGCACGTAGGGGTTTTACACGCTCCTTCCTACTCAAGGCATCAGCTACTATGTTCGCTTTTCCAGGATGATATCGAATCTCATAATAATCACTTAGGAGTTCCACCCATCTCCTTTGGCGCATATTCAGTTCCTTTTGATCAAAGATGTGTTGAAGGCTTTTATGATCAATGTAGACAACACACTTAGTCCCTTATAGATAATGCCTCCATATACAGATAATGCCTCCATATCTTTAGGGCTAACACCACTACGCCTAATTCCAAATCATGTGTCGTATAGTTATTTTCGGTAATCTTAAGTTAATGTGAGGCATAAGCGATCACCTTATCCTTTTGCATAAGCGCAGAACCTAGGCCGTAATGTGATGCATTGCAAAACAACACAAAATGATTTGACCCATCAGGGAGGGTTAATATCGGTGCATTTCATAACCTTTCCTTCAACGTCTGAAATGCCTCCTCTTGTTTATGTCCCCAATCAAACTTCTTATCCTTCTGTGTTAACATTGACAACGGCTGAGCGTTCTTTAAGAAGTTTGCAATGAATCGTCGATAATAACCAGCCAATCCTAAAAACTGTCGTATCTCTGAGGGCGTCTTAGGAACGTCCCACTTTTTAACCACTTCAATCTTTCCAGGGTCAATGTGATTCCTTTTTCATTAACCACGTGTACCAAAAAATTCACTTACCGTACCAAATTTACACTTCGAGAACTTGGCATAAAGTTTCTCTTCCATCAATAATTTGAGTATAGCTCGAAGGTGCTGTTCATGGTCTTCCTTTGATCTAGAATAGATAAGAATATCATCTGTAAACACGATTACAAACTTGTCCAGATAGGGGGCCGGTTCATAAGATCCATGAACACTGCTGGAGCGTTGGTCAGCCCAAACGGCATGACTAAGAACTCGTAATGCCCATATCGAGTTCTAAACGCTGTCTTTGGTATATCCTCCTCATGAACCCGTAATTGGTGATAACCTGATCGGAGGTCGATCTTAGAGAAGTACGAAGCTCCCTGTAATTGATCAAATAGGTCATCGATCCTGGGAAGTGGATTTCGATGTTTCACAGTTAGTTTATTCAACTCTCGATAGTCTATGTACATTCGGAACGCTCCATCCTTCTTCTTGACAAACAGTATCGGTGCTCCCCATGGCGAGTGATTTGGTCATATGAAACCCTTATCTAGCAACTCTTGTAGTTGGCTCGATTATTCTTGCATTTCCGATGGTGCTAACCGATATGGCGTCTTTGCTACTAGTGTTGCTCCAGGTACCAAATCTATGCGGAATTCTACTTGTCGAGGAGGGGGTAAACCAGACAAATCATCAGGGAATACTTTCGGAAAATCTTGCACCACCGAAATATTTTCCAGTTTCCCTTCCTCAGGTTTCTTCTCCACCACATGTGCTAGGAATGCATAACATTGTTTCTATAGACTCCTTCATGGTAGTTCTCCTTGAATCTTGAGCACATCACCATTAGGCATAGGGATCCGTACCACCTTCTCTCGGCAAACAATTTTAGCTCCACACTTCGACAACCAATCCATTCCCACTACCACGTCGAAACTTTCCAATTCAAAAGGTATTAAGTCTATATCAAAGGCATGATTTTCTAATGTAATCATGCATCCTCTAATTATTTCACTAGCTCTCACAAGTTTACCATTAGCCATTTCTACCGAGTAGCTAGTCTTTAAAGGGCTAGGGTTCAAACCAAGTAGGGGTGTAAATTTAGAGGATACAAAGCTATTGTCTGCCCCGGTATCAAATAATACAGATGCAAAATGATTATTGAGAAGGTACGTACCGATAATAACATTCGGGTCCTGGCGCGCGTCGTTTGCACCAATCACAAACGCACGTCCTTGGGTAGCATTTCCTTGATTACCTTGCCCTTGATTACTAGCTATCTCCATCACTTGGTTTTGGTTATTCATTTGTTGACTCGCTGCCCGATTCAGCCTGGGGCACACATTCCGATAATGGTTGGAACTCCACACTCATAGCAAACCCTAATGTTTCCAGTTGGATTGATTGCATTTATCGATGCAACTACATGGGTGCCGCTCTACAGTCCCTTGAAAGATGCCCCGGGTGCCTACAATTCGCACAAACTCGAATCGACGCCGCAGCAGGGTGATGATAGTTACATTTCCCAGATTTAGGATGTGGCCCAACATAGTCCTTTCTCCCTTGGTTCACTACCAGAAAACCTCTAGTCACCTTTGCCTTTTATCAAATCTTCCCCTGGTTGTCTGCTTGATTCCCCCACATCTCTTCTTTTCTCACTACCTTTACCTAGCACCCCAGTTCTTACCATCTCATCAGTTAGAGTGCCAGCCTTCAAAATTGCACTCTGTATAGTTGGAGGTGCCGCAGCAGTGACCAAACCACGTATTTGAGGTACTAAACCCCAAATGTAACGCTCAATCCGCTTTGATTGAGGTGTCACCAGGTGTGGCACCAGTCTTGCCAACTCATGAAATCGGTCGGTGTAAGCAGCATGACCCGACCCTACCTTCGCATGATTCCAGAATTCATGTTCTAGTTTCTGCATTTCATTCATTAGACAATATTCCTCAGTTTCCAATGCCTTAAATCCGCCTAATTCATGGCCATTGCTGCCTCTTTTCCTCGAGCTTGCACTTGGGTATTCCACCATGTTAATGCTTTTCCCACTAGAGAACATGCATCATACTTCACCTTTGATTTTCAGCACAATTGCAGATGTCCATCACAGATTCCATCTTCTTAATCCAACAAGTCAAGGCAATGGCTCCACCTTTTCCATCAACTCCTTCGGTTTACAAGTCATGAACTCCTTGTAAGTACAACCAACCCTTCCTCCATTGCCATTTCCATTCATATTTCCATTACCGTTCGCATTGCCCATTCCACCTCCTTCTCCATTGTCATCTCCACCTCCATTTCCATGTTCGTTTTCATTATTCTCTTCATAATGGCCATTTTCATCGTGTGTTCGTTATCCTCATTACCACCCCCATTGTTGTGATTCATGATGTTGTCACTACCTGTGCCACTATGTCGGGATGAGTGCTGCCAACTGTTGAGCAATCATGGCGGCTTTATCGGGGTTTCCAGCTCCCTGATTATTACCACCCTGCCCACCTTCATTTCCACTTGCAGGTGTTTCACCCCTACCCCTCCTGCACCTCTTCCTCTACCTCTACCTTTTGGGGCAGCACTGCCACGACTAGCATTATGAGTAGTTCTTCTGGGAGGCATCTTCTATTCAACATAAACAATATATAAGTTTCAACAATATCAAATGGCATCTCAACTCAGTCAGTCTCATAAGCATATCATTACAACCAATTTCCCATATTGTAATACCACAACCCAAACATAATAATAATATAAAATCCCATTCTCATAATCATAATGTCTCAACATGATAATAAGTAGCGTAATATCCCAAAGTGTGTGAAAACTCATAGTTTAACAATGTCTAAAATGAAATACGAAATAGCAAAAAGATAAATCTCCTAATTCTTCAAGTCTTCATCCATGCTCATACATCTTCAGTCCTGCTTGTTGTCATTGCCTGATGAGCTAAAAGGACTTGGGGGCAGATCAGAGTGGTGGCCCCACAAGCTATCCTCATCTGCTGGCATACGAAACCTTATGCAAGTGGCCAAAAACACTCTTTTCCTAGCTGTCCTCAGTAACACCCGTCCAACGCCATTCTCTTGGTAAGGTCCTCTGGGGTAGCCGGCACCAAAGGTCCCATCACAGGGGTGTACCTTGCAATAGTCGGCCTGAAGGTAACATGGGAGCAACTGGGGTGGCAGGAACGTTTGATGCAGGAGGAACAACAGGTACACTTGGTACAGCTGGGGCTTCAGGTGCTGCAGGACTAGGTGGTGTAGCACGAATCGCAGGCAGACCTAAAACAACATGATCACTTGTCTCTTTCTCATCAGATGACTCCCTTGCTACCTCCTCAGGGTCGGACTCTGTGTCAGACGACATAGGCAGCATATGGTCCGGGAGAACTTGTTATGGTTCCGACTCAGAGTCAAACATGAACTTGGGGCACTACGGGAACGGAGGGTCCAGTTGAAGACATCCTATAAGGAAAATGTACTTTTCCTTAGATGAAGCAAATCAAAAGATAAAGAATAGATAGATAGAATAGGAGGAACATACATGTAATATCGGATGCACACAAAACCCTAGTATGCATTCTACATGAAGGTTGCTAGGTTATAGTCTAGGTCAAGTGATCCACCTAACTCTAACCTGGCTCTGATACCAATCTATCACACCCCCGCTTATAGCGGAAACACGAGGATGTAACGAACGGGATCGTCATAACATATTATTAGTTAATAGAGATGCAATAATATGAAAGACAACATGTCATGACGTCACCGACACAATTGGAGACTTGTGTCATGGTTAGTCTTTCACGACAAACATAGTCATACAAACCAAATGAGTAAAATCCCATAACCCGGGAACAGGTAATCAAAATGTGAATAACAAGTAAATGACAAAGGCAATTATCAAAGACATCCAAGTTTAAAATAATGTAAGTATAAGGTCATCGCTAAGGCAGCTTCCCTAGCAATCCTCAATGATTGTTACCTGAAAAGATATGCTCAAAAAGGTCAACATAATGTTGGTGAGTTCGCAGGTTTAAATAATAAACAAACTTGATGTTTTGTAATAGTTTGGTAGGACATGAGTGCATATAGTTATAAGCAAGTAATATCACATGTAATCATGAGCATCACAACTAAACCTACGACGTACACAAAGAATTTATCGGAACATATTCACCCTAGGGCCCGTCCCTGGCCACTGTCAGTCCCAAGTAGTATACTAACAAACAAGGGTGGGGGTGTTAGCCTAATAGTACTATTAATGCCTACCCGTCGGCTCCAAAACCGGAGTTAAATAGTTGTGAATATAGAACCACAAAGACAACTCATGCATGTACTAGATAAATACTTACAAAATAGTAAACACAATAGTCCCAAAAGAATTGGATAAGTTCACGTATAAAAAGGGTGAGCATACTTTTCCCCCTAGTTTATAAATATTAAAAATGAAAACGGGGCCGCGAAACTCACCTTGAATAAATGCGAATAAAATGAACAAAAGAGATTCAACAGACGAGGGCAAAGGAATGATCAAACACCTATAATTAATTATAACATGAGCTTTAAACACGTTCGATGAGAAGGTACATTCGGTCGGTTTTGGGTTGGTCCGGATCGACGAGTAACTCACACATAATATGTAACACCTGGTTATTTTAAAGTCAAAGGAAGAGAAGAATAAAGTGAAAGAAAAGAAGGAAAAGAAATAAAACCCAAGTCTATGGGTAAAAAGTGTCCAAAAGGACAAAATGTTTGAAAAGTGGGTGTAAAAGGTGGTATGGCTGCCCATATGTCACATACACCACTGATTTTCGAGTTTTAGAGAGAGAAAGAGCAGCAAATTTTTGGTTTTGAAGAAGAAGAAGAAGAAAGAATCCGAATTCAAGGTAAGAATTCATGCTTTTATGGTGTTCTAGACTGGTCATATCCTCGGGTTCATGCTTATGTGTGTTTGTATGTGTTCGGGTATGTTTTTAGTGGGTTTCTAAGCGGTTGAATTCAATTTGCAAACGAGTTTGGAGGAAGCCATACTCAAAAGCTGCAAAGGTGAGTTCTAGGACCCCTCTTTTACTGGTTTTTAACAATTTTGGGGCTGGAAAATGCATGAATGTATGTTTTATTAAACTGGGTTTCGGACCCGTATGCCTGAAGGTGTGTATGATGATGATATGATGTGATGGGTGATTATGTTCATGCTTGATGATGTATTATTGTGTTTCTAAGGTTTAGAGGGTAAGAATTAAGCTTAGAACCTGATGAATGGTGCATGGAAATTGAATATGATGTTTTAGATCCACTTGATAAGTTTTATATCTGCCTAAGTGTTTGGAAGTAAATGCGGGTGAAAAGGTTAATGCGGATGAACATTAACGAATGGGTAGGTCAATGCGGATGAAGTCAATGCGGATGAGGTCAATGCGGATGAGCATTGACTAAGTGCAGGAAATGCGGATGAGCATTGACTAAGTAAGAAAATGCGGATGAGCAAATTAATTCAATGCGGATGAAGTGAGTCAATGCGGATGGACTATAGCAAATGCGGACGAACTGTAGGAAATGCGGATGACTATAGCAAATGCGGATGAACATTAGAAAATTCTGACTTTTTGGGAAAAAAGGTAATGTAGGCTTTGACCTAGGAGATTCCCGGGGGTTATGAAAGTTGACTTTTGGGATCATAGATGGTATGATGGGCATGTAATGATGTGTGCTTGATGTTTATGATAATGATGATAATGTTGCATGGTTATGTATGATATATGTTACGTATGTATGATGCCCTGCATGATGATGCATGAATGATATGTTTATGTTCCTTGTGATGATGTATGATTATCTTTCCTATGACTTTACGTGTTATGATAATGAATGAATGAACGAAATATTATGTAATGTAAAATGAAAGATAATGAAAGAGGAACATGATGATAAATGCATGCATTAATGAATGAATGAATGAATGTAAGAAAGCCTTGCAAGCAATGTATGAAGGTTCACACCTAATGAAGGGTGTTAGCTCAACTGTTGCACAATGTTCGAGGTCTATGAAAGACCTCAGGCCCAGTTACCCGCTTTGTGCCCAATGTTCGGGGTATAGCATATGGCATTGATCCGGAATGAAAGAGAAAAGATAAATGGTGAATGTACTTACCCTAGGTACTGGAGTCAGCTTCGTGCATAATGTTTGAGGTCTATGAAGGACCTCAGGCCCAGTTACCCGCTTTGTGCACAATGTTCGGGGTAATGTACATGTCACTGGATGTAACGAATGAAAGAATGAAGTATGAACGAAAGAATGACGGAGATAATAATGATATTATCTGTATGTACGTACGATGTATGATCACGAACGAATGTAAAGTATAATATGATTTTTAAGAGAAAGGATGTTTTATGAAAGAAAAGTATGTTTTGTTATAAAACTAGAACTCACTCAACAACGCTGACTTTTATGCATTTTCCAGTTGGCAGGTAATGTTGCTGAGGATGGCACGAGGCAGTTGCTCAGCTCTTTTAGATGGCATCCATTTATTTAAAGCTTTTGTGATGTAATATAACAAATGAAATTTTGTAACTGACAAACAATGCATTATTTTGCAAAAGTTTTATTGATGAAATGAAATGCCATTTGTTCTATGTTTCCACTATAATGTTTTAATGATTAAATGCAAAGTATATGTTTTATGTGCAATAATTTACAAGTTGTAAGCGTTTTGGGAATGGGGACTTACAAGTTGGTATCAGAGCCAAAGTTCAAGTGAAATGGGTAAATGTTCAAAATAAACCTTAACTTAAACTGAGAATGGGACGGAAGGGAGTGGGATGCCAATCTGAGTAGCTGCGTGCCATCAGGTATTTTCGTAAGGATAACTGGTTTTATGTGCACATGGTATGTGGTTACGTGTTGTATGTAGATTTAAATACTAATGTAGTCAGGACACGTAATGCTTGGGGTATGAAGAGTAAAGTAAGTGGCTAATCACAACTGGCCACTGTAATTAGGGACTTACTATGCTTGCCATAAACTGGGCCGTTTCCTTGAATGACCGTATTAGTGTTTAAATCTTTCAGTGTGAGTTAGAGGATGGCCGATGGTAGATCATCTAAAGCTTCGCATGGTGGTGGACATGGTGCTGAACCACGAGTACGAGGGGAAGGCCTAGGGCCGAACAAGTGGTCCATGAAGAACCAGAGACCCCTCATCCGGAGGGTGGCGACGAGAGTGCCAAGCTGAGAGCCTTAGTAAAGGAGGCTATGGTGGAAGAGGTTCACCAGGTCATGCAGACAATTCTACCGTCTGTGGTGACCGAAGTGATCAAGGCAGTAAGGGATGGGGAAAGAAAGGAGAGGAACAGGTCCTCGGGAGGACGAGAACAACCAGAGCCGGAAATGGTTCTCTCTGATGATGAGGAAGAAGAAGAAAAGGAGCTTGCCGGAGGTGATCCGAGGCTGTAACTATGGGGCGTTTATGAGATGCAAGCCCCCTACTTTCGACGGAAACGACACTACTGCTGCTGCTAACCGGTGGGTGAGGGAAATGGAGGTTGTTCTTGATATCAACGAGTGCCGTGAAGATCAAAAGGTGAAGTCTCCACCCACTCTTTTGTGGACTCAGCTCTATGCTGGTGGGACAATATGTCCAAGCTGAAGGCAACAGAGCCATTAGAAGAATGAGATGGTCCGAACTAAAGAAGTTGGTGATCGAGGAGTTTTGTCCCCACCGGGAAATGGACAAGGTTGAAAGGGAGTTTTTGCAATTTGAGGCGGGAACGTTGATACACCAAGAGTACACCACAAAGTTCAATGAAATGGCATGTCTGGTGCCGGATCAGGTGACACCTCTGTCTAGAAAAATCATGAGGTACATTAAGGGTTTGCCAGCGGATATTCGCAGGCACATGATCGCCGCCCGACCAAGCACCTTTAGGTCAGCGGTGGATTTAGCGGGAAGATTGTATGATGAGAGGACTGTGGTGGTGGTGACTGAAGGTAGTCGAAAGGGTGGAGGTGATAGAAACTGGAATGGGAAGAGGTTTGGTTGGGGTGGTGCCTCGACGAGTAACAAGAAGGCTCGAGTGGATGACCGTCGTGTGGTCACATCAAGTGCGGGGTTTAAAAAGTGTGGCAAGTATGGGAAGGAGCATGGTGGCGAGTGTAGATAGGGGTCGAATGTTTGTTTCAAGTGTGGGAAGCCTGGTCATATGGCTAGAGACTATGGAGGTGTGAAGTGTTTCAACTGTGGGGGAAGTGGTTATATGAGCAGGGAGTGTAAGAAGCCAAGAGTTTAGGGTTCCGGGGTGAAGAAAACTGGAGGTGAAGGACCAAGGGCGAACGCCAGAGCATTCACAATGACACAGGAGGAAGCTAGAACGAACCCTGATGTCATGTCCGGTACGTTTCTGGTGAACCAAACTTTAGCTTTTGTGCTATTTGATTTTGGTGCTAGTAAGAGTTTTATTTCTGCTGCTTTTTGTACTAAGCTGTCTGTTAGTAGTAGACGTTAATGTGCCTTTGATGTAGAAACTGCCATAGGTAAGTCTACCAGAACTCTGAGATGATAGAGGGTTGTGACGTGGAACTAGAGGGTCATAAATTTCCAGTTAGACCCTTCGTGATGACCTTAGGTGGTTTCGATTTGGTTCTTGGAATGGATTGGTAAGCAGACTTTGTGGCGAACATTGCGTGTCGTAAGAAGATGATTCGTTTGACAACGCCTGACGGAAGTTCGGTGACGGTTTATGGTGATCGGGTGACTACGATTCCGAAGGTAATTTCAATGGTGGTGGCGGGAAAGTGTATGAGGCGTGGATGTAGCGACTACCTGGCTTATGTAAAGGATGTAGACACGCCAATACCATAACTGTCTGATGTACCAGTTATGTGTGACTTTCCAGACGTGTTCCTAGAAGACTTACCAGGAGTGCCACCTGACCGAGAGATCGAGTTCCAGATTAACTTGATAATGGGTACCCAACCTATTGCCAAGGCATCGTATCGTTTGGCTCCGATAGAGATGAAGTAGCTGATGGAGCAGTTGCAAGAGCTGCTTGATATGGGGTTCATCAGACCGAGTATCTCTCCTTGGGGTGCTCCGGTCCTATTTTTCAAGAAGAAAGACGGTAGTATGAGGATGTGTGTTGACTACCGTGAGTTGAATAAGTTGACAGTGAAGAACCGCTACCCCTTACCAAGAATAGACGATTTGTTCGATCAGCTTCAAGGTGCTAATTGGTTTTCAAGAATCGACCTTCGATCGGGCTACCATCAGCTTAAAGTGAAGGAGAAGGATATCCCTAAAACAGCCTTCCGTACGCGCTATGGTCATTACGAGTTTCTTGTCGTGTCTTTTGGTTTGACCAATGCGCCAGCTGCTTTTATGGATCTGATGAATCGGGTGTGTCGGCCGATGCTAGATAAATTAGTAATTGTGTTCATTGATGATATCCTGATTTATTCGAAAAGCGAGGATGAGCTTGCTGGTCATATTCGAGAGGTTCTAGAGACGTTGAGAAGGGAGAAACTGTATGCCAAATTCTCCAAGTGCGTATTTTGGTTGCGTGAAGTTCAGTTCTTGGGTCATGTGGTGAATCCCGACGGGATTATGGTGGACCCGACAAAGGTGGAGGCGGTTATGCAATGGAAGTCACCGAAGACGCCATCCGAGATTCGTAGCTTCTTGGGTTTGGCGGGCTACTATAGAAGATTCATTCAAGACTTTTCCAAGATTGCTTCTCCACTAACCAAGTTGACCCGAAAAGATGTGAAGTTTGTATGGGGTCAAGCTCAAGAGAAGGCATTCGAAGAATTGAAGCGAGATTGACTCAAGCTCCTGTTCTGTCATTACCCGATGGGAGCGAAGATCTGGTGGTTTATTCTGATGCTTCCTACTCGGGTTTGGGATGTGTGTTAATGCAGTGATGGAAGGTTATAGCCTATGCGTCCCAACAGTTGAAGGTTGATGAGGTCAACTACCCTACTCATTACTTGGAGCTAGCAGCCGTGGTCTTTGCACTAAAGATTTGGAGGCACTATCTTTACAGTACAAAGTGCATCATTTTCACAGACCACAAGAGCTTGAAGTACTTCTTCGAGCAAAAGGATCTGAACATGAGGCAGAGGAGGTGGTTGGAGCTTATAAAGGATTATGATTGTGAGATCTATTACCATCCGGGCAAGGCCAATGTTGTGGCGGATGCCCTTAGCCGAAAAGAGAGGCCCGAGCCAATTCGGGTGAAAGCATATCAGCTGATCATGACCTCTGATGTGATGAAACAAGTCAAAGAGTTTCAAGATGAGGCACTAAAAGAAGATCATCTTAACTTTGAAAGAATGAGAGGTCTGGTTGGGGAATTAGGTGAAAACACACTCAGTGTTAAAACCCGATTTGGACGAGTGTGGGTTCCTCGTTTCGGGGATCTACGTGTGAGGATTTTGGATGAGGCTCACAAGACTCGATACTCCCTTCATCCTGGTGCCACAAAGATGTATCAAGATATGAAGAAAGATTATTGGTGGCCGGGTATGAAGTGTGACGTGGTGAAGTATGTGAGTAAGTGCCTTACTTGTTTGCAAGTAAAGGCCGAGCATCAAAAACCGTATTGGAAGATCCAACCTTTGGATATACCAGAATGGAAGTGGGAGCACATCACCATGGATTTCATTAAGAAGTTGCCCCGTACTCTGAAAGGGTACGATGACATATGGGTGATTGTGGACCGTCTGACGAATAGTGCTCACTTCCTACCAATTCGCGAGACATATTCATCTGAGAGGTTGGTTGACCTATTCATCAAGGAGATTGTAACTCGTCACGGTGTGCCGGTGTCCATTGTGTCTGATCGTGATACCCGATTTACATCTAAATTCTGGAAAAAAAATTCCACAACGCAATGGGGACGAGGTTACACATTAGTACGGCTTATCATCCCCAAACTGATGGTCAGTCAAAAAGGACCATTCAGATGTTGGAAGACATGCTTCGGGCATGTGTGATTGATTTTGGTGGAAGTTGGGATGACCACCTACCATTAGCCGAATTCTCATACAACAACAGCTATCATGCCAGCATTGGCATGCCACCATACGAGATGCTATACGGTAAGAGATGTAAAACACCCGTTTGTTGGGGTGATATTGGTCAAACGGAATTAGGGAGCGTTGATTAATCGAGGCTACAACTGAGAAGCTTGAAAAGACTAAAGCCTTCATGAAAGCATCCAAAGATAGACAGAAGTCGTATGCCGATAAACGACGCAGACCGATTGAGTTCCGGGTGGGTGACTGGGTTATGTTGAAGGTCTCACCTTGGAAGGGTAATATTCGTTTCCGAAAGTGGGGCAAGTTGAGCCCGAGATACATAGGCCTTTTCCGAATCATTGCTCGGGTAGGAGAGGTGGCCTATAGATTGGAGCTACCAGAAGAGTTAAGTGGGATTCACCCAACGTTCCATGTATCTCATCTAAGGAAGTGCTTAGCTGATGAAGACATGATTGTTCTATTGGAGGATATCGAAGTAGACGAATGGCTCAATTATGTGGAGCAACCAGTGGCAATCATTGATCGAAAGGAAAAGAGGCAGAGGAATAAAGTGGTTCCCCTTATGCGTGTGCTGTGGAAGCACAGGAAGGGATTTGAGTCTACGTGGGAGACTGAAGAAGAGATGAGCCAGCATTACCCATAATTCTTTGAGGAATAACAGGTTTCGGGGACGAAACCTATATAAGGGGGTGGACTGGTAACACCTGGTTATTCTAAAGTCAAAGGAAGAGAAGAATAAAGTGAAAGAAAAGAAGAAAAAGAAATAAAACCCAAGTCTAGGGGTAAAAAGTGTACAAAAGGACAAAATGTTTGAAAAGTGGGTGTAAAAGGTGGTATGGCCGCCCGTATGTCACATACACCACTGATTTTCGGGTTTTAAAGAGAGAAAGAGCAGCAAATTCTTGGTTTTGAAGAAGAAGAAGAAGAAAGAATTCGAATTCAAGGTAAGAATTCATGCTTTTATGGTGTTCTTGACTGGTCATATCCTCGGGTTTATGCTTATGTGTGTTTGTATGTGTTCGGGTATGTTTTTAGTGGGTTTCTAAGCGGCTGAATTCAATTTGCAAACGAGTTTGGAGGAAGCCATACCCAAAAGCTGCAAAGGTGAGTTCTAGGACCCCTCTTTTACTGGTTTTTAACAAATTTTAGGGCTGGAAAATGCATGAATGTATGTTTTATTAAACTGGGTTTCGGACTCGTATGCTTGAAGGTGTGTATGATGATGATATGATGTGATGGGTGACTATGTTCATGCTTGATGATGTATTATAGTGTTTCTAAGTCGTAAAGGGTAAGAATTAAGCTTAGAACCTGATGAATGGTGTATGGAAATTGAATATGATGTTTTAGACCCACTTGATAAGTTTTAAATCCGCCTAAGTGTTGGAAGTAAATGCGGGTGAAAAGGGTTAATGCGGATGAACATTAACGAATGGGTAGGTCAATGCGGATGAATTGAGTCAATGCGGATGAATTGAGTCAATGCGGATGAACATTGACTAAGTGCAGGAAATGCGAATGAGCATTTGACTAAGTAAGGAAATGCGGATGAGCAAAGTAAGTCAATGCGGATGAAGTGAGTCAATGTGGATGAACTATAGCAAATGCGGACGAACTGTAGGAAATGCGGATGACTATAGGAAATGCGGATGAACACTTAGATAATTCTGACTTTTTGGGAAAAGAGGTAATACAGGCTTTGACCTAGGAGATTCCCGGGGGTTATGAAAGTTTACTTTTGGGATCATAGATGGTATGATAAGCATGTAATGATGTGTGCTTGATGCTGATGATAATGATGATAATGTTGCATGGTTATGCATGATGTATGTTACGTATGTATGAGGCCCTGCATGATGATGCATGAATGATATGTTTATGTTCCTTGTGATGATGTATGATTATCTTTCCTATGACTTTACGTGTTATGATAATGAATGAACGAACGAAGTATTATGTAACGTAAAGTGAAAGATAATGAAAGAGGAACATGATGATGAATGCATGCATTAATGAATGAATGAACGAATATAAGAAAGCCTTGCAAGCAATGTATGGAGGTTCACACCCAATGAAGGGTGGTAGCTCAACTGTGTGCGGGTTAGCTACCCCAGAAGGATGCATACTGGGGTCAAATCTTTGTGATTGACCATACGAATGGGATCCTTGCCGCTTGCCCTAGGTACTGGAGTCAGCTTCGTGCACAATGTTCGAGGTCTATGAAGGACCTCAGGCCCAGTTACCCGCTTCGTGCACAATGTTCGGGGTAATGTACATGTCACTAGATGTAACGAATGAAAGAATGAAGTATGAACAAAAGAATGACGAAGATAATAATGATATTATCTGTATGTACGTACGATGTATGATCACGAAAGAATGTAAAGTATAATATGATATTTAAGAGAAAGGATGTTTTATGAAAGAAAAGTATGTTTTGCTATAAAACTAGAACTCACTTAGCAACGCTGACTTTTATGCATTTTTCAGTTGGCAGATAATGTTGCTAAGGATGGCACGAGGCAGCTGCTCAGCTCTTTTGGATGACATCCATTTATTTAAAGTTTTTGTGATGTAATACAACAAATAAATTTTGTAACTGACAAACGATGCATTATATTGCAAAAGATTTATTGATGAAATGAAATGTCATTTGTTTTATGTTTTCGCTGCATTGTTTTAATGATTAAATGCAAAGTATATGTTTTATGTGCAATGATTTACCAGCTGTAAATGTCCTGGAAACGGGGCCTTACGTAATATATTATTTATGAATACTTATATATACATACGTACATTGTAATAATTTAATTATGCGTTCAGTTGAACCCAAACGAATTACATATGTATATAAATATATTTTCATAACCACACATGTCTTACTCATTATTAAGACATGATAATACGCGCAACTCAAACATATTTATGTGTCAAGTACGTAGGCGCGCACACACACGCATATATAATGAGAATAGTTATCAATAATTTAGGAGTAAAACATACTTAAATAATCAATATATTTATAATGTAATATGTGATTAAAAGTTAATCTATGAGAGAGAAACAAAAGTGATACAAGGTCAATGAAAAATATATATATTAACACATGCACACAATGACATCACACACTTCTACACACCCCAAATCACACACACAATAAATACACACATATACAATTAACTAAATACATACATATCAAACACTCTTACATGCACTGAACACAACCATCACTTAGTTTCATACACACTCTGTAATAGAAACACACACAACAGCACATATGCACACACACACACACATTACATAAAACACACCCACAACAAACCTTTAGTTACACACACTAAACAACACACAAAATCACACACTCATTACGGTACACACAACACACACCTACATACATATATAACTATCAAATGCAACATGAACATCCGACACACACGCACCCCCCTACGGTTACAAACACACCAAAACATGCATATATATATATATATATATACACACACACACACAGTCGCACATGTGTATACATACACGCGCGAGCAACACACCCACGCACATAGATACATACAAATGATATATATATACCCACGTTAGATACGTACACCCGTCGTGCACATACACATACATACACAAGCATGATGTAACGCACACATACATACAACATAATGTACACCCACGGTTACCACTGTATGAACCCGCACCAACCGAAACGAACCGAACAATTTCAGAACGACATCACGAAAAGAATACGAAACAAGGTTCACAGCGAGCGATTACCAGTGAAACAACCAGTCGGTGAGACGACGAAGCTCGTTGGCGGATAAGCATGTTGCAATGGCAGTCGGTGATATGTTTAAGTTATTTAATCCCTTAAGTTTAGGTATTTACAATTTGAACCATGAACTTTAATTATAATAATAATAACAATATTAATAGTTATAATAATTTAATAGTAATACGAGTAATAATGGTAATAATATAAAAAAATTATTATTAGTATTATATATTATTAAGGTTGACACGTAACGGAGATACAAAGAGATTCTATTCGAAAACGAATTAATTTTGCAAAATAATAAATGCACGAAAAGAGAGTTAACGAATTCCGAGTCAATTGACGGACCTGATAGTGACGGATGTCACCCATGGAATTGGATCAACAATCAATTTCAGTTTGTATTTGAGGTGTTACTACATCAATTCAACAATCAAACAAACAATACAAGGTTAATTCCATTAGTTTTTAGGTTTATGGTGTTGTGAGATACTAATCATAATTCAGATTTAGATCTGATTGTGAATCAAATTTTGTGTTAATTGATATACAAACAAGTTACAAATCAATCTGATACAAAATCAACACAAACAACCCTTGTGAAGCACCTACAACAGCCCAAATAGCTATCAACAGCTCAAATCAGCCGAGCAACACCTTGTTGAATATGTATAAGTGTGAAAAGTGTTCAGGAGCTTGAGCACGATTCAGGAGCATGAGCACTTTCAGGAGCTTGAGCACTATTTAGGCTTATGGGTAGATAGAAACGTCTATACTTGATCAATTTTAATGAACCTTCAATCCACATGAAAACTATTCAGGCGCATGAGAACTGTTTAGGAGCATGAGAACTGTTCAGGTGCATGAGGTTGACTTGAAACACCCAACACTTCAATATTTTCAGCAATATGACAACTGTTTAGGCACAAGAGAACTGTTCTGGCGTATGAACTTGACAAAACACCCAACACACTTGTTGAACTAAAGCTTTGAAGACCTTGCTTCCGCAAAAACAACAAAACTCTTAGCTTTGGTCAACTATTCAACAAAAACAAGATCAAACTTCATTTTCTCATCGGAAATCTACAATTTAGGTTGAGTATTGTTAGGCCAAGCACCTTTGAAGAAATTGAAGATTTCCAATTTATGTTGAAGATGAAGATTTGAAGAGCAAGAATTAACAAAGTATTAGTCTAACGTCTATATTGTAAATATTATAAATTCCAGACTAGTATAAATAGCATATTTATCTTTTATTGTAAGGGTTGATAGTTCACCACCAAGTGTGGGAATCATATTCCATCACCAACATCATATCATCATCTTTCATGGATGAATTCATCATTAAATCAATAAAAACCAGTATTAAACACTTTTATGTTCATCAGTATTAAATTTTAGCATCTAATCATCAAATTTTATTCTTATCAACTTGAAACCTAAGATCCAAGCTCAACGATCTAATTTTCATTTAGCTGGTTTCCTATTTGATCTGTTAAATGTTCTAATCTCTCCAACCTTATGAAACTATAGCATTGCTCCCTTTCATAGTTCCTATATATATAATAAAATAGTTTATTTTGTCAAGTGTCATCCTATTAACCCATATTTTTATCATGAGTCATTTTTCTAAACATTCTCATATCATTTTTATCTATAGAAATGTAATAGTAATTTAAACACTTTAAACTAATTTCTTTCTCTTATAAAAAATCAATTTGATAAATTCCTATATTTCACTCTATCATCTGGAATTTTTAAAATCAAGCTATATTTAGAAAAAAGATTTTATCAAGAAAATTAAAAAAAACACCTCTTTTTAAGAGTATAGAAATAATAGAAAAACAAATTTTATGTATTATATGAAATTTTTTAAAGCACTAAACCTTTCTGAAACAAAATATTTTAAATTGACTCTTCTTTTTTAAAAAATATAAAAGTGTTAAAATTTTCTAAAAATAGTCTTTTTAAAACAACAAGAATAATCATAAATCAAAGTTTCTAGTAAACAAGATTTTATTCAAAAAATAAAGGTTTTATAAAAAAATAATAAAATGAATGTTAAGTATAAGTATATTTAGATAAGAGAGTTAAGAAAATAGTATTATTGCTTTACTTTTTAAACTATTATTTATATATAATTTTAATCGTATTTTATATTAAATTATCATACCATAACTATAGGACTAGTGAAGAGTATGCACTTACAACACAACAACACAATGAGGAGAGTTGCTAAGAATACTTAACAGATCAAAATGGGAACTGGTTAACCTTTGTAATGATACTAAGAACACAAGTAAATATGAGATAAAACAAGATAGCAAAAACACACAAGGAGTTGGTGTTCAAGATTGCAGTGTATTGCCTTCTTAAGTTCTATTACAAATGTTACAAAGCATACTAGAAAGTTACAAGTACTTGAGATACATATACTACATCCTACAACCGGCCATACTTTGAAGGCCAGCTAGATACAATTGACTAGACAACAAACAAAATCAATGTAGAGTCAAAAGGTAGATTGCCTTTTGACTAGTGACTATGACATACCATAACTCACATCCTAATATATTACAAAAAGGATAAAGTACATAAAGTAAAAAGTTACAGACTCATGACCTCATCGTACAGTTACCAAAAGCATGGACCTATTCACCAACTTATGAAAGTTGATGACTTTACAGAGTTGTAGCGGAAAAGGGTCCAGCTTTATGGAAAAGTACATAAGATAAGCATGTGTTCAAAAGTCTTTGGAAGAAATCTGTCTTCAAGTGTTGGCTTCGAAAGACTTTGTCTTTGAAGCTTCGGAAGACTTCATCTTGGGATTTGGAAGATATTGGTCTTGGCTTCGGAAGATTTCACACTAAGAAAATTTCTGATGCTGGTGTGAAACTTCCAAAGCATTCTACTTCAGTACACTTGTGCATGCATGCAGAAGAGACTTTAGGTGTTTGGGTTGCATCAACCTTTACATTTAATCCTTACAAACTCCCCCTAGGTTGATGCTACCAAAACACTTGAAGATTTCAGATATTGACAGTCCTCATCAAGATAATGACCATCCCTTTCTTCATGAGATGATCAGGATCACTCAAACTCTTAAATGTCTTCTCATGTCAAAGAGATCATGTAGAGGCAGAGTAAACATATCTTGCCATGTTTAAATATTTTCAATATCCTAATCTCTGATGACATGCCATCTTTCCGGATTGTAGTGTATGTCCAGGACAAGATGTGTCTTCCTGATGCTAGAGGAGCTATTTGAATTGGAGTTGGTATAGCATCCTCTATTTGCACATCCTCTGGATGTTCTGACTCATCCTGAGGTTTGGAGATGGATGTTTCTTTCTTCTTCTTCATTGGCTATGGTTTGGAAGCTATCTTTTCTCTCCTTTTTGAGCCTTATAACTGAGAAGACTGGCCTGCAGCACTTGATTGATCTTCTTTGTCTTTCTTAGTTGTGTTTTCCTCTCTCATAGGGTCAGATTGAGAGGGGACAGAACCCTGATGTGGATCGGAAATGGAAGCTTGTTGAGGTTTAGTAGGAGATCCAGGTTGTGTTGTCTCAAATGGTTCAACTTTAATCTCTACTTCCTGAGGAACCTGACTTGGTAGGGAGTGTAAGTCAACAAGTTCACTTCTTTGAATTTTCTGCTTGATCACTCTGATATGCTCATCCATGGTGGACAGAGACACAGGACCAAGTCTCCTTCTGAAGAATCCATACAGCTTCAAGAAGCTTATCATCCTCTGCCTATCAACAGACTTCTTCATATTTTTCTGGATGATGGCTCTTGACTTTGCAGCTTCTTCCCTTAACTTCGTTTTGGTGATCTTTCTCTCTTTGGCTATCTCAAGTTCAAGTAGTTTGAGGTACTTAAACTTAATATAGTCAAAGGGTAAGGAAGAAGTGCAGCAGCCTGATAGAGGCCTATGGCACTCAGGTAGTTGATCATGTTGATCCTATCCTTTTCTTTATCTACCTGAGGTTCTTGTGGCATCACATCCTCTTGCACAGGACTTTCCTGAACTGGGGAGAGAGAAGGCACATGCTTGTATAGTCTTTTCTTTCTTCTTTCTTCTTTGATATGAAGAAGTAGCTTTGCATCCTCTGTCTCCTTTCTTTTCTTTAATAATTCCATGTCAGCCAGTTCATTCAACTTATCTAAGGGGAGAGAGATGATATTATCTATGTCATAGTTCCGGTCTACAGGTATTTGATCCTGACTACCCTCAACTTTTCATTTTGAGTGTTTGGTCTAGGGGCATACCTGATAGCAGACCCTATGAGCCTTGCAGACCTAATAGAGGAACCTTCTCCCCTTAGCCTCCTTTTCCTCTCTCTCTCTCTCTCCTCCTCAATCTCCTTAAAAGTCATTTTTCTTTTCCCTTTGTCACTTGCCTTCATTTCTTGGTGTAGCTTCCAAGCTCTGGCCAAAGAGAGGTTGATATGCACCTTGACCAGCAGGTGTCTCAAAAAGGATATGAATCTCTACAGCAGTTGATGATGAGACAGGGCTCTCAGGTTCTACCACTGGGCCTTCAGTCAAGGTTTCCCTTATGAAGCTAATTTTAGGGTCTGCCTTAACATCCAGTTGATTGATGGCATTGCCGATTGCCTTAGTCTCCTTCTGAAGCTGAACTCTGTAGTGATCCTGTCTTGGATTCTTTGAGCCAGCTTGTCTTGATTGGCTTTGGTTGAAAAGTGGCATGTTGACTAGATCCAGACTTTCATAAAAGTTCAAGGTCTGAAATTAAAGACCTCTTGCTGTTCTTGAACTCCAAGAATGATGTGGGCACTTTTGTTTTTGTCATAACTCCACCCAATAATGTGATTTGAAGTTGGTGGAGATGACATTTTGGTATTACTTCCTCAAAAAGACTCTGGATGTAGGAGTCTATGGAGTCCACATCGATGTGAACTTGAGGAAGTTGTTGAGTATGCACAACTGCAAGTGAGGATGGTGAGTCCTCAATGTCCATACTCCTTGAAGAACTCCCAAGTTCTGTGACTGTAATGACTTTCTCCCCCATTTTGGTAGCATCACCCTCTTGCATAGGTGAGTTAGGAGTTAGGTCAATCACACTCACAGGTTCTTGTGTTCCTGGTTGAGCTCCTCTTAAAGGTCTCCCAGCTAGTTGTTCCTTGAGATATGAAATCTCAAGTTGCTGATCATTGACCTTGTTTTGCAAGGTAGTCACTTGAGTTTCAAGATGACTAACCTTGGAGACTAAATAGGTGCATGTTTGTGATAGTTTTTGCAACTTTAGTCTCAAATTCCCCTCATCTTCATCAGAAGAATCATTGGGGGATGAGATGATTGGACCAAAGTCCTCTCTCTCACCACCAGCTTCAGGTTCTTGGCTGTTGGATTTCCTCTGCTCACTGGCAGCCTCAGTTGAGGTGTCAATGGGCTGAGTTGCCATGGTTGAGGTCTTAATGATGTGATCACTTACAGAAGTAAGAGCCTCTTCCATATGGATATCCTGAACAGATGCAGGAGTGTCCACCTCAGTGTTGGGTGACTGATATGGGCTGGACAGAGGAGACTCAGAAGCACTCATCTCTCTTTGAGAAGTGGGAATGAAGTAAGAGTTATGGTACTCATCGAAACCTAAGTCATTATCAGTATAGAAGTCAAGGTTAGGAATGGGTTCGTTTAAATGCAAAGGCTGGGGAGGTAACTGTCCTTTGAAGGTTGATCACTTGAGTGTTGAGAATCAGAGTGAAGGCTTAAGGCATTTGGGCTTGTGATCCCATCAGGCTGAGCATGACGAACCTCAACACTAATCCTTGAAGTAATGGGAATGGTCTGCTCCTCAGGAGAAGTGGGAGCTCCAGTGTCCACTTCTTCATGTGTGGGTGAGTATATGGGGGCCTGCACAGACTGAATAGTCTGAGTAGGGGTTTGTTTGTGTTTTCTTTGATAGGTGAGGGTGATTTGAGGCTGTTGAGGTGGTTGGGATGTAAAAGGTGTGGGTTCAACACTAGCTGGTGTTGCTAGATTGTCACATTGAGCAATGAGCTCTAACATTTTTGGGAGAAGGGTTGTCTCTACCCCAGAGAAGCCGACAGTGGGCTTTCTCAAAATTTTAAAGATGTCGGACTTCATCTTTCCCAATTAAGAATATTACATGTTTCCCTTAACTGTGAGCCCAGTTCACAGTTAAGAATGTATTGAACATATCTAGGAAACATGTAGTATTCTAAGGAGTCCAAGTTTGCAAGTAAATTTATATAAGCAAACTAAGAGTACCTGAACTTGACTCCCTGAACCATCCCATGGACAACGAAGGAGAGATCTTTAGGAATCTGGTCCCATCCACCATGCTTGTTTGACAAGCTGTGGATAACCACATGGAGCAAGAATTTCCATCTGGATAAGACCTTCCATTTACTCAAAGGAGGAACAATTTCTTTGGGAAAGAACACCTCACGTTCTTCATCATCCAGCTAAAGATGAGTGTTAATGATGGCTGGAGTGATGAAGACTATTCTCCCTAGACTGTGACAGACAGTGCCTTCTCCCCATCCATAATGACCTCTTGGCAGGTCCTCCAAAATTCGAGCAGATGATCCTCATATAGAGTAGGATCATGGTAAGGGAGGTGAAGTAGTTGGATAGAGCTAAGAAATGGCAAACCTCTGAGAAATGTGGATCTTTCTCAGAATGTAACAAAGCAACTTGGTTATGTTGCATGTGTAACCGCATGGAGAAATCTGGGTCATTTCTACGGTTATGGTTGGCTATTGTGAGAAAGCTTAAGGATGAAGAAAGATGAACAAAAAAAATTTAGAGAGAAATTTGGAGTTTCGGTTTAGAGGAAAGATAAAGATGATAGAAAGAGGGGGAAACCATTGGGTTTATATGTGAAAAGGATTTAAGACAAAGTTAATGGAAGATGATAAACTTTGAAATCCGTATGTCGGTCCCACCTTTGAAAAAGTAGTTTGCTTTTTACTCAAAAGTAGTTTTCTTGGAAATCAAAAAGCTTCTGAAGGTAAATTGTTTTCGGAAGGTTTAATAAAAAAAGCTTCCGAAGCCAAAATGACTTCGGAAGAATTTCCTAAGAATTTTGAAAATTTTTTGCTTTAGAAGAAAACCAAGACTTGAAAGTTTTATTCAAAGGAACAAAGTTTTCTAGAGTTAATTTGCTTCAGAAAGAATTTGTCCCTGAAAACATATAAGTGCCTAAGAAGGGTTTTACGCTTCGGAAGATATTTTGGAAATTTCTTCCGAAGGTAAATTACTTAGGCAGTTATTGTTTTAAAGGCATAAGATTCTTCCGAAAATAAAAGCATATCTTCCGAAGGATCAAAAGTTTCAGAATTCTAATAAACGTCTTCAAAAAGTTTTTATCCAAAGAAAGCAAGAGCTTATGAAGGTGATAAGCTAGACAACTTAGGACACACATATTTTAAGAAATAATAAGAATTAGTTTTAAGAAAAACCTACTCAAAGTTTATCATCTCAATAGCTGATATAAGATACTTAAATCTTTGTTCATCAAAAGCCTTTGTAAACAGATCAACATGTTGTTCATTTGTGTGAACTTTGACTAGTTTAATTATTTTCTTTTCAAAATTATCTCTAATTAAATGATACCTGATATTGATGTGTTTTGTCCTTGAGTGTTGCACAGGATTCTCTATGATAGAGATAACACTGTTGTTGTCTTTGTGAATGGGAATCTTGTTGATGTTTAATCCGTAGTCAAGCATCTGATTTTGAATCCATAGCACTTCAGCATAGCAGCTTGCAGCAGCAATGTATTCAGCTTCAGCAGTTGATGCGGAGACACGGGATTGTTTCTTGCATTGCCATAAGACAACCCTTCCAACAAGAAACTGACATCCCCCATATGTAGACTTTGTAGTCATGTTGCAACCACCATAATCACTATCCGTATAAGCATATAGATTGAAGTCAAAATTCTTAGGATACCAAAGACCAAGTGTTGAAGCACCTTTAAGGTATCTTAGAATACTTTTGACAGTGATGAGGTTAGACATCTTTGGGTTGGCTTGATATCTTGCACAATACATATGGCAAACACGATATTAGGCATGCTAGCTGTGAGATACATAAGAGACCCACTCATAGCCCTGTAAAGGTGTTCATCCACACACTCCCCCTCAAGATCAGGCCCAAGGGAGTGGTTTCTAGCTATGGGTGTCTTAGCAATCTTACAATCAGTCATGTTGAACCTTTTGAGTATGTCTTGAACATACTTTGACTAACTAATGAAGATGCCATATTCAACTTGCTTCACTTGAATTCCCAGAAAGAAATTGAGTTCCCTTATGGCACTCATTTCAAATCAGTCCTTGATCAGCTTCTCAAAGTCTTTTCAGAGATTTGGATTAGTTTTACCAAAGATGATATATCATCTACATATACTTGAACTAGCATTAAGTCACTTCCTTATCTTTTGATGAAAAGAGTTCCATCTATAGTATCCCTTCTGTATCCATGCTTGCAGAGATACTAAGATAGAGTCTCATACCATTTCCTTGGTGCATGATGCAGCTCATAAAGAGCTTTGTCAAGCTTGCAGACTTAATCAGGATGATCAGGATTTGCAAAACCAGGAGGTTGTTTGCATACACCTCTTCATCAATCACCCCATAAAGAAAAGCACACTTGACATGAAGTTGATAGACCTTGAAGTTCTTGGATGCAGCAAATGCCAAGAATATCCTAACACCTTCTAGTCTTGCTACTAGAGCAAAGAAATCAATGTAGTCAATTCCTTCTTCTTGTGTGTACCCTTGAACAACTAGTCTAGCTTTGTTTTTGATGACAATGCCTCTATCATCTTTCTTATTCCTAAACACCCATTTGGTCCCAATAGTATTCTTCCCATAAGGAAGAGGACAAAGGTTCCAAACTTTCTGCCTTTTGAATTGAAGCAGCTCCTCTCGCATGGATTCAACCCAACTTCCATCTAGAGCCTCATAAATTTTCTTTGGCTCTATCTGCGATAAGAAACAAGAGTGAAGACAAAAATTTGCTTCATGGGTTTGTCCTCTTGTTCTTACCCCTGTGTCAACATCTCCAATGATATTATGGTGGGGTGAGACTTGTGGATCCTTAGTTGAGGGATCATAATAAGTTGCTAAGAGAGATCTAAATTTGAGAAATTGAGATCTGGAATTGATGCCTCTCCCACCACATTAGTACATTTATAAAGAGAAACTTGATCCAATGAGTGTGTAACATCATTGATGTTGTCATCTATGGATTGGTTATCAGCATCAAGAAATTCCTTATCACTGTCACCTCCACCATCATGTTTTTCTGTATTTGAAGAGTCTTTATCTGGTTATGAAGCCTCTGAGCTGGAATTTGAAGGCATCTCAGATGTATCAACTAAATTTGTCATTGTGGTGTTGATAGAAACCTCATTTGTAGAATATGTTACAACTGGAGCTGGAGATATATGGCTTGAAGGTCTTCTAAGCTCAAATCTTGGGTCAGGATCACCTGTGGGTAAGATATTTGTAGATCCTGAAACATTCTCACAAGATTTATTAAAACAATTGGTAACTAAATCAAGATCAAACAACCAATTAGGACCAGAACCAACCACACAGGGTGTGTGTTCATTGAAAGTCACATTGGCTGACTCCTCAAAAATTCTAGTTTGAGATTGTATACTCTATAAGCCTTAGCTTGAGAAGAGTATCCAATGAAGTGTCTATCATCTGATTTCTCAGCAAATTCGGCAGTTTGATCTTTGGTATTCAAGATGGTGAAAGGATATCCAAATGACCAGAGAAAACCAATGAAAGGTTTCCTCTTGTGCTAAAGTTCATAAAGAGTCTTGCCATGAGTCTTAACCACTAAAACTTTGTTTTACACATAGCAGGCAGTGTTGACTGCCTCTGCTCAGAAGATGATGGGTAGTTTAGAGTTAGACAACATGGTTCTTGCAGCTTCAATCAGTGTCATGTTTCTCCTCTCAACAACACTATTTTGCTGAGGAGTCCTGGGAGCACTGTATTGTCTTGTAATACCTTTTTCGTCACAAAATGTATCAAGGATTTGGTTCTTGAATTCAATTCCCTGATCACATCTTATGGTTTTGACCTTGTGATCACATTGATTCTCAATCTTTAAGATGAAATTCATCTATGATCACTAAATAATAAGAGGTACTTCCTAGATCTAAGGAAAAACACCCAAGTGAATCTTGTAAAGTCATCTGTGATCACTAAATAATAAGAGGTCCTTCCTAGACTCACTACATTGGTGGGACCAAAGAGATCCATATGTAATAAGTGTAGGGGAGTAGTGATGGATTTTTTTCATTAGGCTTATGAGATACCTTATGTTGTTTTCCTTTCAGGCATGTAACACAATGATCATCACTTGTAAACTCTTTATTTGGCATTCCAGTTACCAAATCATTCTTAATAAGTTTATTCATGTTCTTAAAGTTTACATGGCACATTCTTTTATGCCATAGGAAAGACTTATCACTATTCGCTTTAGATAGAAAGCATGAAACTTCTCTAGAGAGAGATGTCTCTTGCAAGTCCATCTTATACATGTTCCCTTTCCTGGGGGCTCTGAGCAAGATATGCTCATGAGGAATGACCACCCAGGGCTTAAGAACAATGAACTCATGCTAAGAAAAGAGCATGTTATGAATCTGATCACAAAATTAGGATACACTCAGAAGATTGTACCCAAGCTCCTTGACAAAGTTTACCTTTTCAATGCTGAGATTATAATTTGTGACCTTGCCCCTTCCAGAAATATAACCACCTTCATTTCCTCCAAAAGCAACTGGCCCTCCATCATCCTTTCAAAGTTCTGGAGTAGTGACCTATTGCCTGTCATGTGCCTGGAACAGCCACTATCAATGATTCAGACATTCTTGTTTGTCTTGAGTTGTTCTTGCACAAAGAAAATGATTAGTTACATTTAGAAACCCAAGCCTTATGGGTTTTGGGCTCATTAAAAGAAGTAGAAGGTAATGCAACAGTAATAGATCCTATAGTTGTGCTCTGAGGATCTTGTGCTGTTGTTGATGAAGAACATTTAGTCACTTGGTCTTTCTTCGACTTCCAAACCACCTTTGGAAGTTTGGACTTGACCTTCAACACTTCGGAAGCTTTTGAGACTTTGGAAGTTTTGATAACTGGACCTTCAGAAGATTCTGCAAACACTGCAGCAAACTTCAATGCTTCGGAAGTATTCTTTTCTTCCGAGACCAAATTTTCTCCTGAAGGAAATTTTCCACTTACCTTCTTTTTGATTTAGAGCTTCCAAAGAAAACAGATTTTCCTTCCGAAGCTGAATTTTCTTGGAACTCTTGGAAGTCTTTTTCTTAATCATATGGAGAGCACCTATTGGATTGTATGGACAATCCTTAGCAAGATGAGAGAAACTTTCACACATAACACATTCCATTTTCTTCTTCCCAAGAGCCTTCTGCTGAGAACAAGACTAATCTTGAGCATATCCCTTCTCCACCTTCATCTTTGCAGATGTTGAGATAGTCCTTTTGGGCTGAGAAGTGTTCTTGGAGTTGGATGGTCCAGGCTGTGTAGTAGTGGTACACAACATATCAGCCTTCTTCTTGGTGCTGAGATGATTTGAACATAAGCTAGAACTCTTGGAAGAAGAGTTTAAGTTGATGTCTTCAGTCTTCACCACTTCAAACCCTGCAGAGATAAAAACTTGTTTCTACCTAGAATCAAAAGTGGCCAGATGAACCTTGCATGTTCATCTCCATCTGGTAGCCACTGAGAATCCCATACAACTCTGTCAGAGTGAGAGTTTTCAGGTTCTCAGTTTTCTTGATAACCACACAGTAGTGTGTCCATTGCTTAAGAAGTGAGGACATTAACTTCCTTACAATATATCCGTTCTCCAGAGCTACTCCACCATCGACTAGGGTATCCATAATCTCAACATACCTGAAGTATTGTTGAGTCATGGTCTCACCTACTTTAAAGGTGAAATTTTCAAAATACTGCTTCAGGAGATCCTTTTTATTCTCTTTGGCTTCAGAGAAACCCTTATACATTAGTTTCAATGCATCCCACAGCTGTTTAGCTATTATGCATTTCTTGAAACCCCTGTATATAGAATTTGGAAGACCAGTTTGAAAGGTTGTCATGGTTTTCTGGTCAATCTCTACTCTCTTTCTATCTTCATCTGAGTAGTCAGCCACAACCTTGGGGATCATACCACCTCTAGTTGCTGAAGAAGTGCTTGGTATGTAAGGTCCATTTTCAACAGACTCCCGTATTCATGAGTCTAGAGACCTGATGAATCCTTCCATTCTTTGGCACCAAGTGTCAAAGTCATCAAGAGTGATTAGTGTGGACTTTGTCCTGGTTCCAGTTTTCATATCAGATTTGGAAATGGCTGCCATTTGAGATGTTAAGTATTTTGTGTGTGTGAGGGATCTTAAGATGGTGAGATCTTATATCAAGAGCCTGGAATGCTCTAATACCAATTGTAGGACCGGTGAAGGGTATGCACTTACAACACAACAACACAATGTGAAGAGTTGCTATGAATAATTAACAGATCAAATAGGGAACTGGTTATGAAAGGATCGAGATCTAGTTTGATCAATTAGATTAGGATTTGCAGCGGAATAGCACACGAATTAGACAAAATTCTAGCAAGAATAATATGAATATTCAATCAAACAGTAACGATTATAGAGAGAGAGTTTTCTGCAAAAAGAGTGTTTTCGGTCATGCACAAGCTTCCTATGCGGGGAAATTAGGTCAACATTCCTTTTATAAGGAATGTGACATCAGCTGACATCACTTGATAGTGACATCTAACTGATTTATACAAACAACTGAAAGTAAACTAAACTACTGAAGATGTCCACAATAACTGAGGACACCTTCACTAAAAGTAACATTACAACTACTGAAGTTATAACGTCTGAAGTGTAAGAACTTCAGATGTTTTACATAATATAAAACTACTGATTACAAACTACTGAAATGAAAACCATCACAACTACTGAAGAGAACTACTTCAGCTGTTATGACAACTTCTGAGAACTTGATCTTCAGACTTTGTCTTCAGCAGTTGTCTTCAGACTTTGTCTTCAGACTTTGTCTTCAGACTTTGTCTTCAGACTTTGTCTTCAGACTTTGTCTTCAGCTGTTGTCTTCAGACTTTGTCTTCATACTTTGTCTTCAGCTGTTGTCTTCAGACTTTGTCTTCAGCAGTTGTCTTTAGACTTGGTCTTCAGCAGTTGTCTTCAGACTTTGTCTTTAGACTTTGTCTTCAGCTATTGTAGATTACTTCAGTTGTTTTGATGTCTGTGGGACTTAAAGGTTTTTCTGATCTGGCTTATTGGTTCTTTTGGTCCAACAAACTCCCCCTGAACCAATACAGCCAAAACCTTTAAAATTATTAATGTCGCACTTATTGGCAGAAACAAAATCTGGATCAGCTTAGAATTCTTCAATATAAGCTCAGGCCAGGAAGAGATTTCAGAAGGTTTGATTGGCAAAGGATGAATGGGAACTCTGTCTTGACGAATTGGACACAGAGCTTTTACCCCATCCATGAAACCTACTTCCCAATGATAAGTCTGTAAGACTCTCTGACATAGGCCTCAAGGAAAACAACTTGTTCTTCCATTGTGAGTTCTTCAGCTCCACTTTCAAAGAACTCAGGCCCATAGTACTCAGATAAGTACTTAATATGCTTTCCATTTTGCAGCTCCATAGTTGTTATCTCTCTGTATGCAAACTCATCAGGATGAGTGCCTTCAAGTAATAATTGGAGCTCATTTCTTCTTATTTCTTCAAGCTTCTTGTAGATTAACCCCTTCTTTACCATTTTGTTTTCTAGTAAGGTTTGTGGAGTCATCTTAGACTTGTAATCTCTCTTGAAGTCATCAAGGATTTTCCAGGGTGACACTACAATGGCCAGCATTATCACAACATCTACAATCTTCTTTACTTGGCCATTGTATCTGCTTGGAATCTTCTTTTTGTGAATTCTGTCACTTACTCTGGGATCAGGCCAAATTCTCACTCTCTCTTTTTGATATTGGAATGTAAATCTGAGAGCATACAACCTCTGAGCATGTTTCTTCATAGCTTGTATGGATGAAGACTTGGGAAACTCTTTATCAATCATCCTTAACAGTTGCTTATCATGTTTTGTGTGTTTCTTCTTCTTCAAGTTTGACTTTTACCATTTGCCTTTGAAAGTCAGGTGTGATTGTTATTGGTTGACTCCTAGGCTCAGGCATTTTTATTTTGAGAACAGTAGAGAGTGGCAGACTATCATCCTCATCATCTTCTTCTTCTTCCATCCTCAACACCCTTCTCTCCTCTTAGGTGCATCATTGGTAAGGGTTGAGTAGGTTATTGTGTAAGGGGTTGGTTTTGAGAGTTGTGAGGGTGGTTGTTTTGGTTTGAGTGATTGTGCAGGCTGCTCTAGCATCTTGGATGTGAGTGAAGCTTTGGATAATTTTGCCATATCAGTCCTTTTCCCAGCACCAGCTTCATCAAGAGCTTCTATGACCAATCCTTTGTTAAATACTTCAGAAGAATAGTCTGGTGGTTATCTCCAAAATACTGTCTCTGGACCATGATTTGATTCAATGATTGACCTTCCCAAATGTTTTGATATAAATATTGCCATAGTTCCAGCCTTTCCCTTTCTTTCTCACTCCAACTTGCCAATCTTTGTTCAATCTCTTGAATCTCTAACCTTCTGATTTCAGAGTCAAGTTTTGTAGTGTCAAATCCTTGTCTGAAGAGTTGATCAATAATCTTATCCATAGATTTGCTATGTTGCTCATCAGCTTCTTTGATCAATTCTTCTAACTTTTTCTCACCTTCAGTCTTTTCAGAGCTTTTCTCCTCTTATAGGTGATCATTTCCTTTTCTTCCTCTCTTTTTCTGCTTCCTCTTCAGCTCTTTTTCTTTTGTCTACTTTCACTGACTTAGACTCCCCCTTTTTGGGTGCATTGGGTTCAGGGGTGTGAATGTCAGAAAGTCTCTTAGAAACAGCAGCATCAACTAAAGATTGAAGATTTGAGGAAAGCCTCTCATCAATGGCTTGATGTATAGTGTTTGTGATTATGGAAGTGATGAGAGGTAAGGATGTTTGAAAGGAAGCAACCATTAGCTCAGAGGGTTCTGTCCCTGAGAAATGGCACCTGAAGTAGAGGCTGGTGGCAAATTTGTTGAGAGTGGCTCAGTGTTTGGGATAGTTTCAGGAGAAACTACCATTTGTGGGTGAATGTGGGCAGATGGACTTGATTCTTGTGACATTTTGGAAAGCAGTCCTGTAGTCTACATACCTCAGTCTCAAGAATAGTATTGTGGGCTAGAACATCAAAGAAAAGCCTAGGTCATCATCAGTTTGTGCTGAATCAGCTGACCTCCTGATGAAATCAAGATGAACATATGCTGAGTGTAGATCAGTATTCACATGTGCTCCTATTTCTTGGAACTGGGGACTTCCTGCCTCAGGATAATGTCCTTCATTGGCAGTTGCCTCTGGTGAGGACTTAGAGATGATACCATCTTCATCCTGATCATGTGCTGAACAAGGAGATGGGGCAGCCTCACCAGATGTTCTAATCTCCTCCTCTACACAGGGAGATTGAACTCTGTAATCCCTGTGTTGTGGGTTATCAGCTACATTATAATCCTCTCCCTCAACTGTTGAGGTTTTCCCGGTGGTAATAGGTTTCTGGGGAGGGGTAGAGGAATGCAGTTGAGTCAACACTTGTGCAATACCACAGTTAGGCTTGTAGGGGTGGCTTTAGTGGGAGATAGGTGTGAAAAGGATTGCACCTGGGGTGAATGGTGCTCTTCAATGGCAATCCTCTCAAGTGAGAGAGATTCCAGTAATGTGGTTTTCCATTTTTGGTTGCATCAGGATCCTGTTGAGAGAATACCTGAGCGGTTTCAGCTGGTAGAGTCCTGGAAACTACAGGGGGATTACTACCCATAGTTTCAACCTGCCTTTGTGTTGCAGGGGCATCATCAGGGGACTCAACTCCCTGAGTAGCCTTTTTGGTTTGTTTGGAATGAGGTTTGGAGGGGACTTTGGATCTGGAGGATGAGGCTGTGGGTACCTTCTGCTTGGGTTTTAGCATTTTGGCAGCCTCTTTGAGGTGTGGGTCAGAGTTGTGCCTGGAGTATATCTCTGGCAACACTACCATAGCAGGGACTCCAAGGCCAACAGGGCCATCAGATTGTAAGTGATTCATGATTATGGCCATAAGAAAACTTGGATATAATAACCATATATTAGCTACAGGTTTCATTGCCAGATCTTTTAGTTCTAAAAATATAATTTTAGAAAAATTTAAGCTTTGGCGTTCAAGAATACAATACAATACCTGCTGCCACTTGGATGACATTTGATCCCATGAAGAGGTTTTGGGGGCAAGGCAAACATTGATCATGTGAAAGATTAGGTGTTCAGCATCATGGAAGTGCTTCTTCAGAATGGTTGTAGCATTTAGGTCGCCCTCATATCCATGGTTGATGAATGATAGATCAATGGTGCCCTTCGGGTATTTGGTGACAAAGGTAGCATCATTCAGATCTAGCGTTTGGCGAATGATAGCAGGAGTGACTACCACCTTCTTCTGGTTTACAAATGACTGGAAAGTGATCGCGACATCATTCTCACCAGTATGGATGGTGACATTTGTCCAGAATTGACGAAGAGAGTCTGGATTCAGAAGAAAAGCGGTTCGATACGAGGAATCAACCATCAGATCAGTAGCATCATCAAACTTAGTCCAAAAGGCTGATTTTGTTAAGTAGGCAACACAGTTGTGTCGTGGTTTGATTTGCATGGTCGCCATTAATGGAAGATGAACGTTCGGAAATCGATTTATGAAAAGTTTGAAGTTAGGGTTAGGTATTTATAGGTTATGAAACGGCTGAAAGAAAACAGTTGAAAGTTTTGGTTTTAGTCATCAGTTGTTAGAAAACAACTGAAGACATGGTTTTAACTTTCAGATGTTGTAACAACTGAAGACTTGGTGTTTGTCATCAGTAGTTGAAAACCACTGAAGACTTGGGTTTGGCTTCAGTTGTTTTGAAATGAAACAGCAGTTGTTTGAAACAATTGAAAATAAAATTACTCATCAGTTGTTGTCGTCAATTCACATATCTCAGTTGTTTCATTTGACCTTAACACTTACTCAGCAGATTCTGTTTTTCAGATGTTTCATTGGTCATCAGTACTTATATGTTAGAGCTAACTTCAGTAGTTGTAACCACATCAGTACTTTGCAACAAATAAAGTACTTCGGTACTTTTTAAGTAATTTTATCTTCAGTAGTTATGAAAACTGCTGAAGATAAAATAACTTTAGTACTTATTTGTGACAGCTGTATACTGATCCTCATCAGTACTTGTGAGCTGAGATCATCAGAAGTTTTCAAATTATTCAACTGCAGCATACCAAGCCTTAGCACAAGATTTTGAAAAGTTGCACTGTCCAAAGGCTTAGTAATATAATCTGCAAGCTCATCAGCACTAGGAACAAACTTTGGATCAATCAGACCTTTTTCATAACAATCCTTGATAAAATGATGTCTGATCTCAATATTTTCATAACTAATTGCAAGAGTGCCCAGTGGAATACCAAAGTCCTAGAGATTGAGTTCCTTGCAATATCTAAAGATCCTTTTGACTGCAATCATATGGGATACATTAGGTGCACCCTGAAATCTAGCACAGACACAAGTTGCAAACATAATGTCTGGTCTAGAAGCTGTAAGTTACATCAAGGAACCAATCATACATCTGTAAAGAGTTTCATCAACTGCTTTACCTTTCTGATCAGCATCCAGTTGTGTGGTGCTGCACATGGGAGTAGAGCAGGGCTTACAGTTTTGTAAATCAAACTTTTTCAATAAATCCTTTGTATATTTTGAAATGAAAGTTCCATCAGCCTTTTGTTTGATTTGCAACCCCAGAAAGAAGTGTAATTCTCCCATGGCACTCATTTCAAACTTTTGTTGCATCAACTTAGTAAAGGCATCACACAACTGTGGATCAGAGGATGCAAAAATAATATCATCAACATAAATTTGAACAAGGAGCTTATGCATGCCTACTTTCTTAATGAACAAGGTTTTATCTATGGAGCCTCTAGTGAAATTATTTTGAAGAAGAAAGTTAGACAGTGTTTCATACCAGGCTCTGGTGCTTGTTTTAGCCCATAAAGAGCCTTATCAAGTTTATACACCCAATCTGGATGTTTATGATCTTCAAAACCTGGTGGTTGGCACACATAAACTTCTTCTTTTATTTTACCATATAAGAATGCACTTTTGACATCCATTTGAAAAACTTTGAGATTATGAAAAGCAGCATAAGCTAAAAACAATCTGATTGCTTCCAGTCTGGCTACAGGGGCAAAGGTTTCATCATAATCAATACCTTCTTCTTGTGAAAACCCCTGTACAACCAGTCTGGCCTTGTTCTTGACAATTTGGTCTTTTTCATCAGTTTTATTCCTAAACACCCATTTAGTGCCTATTGCACACTTACCTTGGGGAAGAGGAACCAGTTCCCACACTTGCTGCTTTTGAAACTGAAGAAGCTCAAGTTGCATAGCTTCAACCCATCCATTGTCTCTTAATGCAATATGATAGTTCTTTGGCTCTTGCTGACTGATGAAGAGAGCATAGAAGCAAAAGTTGGACAATTGACTTCTAGTTGAAACACCAGCATTGATGTCACCAATGATCTGAGACATGGGGTGATTCTTCAGTTCTTGATACTCATGAGATCTGTGCAAGTGTTTGTAGGTGATTCAGCAGCAACAGATGGTGATCCAGATTCTTGAAACCTAGAATGAGATGACAATTCAAATGAAGTAGAGGATTCAGAGATCTCATCAACATTTGTTGTGGATGGAACTGCTGAAGCTACAGGAACATCAAGTTAGTAGACTCAGGCAGTTGATCACTAAAACTTGCATTTATACCAACAGATGGATAACAAGTGGCAGGAGATGATGGATTCGCAAAATCTGTAACAGTTGGACACTGATAAGGAAATATTGCAGTATGTCCAGATCAAATAACTCCACAGGGTTTTGTGGGATTTTCTCTTTGGAGATTCATTAAACTTTACATGCAAGGTTTCTTCTACAATCTTTGTTCTGCAATTAAAAACTCTGTATGCCTTGCAAGTAGATGAATACCCAACAAAGTACCCTGCATCCACCTTTGATTCAAACTTCTGAAGTGGATCCTTTGTGTTGAGAATATAACAAGGACACCAAATGCTCTAAAGAAGGAAATCAGAAGAGCCAAATGATGTAACACTTCATAAGGAGTCTTTATCAACCTTTGATTTACCAATACTCTATTTTGCACATAGCAAGCTGTGTTAACAGCTTCAGCCCAAAAGGTTAGTGGCAAACTAGAATCAGCCAACATTGACCTTGCAGCTTCAATAAGGGTCATGTTCTTTCTCTCCACCACTCCATTTTGTTCAGGAGTTCTTGGAATGCTAAACTGCCTCTTGATTCCCTTAGAGAGATAGAATTCATCAAGTGTGTGATTTCTAAATTCTGTGCCATTATCATTCCTCACACACTTGACAGAAAGAGAATACTACTTTTCCACATGCAACACAAAGTAGATGATAATTTGACCAGCCTCATCTTTTGAATGTAAGAAGAAGGTCCATACAAATTTGGAATAATCATCCACAATTACCGGGCAGTATTTTTTCTTTGCTATGCTCATCACTCTTACTGGACCAAAAAGATCCATACACAGTAATTGCAAGCAGGCAGTGGACTTTGGTTCTTCTATTGGAGGGAATGATACTTTATGTTGCTTTCCTTTTAAACAAGCAGAGCAGTTGTCATCACATTTGAACTCCTTTAATGGCAGACCTCTCACTAAACATGAAGGATCAGCTGATTCATGTTTCTAAGATTCACATTACCAAGCCTTTTGTGCCAAAGTTCAGATTCCTGAAGAGAGGCCTTGGAGAACAGACATGGATGGCCTTTTAGATCAATTTTCTTTGATAAGTCTAAAGCATATACTCTACCAATCCTGTTGGCCTTCAGGAGAGTATGTTCATCCAATATCTTGTCAATCATACTCAAAACATTGAAAGACAGAATTCGACAGTTCTGACTGGTGAAAAGTGCAACATGCCCTTTATCACACATTTGACTGACACTCAACAAATTGTACTTGAGATTCTCCATATGGTTAACATCATCAAACCTCATTTCACCATTTGAAACAAAGCCTATGCTGATGATGTAACCCTTAGCATCATTACCAAAAGAAACAAATCCCTTTTCCTTGAGAGTAGTCATGAAGAATAGATCTGCTCCCAGTCATATGCATAGATCCTCCACTGTCCACATACCAGATGCTTCTATGGCATGTTGAAGAACCCTGCATATATCATAACAACTAGTTAGCTTTTGAGACCCAAACATTTTGTTTTGGGTCTGTTCTCATCAACAAATTTATACTAACTGATTTTTCATGATTAACAACCTTTGAAGATGGAGATGGTGCTGAAAAGGATTCCTTTGATTTGGCTTAGTTTTCTTTTTAGTGGTTTAATCACAGGTACCTCTATTTGGTTAACTCTCCCCAACAGATGTTGAACCATGATAACAAGTTGTGTCTGATTGGTTGTTAAAGCCTTCAGTTCAGCAGACACATCGGTACTTGTTTGTGAATGGTTCCTGTGACACACCATGTCCTCCTTCTTGAAAGACACAGACTTAGTCTGTGTTTTGATACTCCTTGAGGAATATTTTCAGCTGTTTTATGATAAACCTCTTTCTTGTTTAGATTTTTGTGAAGACTTTGGTTTATCAGGTTGATATGTTTGTGGCACAAACTTGGTTTCAAATTCATCTTTCATTTTATTATTTTTCTTTTTAATGATTTTATCTTTGTTAAATTTGGAACCCTTTCTGTACCAACATTCATCAGTGAGATGATTGTATAGACCACATATTTCACATGGCTTTTTCTTCATCTTCTGTGATCAGCTATGAAGAAGATGAAATACTGGTGTGTCTTCAGTATTTCTTCCTCTCAGTACTTATGTACTTGTTCTTCAGAAGTTTCTATCAATACATTTGGATTTCCTGATAGATTCTTCAGAAGTTGTCAAACCATGTTTGGTTCCATTTGGTTGGAAATGTTCTTCAGGTGTTGTTACTTGCTCTTCAGTACTTTGAATACCTTTGAGACAACACCTGAAGTGCTCAACTTTTCTTTGATCACGTGTCATCAGCAGTAAGACCATCACCAGATTGATTAGCTGAGGTACTCTTACTTACTTCATCCTCTGATTTTACATTATCACTTGAGGATGAGACACATAATGATGTGGTTTGGGAATTGATTCACCTTCAGATTTTACTTCTATCTTAGGAGTAAAATCTGTAGGAGGTTCAGTGTGATTATATCAAATTCCAAACTTCACATTTGAAGCAGTTTGCTTACTGAGAAGCATTTCAAACCCCTTGCAAGATGTTACCCAGTGTTCACACTCAACTTGAGTAGCTGCAAGTGTTTCTTTGAGACTCTTATGATTTTAAAATGACCTCTACCTTAGCCTTTTCATCAGTGATTTGGCATTTTAATTTGTAAATCTCATCATCTTTTTCTTTTCAAACAGACTCAAACTCAGCTTTTCTTTTGGAAATCACTTTCTCTAGGTCAAGATTTTGATTAATTAAAGCTACATTTGCTTCTCTAATTGAGGCAAAAGCAGCTATGCATGACTCAGAACACAACTTGCCTTAGCCTCATAAGATACTTGTGGTACCTGTGATGATGAAGCATTTGAGCATGAACCATCAGTACACTCCAGGGCCATAAGAGCAAGATTTCCAAAAGGATTTTCACCACCATGTGACCAGCACCAGAAAACACTTGTTCAGAATAACCAGAAAGATCAGTCTGGTAAATACTCCAGTCAACAACTCTAGGAGTGAAAAAGCTTTGATGTGATTGAGATTGAGATTGAGATTGTTGACTTGATTGAGATGGTTGAGGCTCAGGTAGGGCATGTGATTGTTGAGCTATGGGTACTGGAACCTGATTGGACTGAGGCATGTAAAAACAAGGATAAGGATATGGCATTTGACCTTGAGGAACAAAATATGCAGGAGAAAATTGATTTGTGAATGATGACCAGAACTGGTAGAATGTTGCCCTTTGTTTTGTGAATTATTGCCTGGAAAGGTCACCAAGGGTGCAGAAGAGTTAGATCCAGATGATCTACACTCTCTTGCAAAATTTCCAAGTCTATGGCACTTGTGACACCTCAACTTGCTCTTGTCAAAACCAACTTTGGTTTTTCCAGAGAGACCAGGGAATTTTCTACCTGTCCTTTTATAAAATTATTGAGATCTGATATTAACTAATGTCATTTGGCTCAAAATATCCATCTCTTCCAAATCATCATCAGCAATTCCTTTCAAATCATCCATCAAAAAGCACAGATTGTCACTATTACATCCTGAATTACAATCAATACCAGCAAAAGCATGATCTCTACTGTTTAAAGTGAAATCAATATGCTCATCATAAAAACTTTCTGATGTAGCATATTCTGACTCATAACCGACCAGAGCAGTATTCCCAGGTACAAAATCATCAGTGAACTTCCCAGATGAAGTCAATTTCCTTTTCTGTTCTATCTCTCTCTCAAATGTTAACAGTTTCCGATGAAGTTGGGTGAGTGATAGATTGTCTAGATTTGCACTAGAGTGTAGGACAATAGTATATGTGTCCCATCTCTCAGGCATGGATCTAAGAAATCTGTTGTCATCTGACTGTTTGTATATTCATGTTTAACCATTTTCAATCAGATATCAAACAGGAGAATCGCTCAAATGTTGAGTCAGTGACTCACCCTTTCTATAAGAGAATGTCTCATATTGCTGAGCAAGGATTTCTCTATTGTTTGCTAAGACCTCATCAGTTCCTCCAAATTGTTCTTTCAGAGCAACCCAGAGGTCATGAGCAGATTCATGATGCATAAGTCCAGAATAGATTTCATTAGGCAGTGCCATGGCCAGAATTCCATGGGCTTTAGCATCAATTTCAAACAGTTTCAGATCTTCATCTGAATATTGCTCTTTCTTCTTCGGAACCATTTCATTGGTTTCCGGATTACTCACCATAGGCTTATATGGTCCATGAACCACAGATTTCCAACAACCTGAACTGTTGACAGACAGGTGATGGACCATTCGTCGTTGCCATATGTTGTACTCACTCCTAACAAGAATCGGAGGCTTTGTTGAGGAGCCAGTATTGTGAGGATCATTGATTGATGTAGCCATTTTCACCAATTCAAACAGGTTTAATGAGATTTTAACAGATCTAACTCAAAAACTCAACAACATAGTTTAAAACAAGAAGAATCTCAAATTAATTCACAGGAAGCAACAGAAAAACAAACTCTATAACTAATTCTTGCAAATTTGCTAATTCGATCAAACTTAGATATCAAAAGAATAGTTTCAATGATCAATTGTTAAATCGATCATGGTTAACCATGTCTGATACCATTTGAAAGGATCGAGATGTAGTTTGATCAATTAGATTAGGATTTGCAGCGGAATAGCACACGAATTAGACGAAATTGTAGCAAGAATAATATGAATATTCAATCAAACAGTAACGGTTATACAGAGAGAGTTTTCTGCAAAAAGAGTGTTTTTGTTCATGCACAAGCTTCCCATGAGGGGAAATTAGGTCAACATTCCTTTTATAAGGAATGTGACATCAGCTGACGTCACTTGATAGTGACATCTAACTGATTTATACAAACAACTGAAAGTAAACTAAACTACTGAAGATGTCCACAACAACTGAGGACACCTTCACTAAAAGTAACATTACGACTACTGAAGTTATAAAGTCTGAAGTGTAAGAACTTCAGATGTTTTACATAATATAAAACTACTGATTACAAACTACTGAAATGAAAACCATCACAACTACTGAAGAGAACTACTTCAGCTGTTATGACAACTTCTGAGAACTTGATCTTTAGACTTTGTCTTCAGCAGTTGTCTTCAGACTGTCTTCAGACTTTGTCTTCAGCTATTGTCTTCAGACTTTGTCTTCAGCTGTTGTCTTCAGACTTGTCTTCAGCTGTTGTCTTCAGACTTTGTCTTCAGCAGTTGTCTTCAGACTTTGTCTTCAGCAGTTGTCTTCAGACTTTGTCTTCAGCAGTTGTCTTCAGACTTGTCTTCAGCTGTTGTAGATTACTTCAGTTGTTTTGATGTCTGTGGGACTTAAAGGTTTTTCTGATCTGGCTCATTGGTTCTTTTGGTCCAACATGTTAACCTTTGTAATGATACTAAGAACACAAGTAAATATGAGACAGAACAAGATAGCAAAAACACAAGGAGTTGGTTCTCAAAATTGTAGTATATTGTCTTCTCAAGTTCTATTACAAATGTTACAAAGCATACTATAAAGTTACAAGTACTTAAGATACATATACTACATTCTATAGCCGGCCATACTTTGAAGACCAACTGGATACAATTGACTAGACAACAAACAAAATCAAATGTAGAGTCAAAAGGAAGATTGCCTTTTGACCAGTGACTATGACATGCCATAGCTCACATCCTAATATATTACAAAAAGGATAAAGTACATAAAACAGAAAGTTACAGACTCAAGACCTCAATGTACAGTTACCAAAAACATAGACCTTTTCACCAACTTATGAAAGTTGGTGACTTTACAGAGTTGCAACAAAAAGGGGTCCAGCTTTATGGAAAAGTACATCAGATAAAGCATGTGTTCAAAAGTCTTTGGAAGAAATTTGTCTTCAAGTGTGGCTCGGAATACCTTGTCTTTGAAGCTTTGGAAGACCTCATTTTTGGCTTCGGAAGATATTGGTCTTGGCTTCGGAAGATTTCACACTTAGAATATTTTTGATCCTCGTGTGAAACTTCTGAAGCATTCTACTTCAGTACACTTGTGCATGCATGCAGAAGAGACTTTGGGTGTTTGGGTTGCATCAGCCTTTACATTTAATCCTTACAGTAACTATTTGTGTTTATTACTAACTATAATCTGTTATATGAATGAGTTTCTAGATGATTTATCTATCTATCTGTCTGTCTATCTATAATAATAAAAAACTAGATAGGACGTGGCATAGTTGTAAGAATCATTATACTAACTTTCTCATTTTTATATATTATTACTAATAATATTAATAGTAATACTATTGTTAAATAAAAAAATATATAATTTAATATATAAAAAACGTATTCTTGTTTATTAAAAACACACTTTATTATAAAATACATAATACAACAAACTTTATTTTAAAAAATTATTTTTCTTAAAACAAAATACTTCAAAAATCATATTTTTTTATAAAAAAGTGTAAGAAAATTCATTATTGTTTTCAAACTCCTATACTCATTATTTTGAAAACCGAATCGGACTGGTCGGTCCGATCGGAAACCACACTCCAATCCGGTCTGGTTCGATAATTAAGAATATTTTGACTTTGAACAAGTGGTTGGACCAGTTAAAGCTGTTGGACGAGGAATCGGGGGTTGGATCAGTTGAACTGGTTTTATATACATATACATGTATACATACTAGAAGTGTGCTCCGCGCAATGCAGCAGATGACATTTTACATTCGACATGTGTCTTTAATATTTTTTATTGTTATAGTATATTTATAAATATAATAAATACTATAATTTTATTATGGAAATTAGGATGAAATATACTTATTGGAATTTTATATAAGTAAAATATTTGGTGCAGTTTGTTGCTAAATATTAAGATGGAATTTTAATTGCAAATGATAGTTAGTGTAGGGTTATTATATTACTAGTTATAAGGATGCAATTTGTAAATAATAATATAATTAGTATTTCACCCTTAAAATTAATTGTACCTTATGCATTGAGAGAAATCTTTGTTTCTATTTTTAGAGTATCTTAAAATACTCCTCTTAAACTCTTTATATATGGTATAGATACACACACACACATATATATACATATATATACATATATATATATACATATATATATATACACACACACATATATATACATAGTTTTTTACATACATTTATTAAAGTATCTACAGTTTTATCTGATTTGTATATCTAGTTTGATCGGTCGAACCGGTCAGCCAATAAACCTGTAAGACGATCGGTTCTGAAAACAATTACTAATTTTTCTCTTAATTTGTTTTCATAAAATAAAAAGTTTCTGAAATTTGAACTAATTCCATTTATATTTTATATTTTAATAAATATCAAACTGAAAACAATTATTTTCATACTTATACATTTCCTCAAAAATTTGTCTCGGTGAATATAAAGCGTATTTTATTATAGGGTTATTGGATTTTAATAATATCAAGTTTCATTTATTGGCCGAGATTAATCCCAAATCAGTAAATGCTTACTGTAAGGCCCCGTTCCTAGGACGCTTACAGCTAGTAAATCATTGCACATAAAACATATACCTTACATTTAATCATTCATAAAACATTGCAGCGGAAACATAAAAATAACATTTCATATCATTACAAATGCTTTTGCAAGTTAATACAACATTCATTCAACATATTGTTTGTTCGCATTACAATACAAAAACATTAATCAAAAGAATGTCATCCAAAAGAGCTGAGTAGCCTTCCTGTGCCATCCTCAGCAATCATTACCTGCCAACTGGAAACGTATAAAAGTCAGCGTTGCTGAGTGAGTTCTAGTTTTATAATAAAACATACTTTATCTTTCGTTTAAAAACCGCTTCTTTACTTTCATGCGATCATACATCATACGTACACATAGATAATATCATTATTATCTTCATTATTTGTTCTTTCTTTCACTTTTCATACCTTCCGTATACCAAGTGTTACACCCCAAACTATATGGCTACTGGGCCGAAGTCTATAAATAGACAACTATACATGGTGCCACAGTACTGGGGTAAGCGGTAGAGGTTCTATACAAATGGTCGATCACAAAGAAAGACCCCGATGTGCATCCTTCTGGGGTAGCGAACCCGCACACCATTGGGCTAACACCTTACAATGGGTGTATCCTTCCATACATTTGCTTGTAAGCCTTTCATTTCTTTCGTTCATTTGTGCATGCATTCTTTCATTTTGAACCCCTTTTCATTATCTTCCACTTAACAATACATAATACTTTTTGTTCATTTATTAACATACAAGGAAGTCGCAGGAAGACAATCAAGCAAAACAAAGAACATAATAAACGTACAACATCATCATCGTCATACATACATAACATACATCATGCATAAACATACAACATTATACACCATCATGCCCAACATAGCGTCTATGACCTCAAAAGTCAACTTATATGAACTTACGGGAAACTTCCACGTCAAAACTTACATCTGCACTTTTTCCCGAAAGTCAATAAATAAACTACGTTTCCCTTGGGTGCAACAGCCCTACTTGGGCGTATGGGTACCTTTCACTCGCATGACCCCTCATGCGACTGAACACCATGCGAATGGATAATATGCGATTGAACACCTATGCGAATGAACACCCATGCGACTGGACCTAATGCGGATGAGCACTTATGCGAATGAAACTAATGCGGATGGGCACCTATGCGATTGGGCCCTCAGTCATGCGAATGAATCTCAATCGTGCGAATGAACCTCACTCGCACCCTATTCGGTCGTATGGCCTCCATTCGGTCGCCTAGCCCTAGCTTATGCGGATGGGCACCTATGTGATTGGGCCCTCAGTCATGCGAATGAATCTCAATCGTGCGAATGAACCTCAATCGCACCCTATTCGGTCATATGCCCGAACCCAATCTGCCATTTTCGACCTCCAAGCTCTTCCAAACCTCTTCTAAGCCCAAATCAACCATCCTAAACCTTAGGAAAACATACCACAACACCATTCAAGCACACACAAGCTCAATAGCAAGACCCAACGAATCATACACATACACACACATACATAAACGGGTTCACACCCAAAATACCCGAAAAATGATTTTTAGATGCGTTCCAGCCCTAAAATCATTCAAAAACGTGTAAAATAGGGGTCATAGAACTTGCACAAACAACACCGACGAGTAGAGCTTCGATTAGACCCGCTACACGACGATTTTGAACTCTTGAACCCACCCGAACCAAGCTTTTCTCTTCTTTTCTCCTTCTCTTCTCCCTTTGGCTGAGTTTTTGCAAGAATGGGAAGGGTGTGGGCTGCCCTCCCCCTTTTATACTCTCACTCATCCAAATTTCTTCCTGTTTTGGCAAGTCTGGTCCCCCGACTTTGGTCTTTATTTTTTTCTTCTTTCGTCAGCTTCAAGAAAATATCCGGGTGTTACAAGTCCACCCCCCTTATATAGGTTTTGTCCCCGAAACCTGTTATTCCTCGAACAAATGTGGGTAATGATGCCTAATTTCTTATTCAGTTTCCCACACTGACTCAGATCCTTTCCTGTGCTTCCACTGTACACGCACAAGAGGAACATCTTTATTTCTTAGCCTCTTCTCTTTTCGATCGATGATCGCCACTGGTTGCTCCACATAATTGAGTCATTTGTATACTTCGATATCCTCCAGGGGAACAATCATATCTTCATCTGCCAAGCACTTTTTTAGATGAGATATATGGAATGTCGGGTGAATTCCATTTAACTCATCCGGTAACTCTAGTTTATAGGCCACCTCTCCTACCCGAGCAATGATTCGGAAAGGCCCTATATACCTTGGGCTCAACTTGCCCCGCTTATGAAATTGGATGATACCCTTCCAAGGTGAGACCTTCAACATAACCCGGTCACCCACCTGGAACTCAATCGGTCTTCGTCGTTTATCAGCATACGACTTCTGTCTATCTTTGGCTGGCTTCATGAAGGCCATAATCTTTTCAAGCTTCTCAGTCGTAGCCTCGATTACCTCGACGCTCCCTAGTTCTTTTTTTACCAATATCACCCCAATAGACGGGTGTTCTGCATCTCCTACCGTATAGCATCTCGTAAGGTGGCATACCAATGTTGGCATGATAACTGTTGTTGTATGAGAATTCAGCTAATGGTAAGTGGTCATCCCAATTTCCTCCAAAATCAATAACACATGCCCAAAGCATGTCCTCCAATGTCTGAATGGTCCTCTCTGACTGACCATCAGTTTGGGGATGATAAGTCGTGCTAATGTGTAACCTCGTCCCCATAGCATCGTGGAATTTCTTCCAAAATTTGGATGTAAACCGAGTGTCACGATTAGACACAATAGAAACCAACACACCATGACGAGTTATAATCTCCTTGATGAAAAGATCCGCTAACCTCTCGGATGAATATGTCATGCGGATCGGTAGGAAGTGAGCACTCTTTGTCAAATGGTCAACTATCACCCATATGGCATCATACCCTTTCGGGGTATGCGGCAACTTCGTAATGAAACCCATGGTGATGTGCTCCCACTTCCATTCTGGTATATCCAAAGGTTGGATTTTCCCATACGGCTTCTGATGCTCGGCCTTCACCTGTATACAAGTAAGGCATTTACTCACATACTCCACCATGTCACGTTTCATACCCGGCCACCAATAATCCTTCTTCATGTCTTGATACATCTTTGTGGTACCTGGATGAATGGAGTATCGAGTCTTGTGAGCCTCATCCATGATCCTCGTGCGTAGATCCCAAAACGAGGAATCCACACTCGTCCAAACCCGGTTTTAACACCAAGTGTGTTTTCACCCAATTCTGCAACCATACCTCTCATTCTTTTCGAGTTAAGATGATCTTCCTTCAATGCATCATCTTGAAACTCTTTAACTTGCTTCATCACGTCAGAGGTCATGATTAGCTGGTACGCTTTCACCCGAATCGGTTCAGGTCTCCCTTTCCGACTAAGGGCATCCGACACCACATTGGCTTGCCCGGATGGTAATGGATCTCACAGTCATAATCTTTTTGAGCACCAATGTAGATACATGTGTCCCTAGTTTCTGAACTTAATGTAAGATGTTTGTATTGTCTTACACATATGTAATTGTACGGGTACTTAATGAAATATAATATGTGGTTGTGCTTATATAATGTTGAATATTTCATTGGTTGGTATGTAATAACGCTTGTTGACTTAACTATATAGGTTGTGGTTGTTTGAATAATATCTAAATCAATTAATGACTATGAAACATATTCAAACATAATCATGTGAAGCTCTCATGCGATTGGCCCAAGTTAATGGACCATACGCATGAACAACTTCATGCTAATGAACCAGTCGTATGAATGAACCAGGAGACTGGATCAGTCGCATGATTGAAACATGAGATTGACTCAGTCGCACGACTGGACACTCAGTCGTGCGAATGGATCAACCGCATGACTCAATCGCACGACTGACCATGCAAATGGTCCAGTCGCGCGATTGAGAAATCTTAACCTATAAATACCACTTAATCCATGGAAAAACTAGACACTTCGAATATTTTGATACACAGACGTACCCTAGCCGTCCAGAGACCTCTCATAACCTGTTCCAACTTCAAAGATCGCAGTAGATCGACTGCTAATCGTTCTTAACATTTAGTTTCAATCTTAATTTATTCTACGTGCGTTCTCACTGATTGGATCGCCAATCAAATAGGATTCCGCACTATTTGATTCGGTACACGCGTAAATCTATTAGTATTCATCCAGTACACGATCCCTAACAAGTGGTATCAGAGCTTTGGCTCTTGATTTACGTGTGGTTCAATCGTTTTGATATATAAATTGTGTTTTTACACTAAAAGACGCAATCTTTTGTGTCAAATCGGGTTTTAGACGTCTCCTGATCGTAAAGTTAAGTTTTTTCCGGCATACGACAATTAGGGTTAACAAAAATTCGTGTTTTTGCGTTCAAACACCTTAAACCTAGAAATTTTCAAAATCCAGCAGGTTCAGTTGCACGATTGACTCAATCGCACTACTGAGGTCATACGCATTCCCCATATGCACGATTGGACTCAGTCGCACTTCCATTCGTCCGACTGAGAAGACTATTCGCATTGTTCATCCGCATTAGTTCATTCGGCCGATTGAGTCATCCGCATTAGTTCAGTCGCACGATTGAACCATCCTCATAGTTCAATCGCCCAAATAGCCCAATCGCACACCTTCATTCGCACTAATACAAAAGCTTGGTTTAAAGTTAAAGTTAATAGCAATGGAAGACCAATACTCAGCATTCACAGCAGGGAGAGACTCACGTATACAAAACTTATTGCTACTGGAGAATGAAGTGGGGAATCACAACAAGCCCCCAAAGCTGATCACGTTTGACGAATATCCATAATGGAAACAACATTTCAAGATCTACTTAAATGGAGTAGATCCCAATCTGTGGGAGTCTATAAAGATGGGGTACAACATGCCTGTAGGAGCAGATGGTGTCAAACTCACGCTAGGAGGCATGACTGACGGACAAAAGGTGAAATACAATATAGAAAAGAAGGTTTATGCTTTACTTACGCAGTTAATTCCGAAGGATATTTTCCATCAATTCTTGGAATATACACAAGCAAAGAAGCTATGGGATGCATTGGAGAAAGGTATGACGAAAATGCATCATTGAAGGCCATAAAGGCTAAGGCTTTAAAGAAGGAGTTTGACAACTTCTCCTCGATGGGGAAAGAAAGCCTAGATGATGTGATTAATAGATTCTACCACTTGATGAGTGAGATACACACTCATGGAGTATCGACGTCAATGGAGGACAAAGTGTCCAACTTTGCTGACAGGCTGCCGGAGAAATGGGTTTCATTTGTCTCCAATCTCAAACAAAATGGTATGCTAACGAAGTTACATATCAATGGCTTCATTCTGAAACTGAGAGAAGAAGAACTGAGGATGAAGTACAGAGCTCAAAAGCTTCTTATGTTCAGAATCCAGCACTGCACAATACGACTCCTCAAGCCAAAACATCTGGAGCTCCTCTTCAGACAGCCTTTGTATCAAGCTCGTCTTGTCCTTCACCAGCCTTTACTTCAGGGTCAAAAACGTCAAGGTCGTCTGGTACCCAACATTGCACCTGAAGCAATGTAGCAAAGCTGAAGACCGAGAACTTCGACAATGTGACAGTTGAGGTAGCTAAAGAGCACATGGATCTCTTAGCTGCGGTAGTCCACTCCTATGATGGATTAATTGCTGGTAAAATTGGGAACTGCCATCTGGTGGATAAGGATTATGAGCAGGTGGATGAGACAGAGCTGGAGCGGATGGATATAATGTGGGCCTTAGCCAGTGCAGTCCGGAGAGCTAAGAAGTTTGTCAAAAAGACCAGACAAAATTTGATTGCAACTAAGGACACTACCTTCGACTTTGATAAATCCAAGGTAACCTGTTTCAACTGCAGAGAGAAAGGGCACTTTAAAAAGGAGTGCATGAAGCCAAAGAAGACTGGCAATGGGAATCCTTTCTCCTCCTTCAATCGTTAGGAGAAACCCACCAGTAGTCCTACTTCATCAAGCAAGGATCCCAAAGCCTTAACTGCCCATGATGATAAAGGACAGGACTAGAGCTTTCGGTTTGTCTCACTGGGAGAATCTAACATAGCTAGTGTGGAGGATATAGATGATGACTCAGCTAGTGAAGGAGATATTGCAGTCGAACTTGCGATGTCAACATCAGAAGAAACTGCACCAGCGGTCACCTACCTGCCTGAAGACGGGAAAACTGCAACAACGTCAGAATCACCAGCTCCAGAAACATCAAATTTTGCATTGATGGCTGATTCTTTAGAAACCGCTCAGGTAAGTACTACTGACCAACTCTTTAATAATCATGCTTGTTCTGATTGTAATAAATTTAGGGAAAGCATTGATTTAAAATTTTCTAGGTTATTAGATCATAATGATAACTTAGTTAAGGACCTAGAACTGTGCACTGAAGCTAACAGAGTTTTAAAACAAAATAAGCATAGTTACAAAGAAAAGATAAACCTTTTAAACAAACAACTTAGGGAAACAGAATTTGTAGCCTTTAACCAAGCTAATGACATTAGGTACTATCTAAACTCCCTAGAGGACACTAAGAAACAAAAGGTAGTTTTAGAAGTAGAAGTTAATTCCCTAAAACAAAAACTACATAGTTAGACTAGTTCTTCACACATAGTCCAAAACTTAGTGTGAGAGAGAAACAATGGGGAGGGATTGGGTTATAAAGTGTTTCCACCACCACATGAGATCTTGATGAACACAAAATGTTAACCAATTAATGATAATCTAATCAAGGATCATGTGGTATCTACTCCTCTTGTAGGTGATCCATATTCCACATGTTCATCAAATGAATCTGGCACTAAACAAAAGGAGGCCACTTCAAAGGCAAAAGGTAAAATGCCTTGCGTTAATCTAGACAAAGAGTTAAAAAAGGTTAGTATAAAGTTTGGTTCAACAATTGTCAAATCTGAACCTAAAAAGACTAGTAATGTTAACCAATCATGTGCATCATGTCAAAGTCCAGAAAATAGAAATGAAAAAGATGTTAAACATGTTAAAGCAATTAACTTTGTTAAACCAGAAAAAACATCTAAACAAGGTTAGTCAAAACCCAAACAGAATAAGGTCACACGTGTGTCACATACATCTCCACAAAAACAGTTAAATCATAAAGTCGAAAGCAGAACTTGCTACAGTTGTGGAGAGTATGGACACATTGCGTCTCATTGTCCTTACTATCAGACACTAGGAGGAAATTTGAACTTCCTGAACAACAACCTAGCTCTTTTAAGAGGAACTCAGTGACGCCACCTAAAAGAGATAGTGAACATTAAATTCAACACATTAGCCATTCATCTGTTTATCATAAACATGCCTTACACAAAGCTGGCTTATGGAAGGAGAAATCAACCTCATTGTCTAATAATGAGAACAAGAAGACATATGAGCTTCCCTCACCCTCGAACGGTCAATGGGTAACCTTTATGATGTGTGATGCCTCTGGGAAACCCAAGCCAGTGAAGGCTTGGGTCCCTAACCTGAACTAATGTTTTCAAATTGAATGTGCAGAGTGTTCGATATAGTGCTAAAACTAACACGTGGATTATAGATAGCGGGGCATCCAGGTACATGACAGGGAACGGGGATCTCTTATAAAATGTCAAACAGATAAAAGGAGGTCACGTTTCATTTGCTGAAAACAAAGGTGGGTATATCACAGCTCAAAGGGAAGTAGGTAATAAAAAAATGAAGTTTGACAAGGTAAACTACGTTCAACAAATTCAGAATAACTTGCTTTCTGTTTCTCAAATTTGTGATAAAGACTTTAAGGTAGTATTTGACAACAAGAAGTTCTATGTCCTGAAAAAGGACTACGTCAACCCGGAGGATCAAGTATTAATGTCTGCCTCAAGATATAAAGACCTTTATCTCTTGGATCTATCAAAGGCCTCCACAATGGATCATGAAGTTTAGTGCTTCTTGTCAAAAGCTATTGAGAAGGAATCCATCTTCTGGCATAGGAGAATGGGACACATTAATCCATGGAAGATGAATCACTTGATCAAGAATGATCTAGTGAGAGGAGTTAACGTCAAAAACTTCCCACTTCCGGATTTCTGTGTTGCATGCAAGAAGGGCAAATAGACGAAGAAGTCTCATAAGGAAAAGAAAGTTCACTCTATTGAACTTCCTCTTGATCTTCTTCACATGGATCTGTTTGGTCCAGTCAGTACAAGAAGCATCGCAGGCGACTTGTACTGTTATGTAGTTATTGATGATTACTCATGATTCACTTGGGTGATGTTTCTAAAATCCAAATCAGAAACATTTGAATCATTCAAGGAGTTAGTAACTACTCTGGAGTCCCTATACAAGTTGAAGGTATGTCAAGTGCGCTCAGACAACGGAACCGAGTTCAAGAATCAATGGTGGAGGCTTATTGCAAGGAAAAGGGAATTGTGCATCAGTCCACTTCTGCCTACACTCCTAAGATGAACGGCATTGCTGAAAGGAAGAATCGCAACTTGATAGAGACGGAACGGACGATGTTAGCAGACTCAAAACTGCCTATCCAATTCTGGAATGAAGTAGTTGCAAATGCATGTTATATGCTAAATCGGGTTCTGGTAGTTAAACGCCATGGAAAGACGTGTTACGAGCTACTACAACAACGTAAACCCAATCTAGAGTATCTCGAGCCGTTTGGCACTCCGTGCACCCTACTGAAGAAGACTCAGGAGGGAAAATTCAGCGAGAAGGCTGATGAAGGTATCTTTCTAGGATACAACATACCAAACAAGAGGGTTTACAACAACTCAATGGGTTAGGTAGAAGTGTGATGTAATGTGGATGTTCAAAGATACACCACACCACCTGCTGGAAAAGGACCCACCTTCTTTTCGACTATGATGGTTCTTCAAGTCCTTCAACATACCACTCTCCACTTCTGATGATGAGTTAGCTACAAAGATGATGTATGATGTTCTAAACACACCAGCTCAAGAATCTACATCATCCGGACTACAAGGCGATTCATCTAACAACTCAGTAGGAGCACTAGAAGATAGTGACTCTTCCTCTGATGAAGAAGCTATGGAGACTGATCAAAAGAACCAGGAGCAACAGGTTCCCCCTACTGATATTCCACAGGCATCTGACATCGATGCCTCTGCGTCTTTGGAACCTCAGACTCCTACTGCCTCAAATACTGAACCGAATGTTCATAATCTTGACTCTAAGGTAGTTGTTCCAACCACTCCTGGTTCATGACTAAATGTGTATCATCCTCTAGATAATGTCATTAGAGATGTGAGATCAGGAGTTCAGACCAGAAATCAGTTATATTCAGCAGATTATGCCTCGGTGATGGAAAAGGGCTATCTTCATGATGGTGCATATCGTTGCTTTATGTCTCAGTTCGTGCCAAAGTATGTTAGTGAAGCCCTAAATGATGAGGCATGGGTGAGTGCCATGCAAGAAGAACTTATTCAGTTCAAGAAGTTAGGTGTATGGACTCTGGTGGATAGACCTAAAGGTGCTAAGGTCATTGGCACAAAATGGGTCTTGAAATGCAAGAAAGATGATCAAGGCATGATCATCAGAAACAAGGCTCGACTTGTTGTCCAAGGATTTCAACAAGTAGAGGGCATTGACTGCAAGGAGGTGTTTGCACCCGTGGCAAGAATGGAAGCAATCCATATCTTCCTTGCCTACGCATCATACATGAAGATTAATGTTTATCAACTTGATGTGAAAAGTGCATTCCTTCATGGTTAAATCAGAGAGACAGTGTACGTCAGTCAACTCGAGGGATTTGAGGATCCCTATCATCGAGACAGAGTTTACAAACTCGACAAGGCTTTATATGGACTTCATCAAGCTCCTAGAACCTGATATAAGAAACTCTCGACTCACCTTGGGAAACACGGTTTTCACAGAGGTATCATTGATTGTACACTGTTCATAAAAGAAAAGGATGGAGATTTGCTGCTTGTCCAAATTTATGTAGATGACATAATCTTCAGTTCAAAGAACGAAGATGTATGTAAGGAGTTTGAAGCAGTAATGAAGGTTGCGTTTGAGATGAGGGCCATGGGAGAGATGAAATTCTTTCTCAGGTTACAGGTGTATCAAACACCAAAAGGGATTTTCTTACATTAGACCAAGTATGTAGGACATATCCTTAGTCGGTTTGACATGGAGAATGCTTCCGCAGCTGGGACTCCACTTGCTACAAACCATGATGTAGCACCCGACAAAAATGTTGATCTGGTCGATGCCACAATGTATCGAGGTATGATTGGATCTCTCATGTACCTCACTGCCTCAAGACCTGATATCATGTACGTGACATGTTATGTTCAAGATATCAGGCAAAGCCAAAAGTTAACCATTTGATAGTGGTCAAAAGGATCTTTCGTCATCTGAAGGGTACTCCAACACTGGGAATGTGGTATCCTCATGACGATGACTTCGAGCTGATAGCGTATAGTGACTCGGATTACGGTGGCTGCAAGATGAACTATAAGTCTACATCAGCAGGATGTCAATTCTATGGGAGGAGATTAGTGACCTAGCAGTGTAAGAAGCAGACCTCGGTTGCTTTGTCAACCTGTGAAGCCGAATACGTTACTGCTGTAAGATGCTGTTCACAAATCATATGGATTCAACAGCAAATGCGTGACTACGGTTTGAAATTCTCTTCTACTCCTATTTTTTTTTGATAACTCTGCTACAATTGCAGTAACAAAAAATCCAGTCCGACATCCTAAGACCAAACACATCGGCATAAAATATCACTTTATACGTGATTACTTTGAAAAGAACCTAATCGATGTGATTAAAATAAATATTGATTTTTAACACGCTGACATCTATACAAAGGCTTTTGACAAACCACGTTTTCTATATCTGTTAGAGGTCAACGGCGTTAAAAAGAAAAGTGATGTAATCCCTGATGATGACCATGTGTAGTCCGATGCGTATTGTCCATTTTTCTTTTAATTTTATTTTTAATTTTATTTTGTTTAAGTAGCTTAATTAAATTAATGTTATTCGGTCGCCTATTAAAATCCTAAAAAGTGTAAATCGGTTACGGTTTTAGAATTTTAGGGGAGAATAGGTCAGTTAGTAACATTAACAAAAAAATGATGGAGAAGGAGAGGCTAGCTGATAGAAAGTAGATTGTATCTGTGATACAGATTCAATGACTTTGGAAACTGATAGTACATAGGTACTAATCACTTGGGACTCTAAAAGATTAAATAAAATAAGATGCGAAGTTCAAAGCATAAGCCTGTGTAGTTTGAGCAATATATATTCTAGGTTATGTGCCTCTCTGCTGTGCGGTGGCACTAACCTGAGGATAAGCATAACCTATATATTCTAGACTTCTTTGTTGTTTGCCCCCTCTCTACTGTGCGGTGGCACTAACCGAGGCTTGGCTTCTCTCTAAAAGTTCTAAGAATAGTTTCTTCTTGAAAATTACCCTGAGACCACTCAAAAATATCCTGAGGAATGTTGATTACCATATAAGTGTGGGATCCACAAATGCTTGTTGAAATAATCAAATATTAAACTATCATCAATCTATGTCAAAAGTCTATGTATGGATTTAAGAGTACCAGTATACTGACAATCATCATGGCTACAATTCTTGAAAGTTCAAATTAATATGGGGATCTAATAGTACTAGTATGATTTTCTAAACTTGCTAACGACTCTAGATGAAAAACAAGAATTGAGCATCAAAAGGTGTTGATAACATGTCCCAAATGATTGACTTGCCTGTATGATTCCAATTGAATTGGTCCAGTTATGGTCAAAATTAATTGAAGCTGCCTTTCCAGAACCGAATCCATTAGATTTCTATCTTAGGATTTACACCTCACACAAAAAGTCAAAAACAAGTTTAGTTTTGTATTTAAGTTTAAGTCTTTTACTTTGTTTAAGTTTAGTCAAATTTAGTTTGTTTGATATCGGACTACGTCATGGAATTCAATAAGGGATTTAATCATCTAAAAGGGTCATGTCTGAGGTGACCACACGTGTTTTCAAAGGTAAAATCAGTCACGTCTGAGGTGACAAATTGTTTAAAAGGATCACGTCTAAGGTGGTCAAAAGTTTTTCAACTTAAAATGATCATGTCTGAGATGATCAAATGCTCATAAAGTTTAATCAAAAGTTAAAAAGGGTTAAGTGAGAAATGGTCATAAAGTCAAAATCATGAGTATGATCCAATCGCACGACTGGACCATGAGTATGGACCAACCGTACAAATGGACCATACTCATGCACCAAACAGCCGAATGACATATGAGTATGAATCATTCACTCGAATGGCTTATCAGAATGAGCCATTCGACCGAATGGTTATGTGCAAATGAGTCAGTCGCCCGACTGAAATCCAGTCGGCCGACTGAATGTGATCGATTGAGCCAATCGCACGACTGAGATCCATTCGCCCGAATGAACCGAGCGAATGCGTCCAGTCGGCCTATTGAAATCAGATTCAGTATAAATAGGGCCACAATCGATCGTATTTAACTCATCACCCCTAATCTCCCTCATATCGCACAGCCTAGCGTTACTCTGCCGAATTTCCATCTGACCCAAATTGCTTGATTATTCGCATAGTCTGACCTTCGTTGTTGATTATACAAGTAAAATGTGGTGTGATGATGCCAAAAACTCACTTGACTAGACTTAAAAATCAAGAAATTGGCCCTAACAAGACCCGAGACTTTAAATGAACTAATAACCTAACTAAAGCAAGTAAAATATTGAAATAAAGGTTATTAGGTTATTAGTATAATGATTGCGAGTCTAAAGAACCATTACTCAATGTCTAATTTCAAGAATTGGTTCATTTTCGAATCTCAGTCAACCGAACAGTGGGTCATGCAACTGGACACCAGGATGAACTCCAATCGTACGATTGAGCTGGTCGAATGGCTCAATCGGCCGAATGGATCATACGAATGAGCTCAGTCGGCCTACTTAGCCAATCGTAGGCTCAGTCAACCGATTGAACTCAGTCGCCTACTCAGTCACCCAGCTGTATCCAGTCGCATGCCAAGTCAACCGACTGAACACCGTCGCATGGTTCAATCACATGAATGAACCAGAATGAATTCAACCAAGTTAATTAGAACTAATTTGTATTGTGTGGTTAGCTAATGTTTATGTGTTTTGTGTTACAGACTGATGGCGGACAGGTGGTCCATCAACCCCAAGCACAACATCTGTGCTCACCTAGATTCTACGACTCAGAATGGTTCCGAGTTTGCAGGGATCATCGCTTTCCTCAAGCGATCCAGGATCCACAAGGCGATATCTACACCATACACTCCCTACAGGTCTATACAACAGGCCTTCTGGGAGGGAGCATCGGTTGACCGCTCTCGTGAATCGTACAGCATAAGGAGCTACATTTTTAGGATGGATATTGAGGTTACAACTGAGGATATCAGGAGAGTACTAGGTTTGGGTGATGATGCAAACCACCCCACCAGACTTCACCCACTGACAGTGAGAGGGTGCCTCATGAGGATGAAGTCCGCTGTGGATATAAACGCAGGTGTGCTCAACAAGAGCAATCTGTGTCCCCAGTACAAGGACTTGGCACACATTCCTCTAGTGCCTGGCGTCATGAAGGGGTGGGTTTGATGATTTTTCGGACCAGATACAAAATGCCTACGTAGCACTGGTTTTGAACCACCCTTTCAGCTTTTCTAGCATGATTTTCTCTTACCTGGTAGAGAACTTGGAAGCGAAGGGCAAAGAGGGTTTCTGCATGTACCCAGGTTCTTACAGATGATCTTTGATGAGAAGCTGCCCACACTACCAAAGGAGAGCCACGACGCTGTGCGTTGGAGATTATGGACGATACGACACTGGGTCGTATGAAGGTATACCGGGGAAAGCAGGTCAAACCCCTGATAAAGAGACTCATCGGCCATCTGGACAAGGTGGACTATGTGGCGCCAGGGAGGCGTAAATAGCGCCACATAGACAGTGATTCGGATGTCGAGCAGCTAGAGCTACCTGAAGATGACTCCAACGACGACGACAGCGGTGATGGTGGGATGCAGGGCCCACTCAACTGAGGGCCCCCACTGCTGATATAGCATCTCCAGCATCCACCCAAGGTGGAGCAGAGGCTGCAAGGTTCCATCAGGACTTTCGTCTTGATGAGGAGGAGGATACAGATAAGGAGCCCCTAACTCGTACTGTGGGGAGCTGGGTGGTTGCCACCGACCGAGGTATTCAGGAGGTTGGAGGACGCCCTGGCGAGTCAGGGGAGGCTGACACTGATCCTACTTATGCTCCCGATCAGTCCAGTAGTGTTCCAGGGGGAGCATCCACCTCGAGGGGCTCGAGGATGAAAAGGATGGCTCAGCCCCACGGGTTGAAGAAGAAGAGGAGGAGGATGACCTTCATCACCACCACCACTACTACCACCACTTCCACCATTCCACCACTACCACCATCCATCCACCACATTATCTACCACCTCACACACCACCACCACAACCTCTCCACCACCACCTTCATCTATACCACCCCCAATCTTCACCATTTCACCACCACCTTCATCTATACCACCCCCAATCTTCACCATTCCACCACTACCTTCATTTATACCACCCCCAATCTTCACCACTGCCACCACCACCACCACTAGCCACCATGCAGGACCGTCATCTTACACCTCCTATCCATCTAGATCCTCTCTACCTCCTAGTGGGGTAGAGAAACAGCTCTCGCACTTAATCGTATGGTGCTGAAGCTGTTGGCAGCCGATGACGAGAAGATTGCCCAGATTCGTCAGCTAGTAGATCTTACTGTTGCATAATCTCAGCAGGCTCGGCTGATTGAGCAGCAGGCACAGCAGATTGCTGCACAGAGCTCAGAGATGTCCCAACTCTAGGAGCAACATGTCCAATTAGCCAAAAGGATAGAGGAGCTGGAGACTACCAACAAGACCATCATGCTGAGGCTTAAAGGATTAAAAGAGGAGCCACTAAAGATCAGAGAGGGAGATGGAGATGATGGTGATGATGATGACAGTGATGATGACGATGATGATGGTGATGACCATGGAGATGATACTGATGCTGGTGATGATGCTAATGATGATGTTGATGATGATGATGATGATACTTCTACTGCGGGTGCCACATCTGCGAGTGAAAGGAGGACAAAACGAGCTCAAGACCAAGGTGCCTCCACTTCAGCCCTGTGAGCAGAGGAGCACATGATACAAGACAAGAGTAATGCTTAGTTATTTATGTTATTTAAATCATGTGTATTTGAATTTTGTATCAAATTAATGTAATTAATGTTATATTTACTGTTGATGTTTACTGCTTTGATTGTTGACTAATGGTTGTTGTGTTACATGTTTAAATCAAGCAGATCCAAACTATCAAACATATGAATATGATGTTGCTCCCCTCCAACAGATCAAGATTCAGCTCACGATGATTCTTGATCTACAGGGTATAGTTAGGAGATCAGTGAATTACACTCCCGAAGAAGGAGAGATAATTCATGATCTCACAGACGAGCAACTTGCAAAAATATTCGACTCAATCCATATGAGATCGTGAAAGATGCTCTAACAGTCCAAGGGGAAAGTAACGACGAGCTTAACGACATTGATGAGATCGAGATCAAAGATGTCACGGACCAACCCTATCCAGAGTACACTGACATTAAAGGTAATGTTGTTCCCAATCCGGGCGACAACCTTGTTAGTGAAACTTTTGAGACTCTGGATAGAATGGAAGAAGAGTCGGACAAGAAAGAAGATACAGCCCAAGCCTCGGAAGCTGGAGTTAATATCAGAAAGGCTGAGTGGGCTGCATGCTTTGAAGAAATAAGAGCCCAACACAGTGCTTCAACGTCAACTGCCTACACCAAGCTGTACAAAGTGAAGAAACATTAAAAGGTGTCGGGCAAAATCATAGCATGGGCGTATTTTGAAGATCCCAACGTTTATGCAGTTAAACATGAGAAAGGGATTGAGTACTTTAGGTTCCCATATGACCTGAAGACTCTTCCTGGATTTGAGCTAAACTAGTTAGCAAAGTTAAAATTGCAATATGCTGACCCATAGAAAATGTCAGGCTAGTTTGAGACTACTCTTAAAAAGGAGTACCACACCGGATGGATCAACTTCAAACCTCAACAGCCAACAAGGTATATCCGAAGGTCTGAGGTTGATCCCATAATTTGAAAACCGAAAATAGTGCTGAAGTGGAGTCCTCCGCGCACAATGTCAAAGATCCTCTACGGGAAATGCCACATGACTTCACTCCACACTTCAAATGGGGGTACTATGATTGGAGAACAGGAGAGGCAGTCATAGTTTTGAATAAGAATGGTGTTATGGAAACCATAAGGGTGTTCGACCCAATGTGGCTTACAAACTTGTCTGCAGATGATGTTTATACATTGTACAAGTGGCCATTATTCTATGATACTCAAGATATTGTACAAGCTCTACAATATCAGAACGTTATAAGACTCGTTTTGCTTTGAGATACATGTTGGGGTCACTAGAGAAGAGAAGTACAAGAAGTTTGAGGAATTTATGAAGGATGTAAGACATTAGACGAAACTAGGTCCAAGAGGGAGTTTGTAGATACATGTGTCCCTAGTTTCTGAACTTAATGTAATATGTTTTATTGTCTTACACATATGTAATTGTACGGGTACTCAATGAAATACAATATGTGGTTGTGCTTATATAATGTTGAATAATTCATTGGTTAGTATGTAATAACGTTTATTGGCTTAACTATATAGGTTGTGGTTGTTTGAATAATATCTAAATCAATTAATGACTATGAAACATATTCAAACTTAATCATGTGAAGTTCTCATACGATTGGCCCATCCTAATGGACCATACGCATGAACAACTTCATGCTAATGAACCACTCGTACGAATGAACCAGGAGACTGGATCAGTCGCATGATTGAAACATAAGATTGACTCAGTCGCACGACTAAACACTCAGTCATGTGAATAGATCAACCGCATGACTCGATCGCACAACTGAACCATGCAAATGGTCCAGTCGCACGATTGAGAAACCTTAACCTATAAATACCACTTAATTCGTGGAAAAATTAGACACTTTGAATATTTTGATACCCAGACGTATGGTAGCTGTCCAGAGACCTCTCATAACCTGTTCCAACTTCAAAGATCACAGTAGATCGATTGCTAATCGTTCTTAACGTTTAGTTTCAATCTTTAATTGATTCTACGTGCGTTCTCACTGATTGGATCGCCAATCAAATAGGATTCTACACTATTTGATTCGGTACACGCGTAAATCTGTTAGTATTCGTCCAGTACACGATCCCTAACATCCAACCATCGTCTTTGTCTCATATTCAGGTCCTTCTGCTCAAAGAAGTACTTCAAGATCTTGTGGTCAGTGAATATGGTGCACTTCGTTCCATACAGGGAGTGCCTCCAAATCTTTAGCACAAAGACCACGGATGCTAGCTCCAAGTCATGAGTAGGATAGTTAACCTCATGAACCTTTAACTATCGGGATGCATAGGCTATAACTTTTCCTCTCTGCATTAACACACACCCCAACCCCGAGAAGGAAGCATCAAAATAAACCATCAGATCTTCACTTCCATCGGGTAATGACAGAACAGGAGCTTGAGTCAACCTCGTCTTCAATTCTTCAAACGCCTTCTCTTGAGCCTGACCCCATACAAACTTTACATCTTTCTGGGTCAACTTAGTTAGTGGATAATCAATCTTAGAGAAGTCTTGAATGAATCTTCTGTTGTAGCCCGCCAAACCCAAGAAGCTGCGAATCTCAGATGGCGCCTTTGGGGACTTCCATTGCATCACCGCCTCCACCTTTTTTGGGTCCACCATAATCCCATCAGGATTCACCACATGACCCAAGAACTGAACTTCATGCAACCAAAATGCGCACTTGGAGAACTTGGCGTACAGCTTCTCCTTTCTCAACATCTCCAATACATCTCAACATCTCCAATACCTCCCGAACTTGGCGTACAGCTTCTCCTTTCACACAACCAAAATGCGCACTTGGACCCAAGCACCCCCAAGGAGAGATACTCGGCCTAATGAACCCCTTATCAAGCAGCTCTTGCAACTGCTCCATCAACTCTTTCATCTCCGTCGGAGCCAGCCAATACGGTGCCTTGGCAACAGGTTGGGCCCCCGGTATCAGATCAATCTGAAAGTCGGTCTCTTGGTCAGGTGGCACTCCGGGTAAGTCTTCTGGGAACACGTCTGGGAAGTCACACATAACTGGTACTTCAAACAGTTTTGGTGTTAGCGTATCCACATCCTTTACATAAGCCAAGTAGGCATTACATCCACGCCTCATACACTTTCCCGCCACCACCATTGAGATTACTTTGGGGATTGTCGTGACCCGATCCCCATATACAGTTACCGAACTCTCGTCAGGCGCTGTCAAACGAATCATCTTCTTGCGACACACAATGTTTGCCTCGAAGTCCGCTAACCAATCCATCCCAAGAACTAAATCCAAACCACCTAAGGTCATCACGAACGGTCTAACAGGAAACTTATGACCCTCTAACTCCACGTCACAATCCTTTATCATCTCGAAAATCCTGGTAGACTTACCTATGGCAGTTTCTACATCAAAGGGCGCATCAACACGCCTACTACTAACAGGCAGCCTAGCGCAGAAAGTAGCAGAAATAAAACTTTTACCGGAACTCGAATCAATTAACACAGAAGCTAAAGTTTGGTTCACTAGAAACGTATCGGACACAACATCAGGGTCCGTCCTAGCTTCCTCATGTGTCATAGTGAATGCCTGGCGCTCGCCCTCGGTCCTTCACTCCCCGTCTTCTTCACCCCGGAACCCTCAGCCCTCGGCTTCTTACAATCCCTACTCATGTGACCACTTTCCCCACAGTTGAAACATCTGCCCGCACGGCAATCCTTTGTGATGTGCCCCACCTTCCCACATTTGAAGCACACATTCAATCCCAACCTACATTCTCCCGCATGCTCCCTTCCACACTTGCCACACCTCTTTGACCCCGCACTCGATGTGGCCACACGGCAGTCATCCACCCGTGCCTTCTTATTACCCATCGAGGCACACCCTGACCAAACCTTTTCCCGTTCCAGTTCCGATCACCACCACCTTTCTTGCTCACTTCAGTCACCACCACCTCCCGTTCATCATATAATCTCCTTGCCACGCGATTATGTGCCTGTAAATATCCGCTGGCAAGCCCTGAATGTATCTTTTAATCTTTCGTGACAAAGGCGTCACTTGGTCCGGCACCAGACATGCCATTTCATTGAATTTGGTGGTGTACTGCTGGTGTGTCATGGTTCCCGCCTCCAACTGCAGGAACTCTCTCTCTATCTTATCCATCTCCCTATGAGGATAGAACTCCTCAATCACCATCCTCTTCAACTCCTCCCACATCATCCTTCCTATCGACCGGCTACCCTCGGCTTTGATAATATTGTCCCACCAACACAGAGCCGAGTCAACAAATGAGTGGGTAGCAAACTTCACTTTCTAGTCCTCCCGGCACTCGCTGATATCAAGAACAACATCCATTTCCCTCACCCACCGATGAGCAGCAGCAGCAGTGCCGTTACCATCAAAAGTAGGGGGCTTGCATCTCATAAACGCCTCGTAGTTACAGCCTCGTGCCGCCTCCAGCACAGGCTCTTCTTCTTCCTTTTCTTCATCATCAGAGAGAACGGTTTCAGGCTCCGGTTGCTCCCGTCCACCCGAGGACCTATTCCACTCTTTCCTTTCTCCTTCTCGTACAGCCTGATAACTTCAGTCACTACAGATGGTAAGATCGTCTGCATGACCTGATGGTCTTCTTCAACAACAGCCTCCTTTACCGAGGCTCTCAGATTGGCGCTCTCATCACCACCCTCCGGATGAGGAGTCACGGGTTCTTCAGGAACCACCTTTTCGACTCTCGCAGTTCAGCACCATGACCTCCACCCCATGAAGCTTTCGAAGATCTACCACCGGCCATTCACACGCACACTGAAAGATTCAAACACCAACACGGTCATTCAAGGGAACAGCTCAGTTTATGTCAAGTATAGTAAGTCTCTAATTACAGTGGCTATTTATGATTAGCCACTTACTTTACTCTTCATACCCCAAGCATTACCTGTCCTGACTACATTAGTATTTAAATCTACAAACAACACATAACCACATACCATGCGCACATAATACCGGTTAACATTACAAAAATACCTAATGGCACGCAGCTACTCATACTAGCATCATTTCCCTTTCCGTCTCATTCTAAGTTTAAGTTAAGGTTTATTTTGAAAATTTACCCATTTCACTTAAACTTTGGCTCTGATACCAACTTGTAAGTGTCCCAGGAACGGGGCCTTACATTTACAGATACTCCCACCTTTGAGTTTATTTTCCTCCAACGATCCCTTACTAATTGAGAGTTAACTCTGTTAGTTTTTTATGACGTTGATAGTTTTTGTGGCAAAAACGCTAAACAGAAAGTTAAAATATATCATCCGTTCTGTCAATTTGAAACATCCGTATCAAAAAACTCATTAATCTCCCCCTCTTAATTTGAACCACCGAAATCGTTGGAGCTAGATTTCAGGTGATGATGAAGGCTAGACATGAAAACCAGACCTAATTGAACTAGACGATGCTGGAGTTGAAAAATGGCCCAAAGTTGATTTCATTTAATTAAAAAACTAACGAGGATTAACTATCAGTTAGTAAATGATCATTAAAGAAAAATAAGTTTAAAGTTAGGAGTGACTATAAACATTTCCTGATTTGGGAATAATCCCAACCAATAAATGAAAATTAGAATTATTAAAATCAAATAACCCTTTATTATATATATACATGATGATCTTAAATGAAAATTATGATAAACGGGATCTGTATTTTTAAAAAGTTTGTATAATATTAAGGACTAGGTTTTCACAAATTTATATATTACTAATTACCAACTTTTGTGTGCATTACGATTTGTATCTTAAGCTTATTGGGTTGCACCCACATTTGGGTTTTTTAATCTTTAACTTTTTTACTTTTAACCCTCATACATTTTCATTTTTTTATAATTTAACCCTATGAATTTTCACTTTTCGCTTTATCCTTATACTTTTATATTTTTACAAGTTTTTAGTTTTACGTTTCGTCCTAAATTTTACGAGTTAATACACTGCAACGTTTGCGCGTGATTTTAGGTTTGCGCTTATTTTTGCACTTTAACAGCCTGTCACAATGCATGAGTACTAGATCGACGTAGTTATTCATTTAATGTTTTACGCTTAACGTTCTTACGCCCACTTTCCGTTCGGTTATATTTTTTGTTTTTATTTCTTTTTTTATAAGAGTTTTTTGGGTGTTGGTGATTGCTAATGATAGTATGGCAACTTTGATACTTAACATGATTTTATGCCCCCCACCGCAACACGGGAGGCTTAATACTAGTTAATCCTATATACAATCACACCACGAATCAAGTTAACATGTGTTTTTTTCAAGTTTGCAATTAATATTTCTATAACATTTTATTTAACAATTTATTGACTTTAACTTTTAGATATTCTAACATAGATATGCATATATAAGATTAAAAATTACTAATTTTTATCAATGCTAATTAAAGAATTAAAAAATAAGAAATCTTTAAATACAAAGTCTCTTAAAACTAAATAAGTCTAAGAAGTATTATCAACCATCAACCTACTTAGTAAATGGTTTTGATCAAATTGTAGAGAAAAGTTTGTTTCAATGGTAATTTAAAAATAATCACTTTTATTGACTATTTGCAAGTTGTCTTATTTTTTAAGCATTCATAACTTATATGTACAATATATTTTTTTATAAAAAATACACCATAAAAATGAGTATTTTTTATCTTTAAAACAAGTATAATATTTTTATATAAAATTTTAATAATTTTTTATATTTTTAATCTTTGCATTGTGTCATTTGGTGCAGTTATTTGTGTCCTTTTGTTAGCTATTGTGTTTTCCTAAATATTATTGTGTTTTTTTAAATGATGAATTTTAAAAAAGTATAATGATGGAATAATATTGTTGTATATCTCTAAGATGTAAAACATAATAATAAATTAATAATTAATTAATCTAATACGTTAAAAACATTGATAAAATAACATAATATCTTATTGTACTTTTTGATCGTTATTGTGTAATCTTGAACACTAAGAGTTTTTAAAATAAATTGATGAAATAACATATTATATAATACAATGAAAGATAACAAATTTATATAATGTATAAAAAACAATGCAAATAACACATTATGTTATTTTCGACACTATGAGTTTTGATAAATACATTGGTGAAAGTATGTTATTGTGTACTTTTAGTTGTAAAACACAATAATAGATAACAATTTATATAATCTATACAAATACTGATAATAATAACACACAATAATTTAAAACGTAAAATATAATGATAAATACATATAACAAATAATGTAAAATATATGTATGATACTATGAGTTGATGTATTCGACACAATAACCAAAATATCATCCTTTTATAAACAATAGAAAAACACATGTTAAATTATGATCTACTTAAGCTTTTCAAATTAAATATTATTTTTACAATAACTCTACCTTTTACCCTTTTGGTTTTGGGTTTGCCACCCTTTAAAAATAACATAAAAAAACCCTTAGTTTCCACCTTTTTAGCTTTCACATATTATTCTTGTCATTTTTGTTCAAATCAACAATTCGTGATTTATCATTTCAATTTTATTCATTCTTCTTATTTACCTCAATATTTGAAACTTATTCCAATGTTTGAAACTTATATGTAATTAGGATTATGCCTCATGCGTGGCAGCGGGGCGTAAAACCGTGTCAATTAACATTAATGGCCCACCATCGTCAATGATCGCCAACACTTAAAAAACTCGTATTTAAAAAGACATTAAAAAACGAACGAAAACTAGACGTAAAAAATTTTCACCATGTATACGAAATGTAAAACCTATAAAACAACAAATGTGTCGATCTAGGTTCAGCGTGTTGTAAAGGATCCAATAAATTAGAAAAAATAAGCGTAAAAACATTGAACCATACGTAAACAAACGTAAAAAGAAAAAGAACACAAAAAATATGAAAGTATATGAGACCAAAATTAAAAGTAAAAATTGTTGAGGCTAAATTGAAAATATTAAAAGTAATGGTTTAAAATATATAAGTTAAAAAGAAACAAAAAAAAGAGAAAAAGGATGGGTACAACCCAATAAAATATATGATACAATTTATGATGCACATAAAAATTGATAATTAATTAATATATATATATATATATATATATATATATTATATATATATATATATATAATTAACTACATAATAAAATTATAAATTATTTAATATTTTCTACTCATTTAGTCATATAAATCAATTAAGTTACATTGAAATAGTTTTTAATGCCTATTGTATTATCTTTATTTATGTGTTACATCAGAAATCAATGTAACGATAAAAGATTGATTTACAAAATTCTAATTTTCTTCTTGAATTGTGTTCGTAAATCCAAAACAAAGATCTTACATATACAGAAAATTTGAAATTTAGATGAAAATTAGTATTAAGCCCCCCGCGTAGTGACGGGAGACGTAAAATCATATCAAATAGCACTAATGTCACATCGCTGTTAGTGATCATCAATACCAGAAAAACTCGTATTAAAAATAAATAATTACGAAAATATAAAACCAAACAGAAAGTAAAACAACACACGTGAAACATAAAACATTAAAAACATAAGTAAGTCAACCAAAGACCCACACGTTATGATAAGGATGTTTAACAGTAAAAATAAACGTAACAACATTGAATCATACATACATGTTAAGACGTTTTAACTATCAAAATTTAGGTCGTAAATCGAAATATTTGTAAAGAATGAAAAGTATAGAGGACTAAAGTTAAAAGTAAAAAAAATATAAGGGTTAAATTGCAAAATATGTAAAAGTATTAGGTTTAAAACAAAAAAAATTAAAAGAAAAAAATATATGTACAACCTATTATAATGTGGTACAACAATTAATTTATTTACAACTTAATAATTAGTATTATTCAAATTAGAGTTAATTTCAATTTTTCTCTCTAAGGTTTGACAAAAATAACTATTTTCCTTCAAAAATTAAAAACATCAATTTACTTTCAAAAGTATCATATGTTGTTTTTATTTTAGTCCAAAAGTTTCATTATTTTGAATTAAGTTGAAACAACAAATGAAACGTTGGACTGAAATTGAAACAAATTATGAAATTTTAAAGGTAAATTAATGTTTTTAATCCATCGAAAAAAATAGTTATTTTTAACAAACTTTAAGGAGTAAAATGAAACTTAACTCTTTAAATTATTAGTTTTCAACAACTATTATTTTTCCTTGTTTGATGTCACATATAACTTATTTCCCAACACTTTCATTTAATTGTCATAGTTTTATATACTATATATTATTAACTAAAATGTTTTATTTTTAGTTTTTTCAAACCGTATAATACAGGAATATTTTAAGCTAGTGTTTCATATATGTTACATAACAATTTCCTAAAACTTTCATTTAATTTTCATATTTTATATACTATATATTATTAAGTAAAATATTTTATTTTTAATTTTTTCAAACCGTACAATACACGACTATTTTAAACCAGCGTTTCATATATATTACATAACAATAACAATTAGTTGTCCTATACACTGGCGTAGACTTGGTGAACAAAGATAATATTCAATATTATATGAATTTCTAACAAGCCACTTAATGTTTTTTATTAATGATTTTTGTGTGTATTCGGATTCTTATATTTTTGGAGTAGATATTATTAGGAAAAATACATTTATTTGAAACTGTCAAAAACCAACATTTAAGCCAAACAAATATATTATATTTTATTTTACTGTAACTAACGTATAAATACGTTATTTAAAGAGTAAAATGTTATTTTTATTCCTGACGTTTTGTTGAATTTGTCATTTCAATCCAAAATTTTTCTTTTGGTCATTTCGGTCACTGTGGTTTACCAAATGTTATTTTCATCCACTCCACTAACTCCGTTAAGTTCTCCGTTAAGTATGAGTGTAGTTTAGTCTTTTTAATACCCTAATTGTCAAACTAAAACAAAGTCAATCAATAAAATATTCAATTAAAACTAAAAGAAAAATATAAAGCAACTGGTGAGGCTAGACACTTCAGTTTAAAAGTTTTGATTAACGTTAACTAGATTAGAAACACGTCTAGGCGTCTACTACACGTGTTGTATGAAAAAAATTAAGTAATAATTATTTAGTACTATTATAAATTAAAAAATAATTGATAAAATATGTTTAAAGTTACATATAATTAAACATTAAGTAATTAAATAATAATAATAATTTTTCAAACTTTTGTCTTCAAAAAAGTTTTGCTTTTAAAAGATATGATTTTTAACCATCACAACTACTAAAGAGAACTACTTCAGCTGTTTTGACAGCTTCTGAGAACTTTGTCTTCAAACTGTCTTTAGACTTTGTTTTCAGACTTTGTCCTCAGCTGTTGTCTTCAGACTTTATCTTCAGACTTTGTCTTTAGTTGTTGTCTTCAGATTTTGTCTTCAGACTTTATCTTCAGACTTTGTCTTCAGCTGTTGTCTTCAGCTTTTGTCTTCAGCTGTTGTAGACCACTTCAGTTGTTTTGATGTCTGTGTGACTAAAGGTTTTTCTGATCTGGCTCATTGGTTCTTTTGGTCCAACACTTAATGGTTAATTATATGTAACTATAAGAATAATTTATCTCAATTTTTTTTATTTTTAATATTACTAAATAATTATTATTTAATTTTTTCATACAACATGTGTAGTAGACGTGTTTCTAAACTATTTAGCGTTAATCATAACTTTTAAATTGAAGCGTCTGGTCTCACTAGTTGCTTTATATTTTTTAGTTTTAATTGAATATTTTATTGATTGACTTTGTTTTAATTTGACAATTAGGGTGGTAAAAATACTAAAATACACTCATATTTAACAGAGAACTTGACAGAGTTAGTGTAGTGGATGGAACGGATAACATTTGGTAAATCACAGTGACTGAAATGACAAAAAGAAAGTTTTTGGTTGAAATGACAAATTTAATAAAACGTTAGAGATGAAAATGACATTTTACTCTTATTAAAAACTAGTTTAGAAACCCGTTACATGAGTTGAATAAACAATTAAATTAATAGTTATCATTAATATTTAGATATTATAAAATAAATTTTGAGGATAAAATATAATTGAAATTACTTATTATTGACTACTTTAGGTAATAACAAAATAACAATAATTTTTTAAACTTCCATCTTTAAAAAACGTTTACTTTAAAAAATTATTTATTTAGAAACCATTTTTTTAAATGACTTTTTAACACTTATATTTTTTAAAGGTTCTTTGTATTAAAAGAACTTCATCCTTTATAAACTTTTGGTAATAGTTAGCATTTATTGTGTCATGATTAACTTTATTCTAGCAGTGACATGTATACAAATCTTTGGTGAAGTATAGGCGGATAGTTTTAAAAGATAACATGTGAATTATAGATAGTTTGATTTATTAGTATTGATTATTATAACATTTTCACTTTGAAGATTTTTTATAAATTTCGTTGTACCCTTTCAAGAATGAAACAATAATTTCTTTTAAATGATGAAAAACAATATATTCAATTAAAAACAACAGAGACTAGCGAGTAAACAAATCCCAAAAATCCTCTGATTAAAGCATTAACAACTCGTTTTTCATTTTTACGTGAGTGAGTGTCATATATTATAAACAATAGTTATAAATGGTTACGCGAAAAAGAAAGAAAATTTATAGGGTCATACTTTGATTTCTCATATTTGAATAATCATAGTATAACCTTAATAAATTTTACAATATTTTTGAAGCTGGTTATGAGTGGTTGAAATAGAAAAATTAATGATAAAATATAAAAAAAATATTTAAGTAAAATTAAAAGAGTAAAAATAAATGTTTTTATTATAGTTATAAGCATGGGAACTGAAAATGAATTGTGAATGCCATAAGAGAACAAAAATATTATTTACACAATTACATTATATATAGACTAAATTAAAGCTACACCACATCTCGACTTTATCCAATACAAATTTTATTCTACTTTTTAATCCAAAGGAAACTAAGAACATTGGTTCCTCCATAATACCACGTTGTTCCACATGCACTACAGAGTACAGACCGCGCAGAGCAACATTGACACACCTTTTTGATAATGCAATCCGGGTGGACATTTTGTATAAAATATCATTTAGATCTTATTCGGATAATTAAAGGAGTATCTTATTGATACATTAAATTTATTTTATTCTTTTTATATAATTCTATACATACATATAGATAGATAGATAGAGAAATAGAGACAATAAGACGTCTCAATAATATAAATACGTGTTTATATAACACAACTCTTATTAAATCACTTGTATTTTTATTTTCTAACAAGGAAAACCAATTCATTATTTAATATCGTTTTCATGTTGTGAAATATTTGTCTAAGTTCAATTAACCGAGTCGAATAGATCATATATGATGTTGATTGCTTTTTAGTGTTTTTTAAGTTGAGTTATATCAAACGATTATAAAAATTAGTTATTAGTTTATGAACTTTTATCTTCGCAATAGAGTCTGTTTTTTATAAACTCAAGAAAAAGTAAATATTCAAGTATCGCGCGTGTGTGTATGTATGTATGTGTATATATATATATATATATTATATATATATATATATATATATATATATATATATATATTGTTTATGTCAACTTAAAAAATAATAAAATCCATAAAAAAATTTGAAAGATTCGAACAATGTTCAAATTAAGTGGTTTTTGTTGTAAAAGAAGGGTAATTAAAAGCTTGATTACCATAACAATTAAAAAGAGTTGTTGTAATTTTTGATCCATATAGATTTATAAAAATCAGGTTCTATTTCTTATACACCAGCTCCACCTTAAATTATTACTTAAAATTGAAAATATGTAGTTTACAAGCTGTATGTAAACCACAGTTTACTTTTAAACGACAATTTAGAATGTGTCAATGATGTGGACATCATATAAAACAAATAGCCCTTTGAGTAATTGCAAACCTGCTAAAGCCTAAGCAAAGGTCAAAATGAAAATGTTTATAATTAAGTAATATTTTTGTCAATAAAATTTACCTACTTCATACTAAAATAAGAAACGTTGAAATTGTGAGCGATGTCAAGTTGTTGAGTACCCAAGTCAAGATTTCACACGATTAACAGTCAAAGTTTGTACATTTTTAAGTAAAGTCAAAATTTAAGGTTTAAATTCAATCAGTGGATTTTCCCCTAATCACACCAACTAAATACATGTTCATATCTTAAAACTTAATTTCCTTGTACTAAAAACATACTAAAAACAATACCTTTTTTAAAGGGGAAGTGTTTATATCGCTTTAGAATTATTAAAGGTTTTGTTAGAATATTTATTTTTATAATCTTTAAATTAAATATAAACTATAAAGCGATCTAACGTGTTGCTTTGAAATTTCAGGTGTTTTTTTATGGTTAAAGGATCAACGATAGGCCACTGACAAACTTGATAATTTTCATTCCTCGAGTATAAAACTGTGTCCGCTCTTAGAAGGAAATTCACATTATGTGAAAAAACCCCTGAACAAACCTAAAACATATTTCTATCATAATTTGGATTTCAAGTCACGACCTTCTTTTATTTTAATAAAGTTTTTGGTACCTCATCTCAACCACGAGTCTTTTTTCCTCCAAAGAAGTATAATTTGAAAAATTATTTATGAGAATAGTATAGTTTGATTTACCACAATATTATACTCTAGTTTTCTTATTTTTAACTAACCTATGACATTTGTGCTTTTTCTTTCTATTTTTTATTTCTAACTAATCTTTTATTATTCTTTTTTGTTTTTACTTTTTTAAACAAAATTAGCTTATACATTTAACTAACATCTATAAATTCTAATAAAACAAACTTTTTTAAAATCACATGTCTTTATTTTGACATACCTCTTTGACACTTATTTTTATAGAGATCATCATCTTATTTTCTCTCCAAATTGGTATCATAGTAATTTAAATATTAAAACTATTTTTGTCTCTTACTAAAATTAATTTTTATTAAGGGGTATGTTATAGATACATCATATTTAATTTCACCTCTCTATCTCTCTCTATACATACGTATGTTATTAAAGATCATTTTATTAAGGGATATGTTGAAGATCAATTTTATTAATTATAATATTTCTCTCTCATCTTGATTTTTTAAAATCAATTTATCTTTAAAACTATATTTTATTAAGAAAATAAAAATCACATTTTAATTAAAACAGAACTAATAATAAAATATATTCATATAATATGACATTTTCAAAAATACTAAACCTTTTTGAAACAAAATATTTTAAATTTGTCCTTTTTAAAAAAATTATAAATAAGTGAACTTTTCTTTAAAATTTTTATTAAAACAACCAGAATAATTACAATCCAGAGTTTTACTAAACAAGATTTTTATAAAAATAATTTTTTATAAAAAAATTTAATACGAATGCTTAAAAATAAAACTATTTAAATAAGATATTAAAAAATAATATAATTGTTTTATTTTCTTGAACTATTACCTATATAAAATTCATATCTTATATTAAAATAACTTATTGTATTATTTATGTTTATTACTAATTATAATCTATTTAATAAATAGGTTTCTAGCTTATCTGTCTGTTTGTCTATCAATCTATCTATAATAAGAAAAAATAAAATAATACGTGACACAATCGTAAGCTTCATCATACTAACTTTCTCATTTCTCTTTATTATTAAAACGAATATTGAATACTAATAATATTACTCATACTATTTTCAAATTAATAATATATATATAATAAATTCAAAATCAATTTATTTTAAATTAAAAACACACTTTTTAAAAACAAAAAACCAACGAACTTTTAAAAGAAACCATTTTACTTAAAACAAAATGTTTAAAGACCACAAATTGTTTATAAAACAAAAGTTTAAGAAAAATATATTATTGTTTATTTACTTAAAGTAACTATTTATAAGTAATTATAATCATATTTTATCTTCAAGCATTGTTTTATAATTCAAAACCTTTTTTACTAATTATTTAATAATTTATTTATTCAACCGTGTAATACACGGGGTACTAACCTAGTTCAAGTAGTAAAAACATAAAAAAATCCGTTCGCTTTCATTTTTATTTCTTGTTACGCCTTTTGACTAAAAGAAATAACATACACATAAAAGCAGTTGAACTTGATAATTTGAATATCAAACGGTAATAATATACCGTTAACAGTTTTGATATTAAGCATAAACAAAATATCAAATAACATAGATTCGCTAAGGTTTCAATTTCCAATACATATTAAAAGAAAAATGTGAAACAACTCGACCTATTTAAATTCTTCTGGACTTAAAAGGGACATTTGCCCAATTATGACCAAGTTCAAAATGATTAGTCTTTTTTCTCTCTTTAACATCCATACCATTATATAGTCTCGTTGAGTGAGGACAACTCCGTTTATGTTGTTTTAAATTTGAATTAGAAAGTAATTCTCTAATAGATGATGGTTGAGGCTAGTACGCTTCATGTGGAAGAGGGGAACTCAAACGACCAGGTACCATTATAATTTATAATTGAGTAATATTTATCAACCTATTGCCAAGTGTTAAAATAAAGTTTGACACATGTACTTAGATCAGGAGAAAACAAATATTTAAATATCTCTCACTTACCATATATGCAAGGTTTTTTGTTTTCAATTGAGTAATTGTGCATTTCCCTCTATTAAAGTTATCACCTCAAATATTCCTATCTTCCGGTTAAAACGTTTCAATGAATGTGCATTAGCTTTTGACATTAAAGCTGCTTGTTTACCCGCAACATGGAGAGTGTACGGATATCTGTTAACTTGAGCAATAGACTTCATTGGACGTCTCACATAAAAAAATAATGAATTATTTTATAAAACGTAAGTTGAACACAAGTTGTAATGGGTAAGAAATAAAACCCTTTAAGTATACTATTAATAAATTTTGACAAATTTATTGTGACTAACTTGTATCTCTTTCTTCTATCATGTGCAAGCATCCATTTATCAATTAGATGTCCTTCAAGCAACTGACGTGCTTGTGCATTTTTTTTCCAATTTTTTTCATAATAGAGTGAAACTTCAAATTTGATTTTGACTACCCACACAATAAGCTAAAGCTTTTAGTTATAAGTTGTGGAATTTATCATTAAAATTGTTGATTAAATGTCTTAGGAAATCTTCAAAGTGAGTTGCAAAATCAATTTGATAAAGATTATAGAAGATAATTTAATGAAAAAATACATGTGGAAATCACGTGGCTCTAACCAAAGAGATCCTTGCTCATTAATTGCTTCTAGGATTCCAATATAATATCATATATAAACATATTTCTTCACTATCTTTCACCACATGTTTCTTAACAAAAGCAAATGCAAGCAACAATATCTGATTGTTACCATTAACCCCCATTAAAATGATTATCTTTTCTTTATACTTACCATAAAAATGTGTGGCATCAATGCTAATCATAGGTTGACAATGCTTATATCCATTGATAGAAGAAGAAAATGCTTAAAACGCACATCTAAATTTAACTTGATTTACCCTAGTCTGTCTCAAAATGCACCATGCAACGCTGGTCTCTAGATTGAACATTTGTAATGCTTTTAAAAACTTGTTCAATACTTGTTTAATTGCCTTTTGTCTTCCTACCCAAACCTTCTTGTATGAAGATATGTTGCCTAACTGATCAATTACTTAGAATCTCAAAGTAGTGATACATATGCTAATGTTCCTGAGTAATCAAGCGTGCATCTAGGCTTGGATGTTCTTGAGTAATGTGATAACATAAACACATATGCAGACCGATATCCTTTCTGATTTCAGAAGACCAAGACACTTACGTTTACTTGAATGAAGTTTCCATTTGCAACCTTGTTCATGTAGCTTACATCTAATAGACCAAATGGTTGGTCGTGATTTAACAACCTCAAAATGTTTATATATCTTAATATTGAAGAGCTTGACTTGCTTTTCATTAAAAGAAATTTTTCCCAACTCAAAGTGAACTCGTTTATACTCTTAGAGTACGATGCCATCCAATTATCATCAACCATCAAATTACTTTTCTTTAAATTAGTAAAATTAAAGGTACTTGAACATTACCATATGATGTCTTTCATCTTTCTCTACTTGTGGTTCATCTTCAAAATCGTCTTCTTCTAACTTATCATCTATATCACCTTTTATTCTATCTTATTCATCTACATCATCAACATCATCATTGTTCACTATAACAATTTTAATTTTACGTTCAAATTGAGTATGGATTTGAGTATAGAAATGATAAAATATGAAAAAGACTTGAGACTTTTTAGCAATCGGATAGGTCCATAAAAATTCGTATGGTCAGCGAGAATAAAATATAATATCTATGACCACCAGTGCTAACTATAGGGGAGGTCCAAAGATCACTATAAATTAAATCAAATGGTAACAAAGTACTAGAATTAGAAGACATAAAAGGTAAACAAGTACTTTTTCCAAATACACAAGACTGACACACGTTTTTATTCAAAGAACCATAATGAATTGAATGAGAATTTTTTAATAATTGCAAAGAAGTAGGTCCTGGATGGCCAAGACGTTGATGCCATAGTTGGTGAGAGAGAGTAGCAAAGGAAGCATGAGCGTTGAAGGGCGGAGGATGGTAGCAGGGGGTATAGGTCACCGCTGCTGTTGCACCTGAGGATAGGGATCCGGGTCTTGAGGTCCTTCACAAGAAAAACAAAAGGGTCAAATTCGATGGATATGTTGTTGTCGGTTGTGAGCCGACGAACAGAAATCAGATTTTTTATTAATTTTGGTGAATAAAGGACATTTGTAAGTTTGAAAGGTGGAAAAGGTGGTGGTAGGTTTTGAGTGCCTTGTCCGGTTACAAGAATGGTTTGACCATTTCCAACGATTATATGTTGATTAATGTCATTATAAAAAGAAGAGGGACAACTACCTGTCGGTTGAAGCATGTGGGTGGTAGCGCCGGTGTCCAAGATGGTGTTTGGATCTGGATAGTTTAATGAAAGATGGTACATGGCCTGGTCCAAGTTTGTTGGCGTGTATGCGGTAACATGAGCCTGATTTGGACGCCGACTAAGGATGTCGGGTCCGCCGGGGATGTTGGTATTGGGCTGTTGGCCTGTTGTTGGATATGGGTAAGGGGGTAAGGCCTAATTATGCCATGAGTTGGATTGTGTGTTATTGGGCTGAGACCAAGGACTGTTCCATTGAGTATTCTGAGTCCAAGGAGGATAGGCAGCCTGTGAAGGCTGATTTGTCACATAGCCGCGACCATGATTCCATGTGTTGCGACCATGACCACGTCCCCGACGACCACCATGGCCACGTCCTCTATCGGAGTACGTGTCGCAACGGTAGTCATTGGGATGAGTGGGTGGTGGCGTGGTGTTGTTTGTCGACTTGGAAGAGGAGGTTGCATGAAGGGCTAAACCGGCGGCTTTAGCTGCATGAGCGGCTTGATTGGCTTTGCGTGTTTCTTCCATGCAAATCTGTGACCGAGCTTCATAAAACGAAGGGAGCGGTTTGGTGTTTTGTAGGATGGTTGCAATGCTATCAAATTGTTCGGTTAGACTGGATATCATTTGAAGAACAAGAGATTTGTCATCTATGGGATCATCAACATTAGCAAGTTGGTCGGCAAGAGTTTTAAGCTCCTTGTAGTAAGAAAAAACATTGTTGAAGTTCTCTAACCGGGTGTTGGAAAATTGTTGTTTGAGATGAATGGCTATTGTGGCTTTGTTATCTTGGAAAAGGGATTCGAGTGCAGTCCACGCGTCATAAGTCGCGGTGTTGGTTTTCAGAATGGTTTGAAGAAGGTCGGTTGAGATGGTTCCGTAGAGCCATTGAAGAACGATGGCGTCTAAACGTTCCAAGGATTCAATGGGTTTGGGAGGTTCGGTAGGTTGTTTGTCTTTGTCGGATTCGGAGGAAGATGTGGGTGGCGGCTTTTGTGTTGTGCGAGGTTCCAAGTGATCAGCCACAAGAAAGGCACGACAATGGATGCGGAAAAGTATTGAGAAGCATCCATGTCCAAGGTGATGGGGATAAAAGTCTTGATCACCATTAATATAGCTTTATTTAACGCCCAATGAATTTTCATGCATTTAAGTAACTGTAAGGAATACATGTTAAGGCTGATGCAACTCAAACACTTCAAGTCTCCTGCATGTTGCACAAGTACATTAAAGAAGAATGCTTCGGAAGTTTCACACATGCAACAGAATATTTTAAGTGTGAAATCTTCCGAAGCCAAGACCAATATCTTCCGAAGCCAAAGATGAAGTCTTCCGAAGCTTCAGAGACAAAGTCTTTTTTAAGCTCAACTCTTGAAGACAGATTTCTTCTGAAGACTTTTAGTGTACATGCTTTATTTGATGTACTTTACATAAAGCTGGACCCCTTTCCGCTGCAACTCTGTAAAGTCACCAACTTACATGAGTTGGTGAAAAGGCCCATGCTTTTAGTAACTGTACATTGAGGTCTTGAGTGTGTAACTTTCTACTTCATGTACTTTATCCTTTTTGTAATATATTAGAATGTGAGCTATGGCATGTCATAGTCACAAGTCAAAAGGCAATCTGCCTTTTGACTCTACAATTGATTTTGTTTTGTGTCTAGTCAATTGTATCCGGCTGGCCAACTGTAGGATGTAGTATATGTATCACTAGTACTTGTAACTTTCCTTTATACTTTGTAACACTTGTAAAAGAACTTGAGAAGGAAATATACTTCAATCTTGAAAACCATCTCCTTGTGTATTTTGCTATATTGTTCTGTCTCTTATTTACTTGTGTTCTTTGTATCATCTCTTGTGGTTAATCCAGTCTCACTATTTGATTAGTCTACTTAATCTCCTCTTTGTGTTGTTATGTTGTAAGTGACCACCCTTCACCGGTCCAGCATTTGGTATCAGAGCGTTCCAGGCTCTTGATATAAGATCTCACCATCTTTAGATCCCTCACACACAAATACTAAACTTTTCAAATAGCAGCCATTTCCAAGACTGATATGAAAACTGGAACCATGAACAAGTCCCCACGAATCACTCTTGATGACTTTGACATCTGGTGCCAAAGAATGGAAGGTTTCATTAGGTCTCTATATTCAAGAATGTGGGAGTTTGTTGAGAATGGAACTTACATACCAAGCACCCCCTCTGCTATTGGTGGTGGTATGATCCCCAAGGCTATGACTAACTACTCTGATGAAGATAGGAAGAGAGTAGAGATTGATCAGAAAGCCATGATAGCCCTTCAGACTGCTCTTCCTAACTCTGTATACAGAGGTTTCAAGAAATGCAAAATAGCTAAGCAGCTGTGGGATGCATTGAAACTGATGTATGAGGGTTCCTATGAAGCCAAGAAGAACAAGAAGGATCTCTTGAAGCAGCAGTTTGAAAACTTCACCTTCAAAGTAGGTGAAACCATGACTCAGCAATACTTCAGGTATGTTGAGATTGTGAATACCCTAGTGGATGGAGGAGTTGCTCTTGAGAATAGAGACATTGTAAGAAAGTTCATGTCCTCACTTCCTAGGCAATGGACACACTACTGTGTGGTTATCAAGAGGACTGAGAACATGAAAACTCTTACTCTGACAGAGTTGTATGGGATTCTCAGTGGCTACCCGATGGAGATGAACATGCAAGGTTCATCTGGAAACTCCAACAATCAAATGGGTTCAGCCCTTCATGTGGTTGAAAGGGATAGCATAGAACCCCAACATCATCTCATATGCTACCCTGACAAATCATAGAAGAGTCCTTTCATCACCTTCCCTGGGACACCAAGGGAGAACTACACTCAAAGAAGCCCATTCCAAGAGACAAGTTCTTCTCAAACCTTTGTGTCTTCTGATGAAAGTTGTGGTAGCTCTCTTTTCACCCCTGAAGACCTAGATTGTATCCATCCAGATGATCTGGAGTACATAGAAATAGTCCAACAGATGGCTCTTCTCACTCACAGAGCCAAGAAGTTTTACAAGTGGACTGGAAGGAAGTTCCCCAGCAATGCAACAAGTGGAAAGTTTGGATTGGACAAAAGCAAAGTCAAGTGTTACAACTTTAACTTGATGGGTCACTTTGCTAGGGAGTGTAAGGCACCAAGAACAAGTGGTGGCTAAACAGAATCCAGACCAAACTATACTGACAAGGCTACCCAGAATGAGAAGATAAAGTAGCAAGCTACAGTTGCTGTTGAAGAAGGAGGCTTTGACTAGAGCTTTCAGGTGGAAGATGCTTCTCCAAAGCAAGCTGTAAGGCCCCGTTCCTGGGACGCTTACAGTTGGTAAATCATTGCACATAAAACATAGAACTTACATTTAATCATTTATAAACCGTGGCAGTGGAAACATAAAAATAACTTTTCATATCATTACAAATGCTTTTGCAAGTTAATACAAGCGTTAATTTCAAAACATCATTCGTTCGCATTACAATGCAAAAACATTAACAAAAGAATGCCATCCAAAATAGCTTAGTAGCCACCTCGTGCCATCCTCAGCAATCATTACCTGCCAACTGGAAACACATCAAAGTCAGCATTGCTAAGTGAGTTCTACATTTATAAAAAAACATACTTTTCTTTCGTTAAAACCGTTCTTTTCTTTCATGCGATCATACATCATATGTACACATAGATAGTATCTTATTATCTTCATCGTTCATTAACTTCCGTTCATTCATTCATCTTACTTTCATTCGTTCGTTCATCATTACATCTTTTACTTTCATCATCACCATGAACTTTACCCTTCATTCTCGTGGTACTGGACCTAAGCCTATAATAGACCTTCATCGGTGGTGCTTGGCACCAAACGGTCATAGCATCTAAGGTAAAGTTCAGGTATACCATTGTCATATGCTATGCTCTTCATTCTCGTGGTACTGGACCTAAGCCTATAAAAGACCTTCATTGATGGTGCTCGGCACCAAATGGTCACAACACCTAAGGCACGCAACAATGGTTCATCCATATGGTCAATCACAAAGAAAGACCCCGATGTGCATCCTCCCGGGGTAGCGAACCCACACACCGTTGGGTTAACACCTTAATGGCGTGTCCCGGCATCCAGTGCTTGCAAGACTTTCATTACTTCATCGTTCATTAATGCATGCATTCTTACTTCATGTTCCTGTTTCATTATCGTTCACTTTACATTACATAATACTTCCTTTCATTCGTTAACATGACACGTAAAGCCACAGGAAAGATAACATGCATCATGATAAAGAACATAACATACACAGTCATCAGCATCATACAGGGTAACATCATAGGTACATAACATGCATAATCATGCAACATCATCATCATCATCATGCCCAACATGCTCTCTAAGGCCTCAATCGTCATCTTACATGCTCTTACGGGAACCTTTACGTCAAAACTTACATCTGCACTTTCCCCTGAAAGTTAGATGTTAAACTACGCTTCTCCTCGGGTGCAACGACCCTATTCGGGCGTATGGACACCCTTCAGTCGCATGGCCTCCATGCGACTGAACATCATGCGACTGAACATCATGCTAATGAACCAATATGGATGAACACTCATGCGAATAAACACCCAATCGTACGAATGGACTTAACGCGGATGGACCTCATACGTTTGAAACTAATGCGGATGAGCACTTATGCGACTAGACCCTCAGGCGCATGACTCCCCATGCGACTGGCCCCAATCGTGCGAATGAACTCTCAATCGTGCGAATGGACCCTAATCGCACCTCATTTGGCCGTATGGACTTCATTCGGTTGCCTAGCCCTAGCTGATGCAGAATGCAGTTCATCCCGAACCCAATCTGCCATTTTCAACCTCCAAGCTCATCCAAACTCATTCTAAACCTAAATCAACCATCCTAAACCTTAAGGATGCATACCACAACACCATTCAAGCACACACAAGCTCACAAACAAGGCTCAAACACATCATACACACACATACACATACGCATACACGTCACACACATACACACTCAAAACCCCGATTTTCAGATGTGTTCCAGCCCCAAATCATTCAAAAACGTTTAAACTAGGGGTCCTAGAACTCACACAAACGACCACAACGAGGAGAGCTTCGATTTGACTCGCTTCCCAACGATTTTGGTCACTTGAACCAACCCAAACCAACACTTCTTCCTCTTTTCTTCCTTTCTCTCTTCTCCTCTCTTGTTTGGTTGAAATATGAGTGTGGGGAGAGGGTAAGGGCTGCCCTCTCCCTTTATATACCCTCACTCACCCATCTTTCTTTCGTTGGCTAGTTTGGTCCCTCGACTTTGGACTTTATTTCGTTTTCTTCCTTCGTCGGCTTCAAAATAAATAAATAACCGGGTATTACAAGTCCACACCCCTTAAATAGGTTTCGTCCCCGAAACCTGTTATTCCTCGAACACACGTGGATAATGTTGTCTCATTTCTTTCTCAGTCTCCCATGTTGACTCGGATCCCTTCCTGTGCTTCCACTGTACACGCACAAGAGGAACCACTTTATTTCTCAGCCTTTTCTCTTTTCGATCGATGATTGGCACTAGTTGCTCCATATAACTGAGCCGTTCGTCTACTTCAATATCCTCCAGTGGAACAATCATGTCTTCATCTGCCAAGCACTTTCTTAGATGAGATACATAGAATGTCGGGTGAATTCCACTTAACTCATCTGGTAACTCCAATCTATAGGCCACCTCTCCTACTCGAGCAATGATTCGGAAATGGCCTATGTACCTTGGGCTCAACTTGCCCTGCTTTCTAAAACGAATGATACCCTTCCAAGGTGAGACCTTCAACATAACCCGGTCACCCACCTGGAATTCAATCAATCTGCATCGTTTATCAGCATACGACTTCTATCTATCTTTGGCTGCCTTCATGAAGGCTTTGATCTTCTCAAGCTTCTCAGTCATAGTCTCAATCACCTCGACGCTCCCCAACTCCTTCTGACCAATATCACCCTAAAAAACGGGTGTTCTGTATCTTCTATCATATAGCATCTCATATGGTGGCATACCAATGCTGACATGAAAGCTGTTGTTCTATGAGAATTCGGCTAACGGTAAGTGGTCATCCCAACTTCCCCCAAAATCAATCACACATGCCCGAAGCATGTCTTCCAATGTCTGAATGGTCCTTTCTAACTGACCATCAGTTTGGGGATGATAAGTCATGCTAATATGTAACCTTGTTCCCATGGCTTCGTGGAATTTCTTCCAGAATTTGGATGTAAACCGGGTGTCACGATCAGATACAATAGACACCGGAACACCATGACGAGTTGCAATTTCTTTGATGAATAGATCCACCAACCTTTCAGATGAATATGTCTCGCGAATCAGTAGGAAGTGAGCACTCTTCGTCAGACGGTCCACAATCACCCATATGGCATCATATCCTTTTGGAGTATGTGGGAACTTCGTAATGAAATCCATGGTTATGTGCTCCCACTTCCATTCCGGTATATCCAAAGGTTGAATCTTCCTATTCGGCTTCTGATGCTCGGCCTTCACCTGTAGACAAGTAAGGCATTTACTCATATACTCCACTATGTCGTGTTTTATACCCGGCCACCGGTAATCCTTCTTCATATCTTGATACATCTTTGTGGCACCTAGATGAATGGAGTATCGAGTCTTGTGAGCTTCATCCAAATATCCCCAAAATATGGAATCCACACCCTTCCAAATCGGGTTTTAACACCAAGGGTGTTCTCACCCAATTCTGGGACCAAACCTCTCATTCTTTCAGAGTTAAGATGATCTTCTTTCAATGCCTCATCTTGAAATTCTTTAACTTGCTTCATCACGTCAGAGGTCATGACTTACCATGCGACTGGCCCCAATCATGCGAATGAACTCTCAATCGTGCGAATGGACCCTAATCACACCTCATTTGGCCGTATGGCCTTCATTCGGTCGCCTAGCCCTAGCTGATGCAGAATGTAGTTCATCCCAAACCCAATCTGCCATTTTCGACCTCCAAGCTCATCCAAACTCATTCTAAACCCAAATCAACCATCCTAAACCTTAGGGATGCATACCACAACACCATTCAAGCACACACAAGCTCACAAACAAGGCTTAAACACATCATAAACACACATACACATACGCATACGCGTCACGCACATACACACTCAAAAACCCGATTTTCAGATGTGTTCCAGCCCCAAATCATTCAAAAATGTTTAAAGTAGGGGTTCTAGAACTCACAAAAACGACCATAACGAGGAGAGCTTCGATTTGACTCGCTTCCCAATGATTTTGGTCACTCGAACCAACCCAAATCAATACTTCTTCCTCTTTTCTTCCTTTCTCTCTTCTCCCTCTTGTTTGGCTGAAATTTGAATGTGGGGAGAGGGTAAGGGCTGCCTTCTCCCTTTATATAACCTCACTCACCCGTCTTTCTTTCGTTGGTGAGTTCGGTCCCTCGACTTTGGACTTTATTTATTTCTCTTCCTTTGTCGGCTTCAAAATAAATAAATAACTGGGTGTTACACAAGCACTGATGGCAGATCATGATGAAGCCAAGGTATTGGAACATCTCTGTACCCCTAAATGCATTGCTAAATTTAACAAATACAGGTCCTACAACTTAGAAATGAGATATGATCTTGAGTCCTCAAACATTTTAAAAGTTGATTTTAGAAAGTCTGAAAATGATTATAAACTGAAGATAGAGGACTTAGAGAAAACTATTTCAGTTCTAAAACATGAGCATACAATTTTAGGACTCAGATCAAGGATCTCATAACTAAGCTGACTGAGTGCCAGGCTGAGCTTGTGATCAGTAAAGCCAGGGTAGAAAAGTGTGTTCTTGAAGAAAAGACCTTCAAGAACATGATATCCTCATCCCTGCACAACAAGTATGCTATCAAAATAAGCAGGGACTGGGTTCTAATAAGATAGCTCCTCCCCACACGATCTTGTCTGTAAGATCATCCAGGTGTGGTACTTGTGAAGATGAGCTTCCTCTCATAGATACTTTGAGTAAAGAGGATGAAGAAGTGATAGAGAAGAATTCCTCTGAGAAGAGTGAAGAGGAGGATTCTAAGAAGGGCCACTATCCTTCTAAGGAGAAGAAGAAGATTGTGATGACCAAGTCTATGAGGAAGAACTTGATCAGAAAGAGCAAAAAAAAAGCAAGGAAGGCTCAAGAGATCAAGGCTACTTTTGATTCCAAGCAGAAACAAGTCTTTATCTATGCAGGATTTGAAGTGGTGAAGACTGAACATATCAACCTAAACTCTTTTGTTAAGAGTTCAGGTTCATGTTCAAATCATCTCAGCACCAAGAAGAAGACTGATCTGTTGTGTACCACTGCTACACAACCTGGACCATCCAACTCCAAGAATAGTCGTCAGCGCACAAGGACTGTCTCAACATCTGCAAAGATGAAGGTGGAGAAGGGATGTGATCAAAGTCAGTCTTGCTCTCAGCAGAAGGCTCTTGGGAAGAAGAAATGGATTGTGTCATTTATGAAAGTACTGCTCATCTTGCTAAGGATTGTCCATACAATCCTAAAGGTACTTTTCACATGATCTAGACAAGGACTTCCAAGAGTTCTACGAAGATTCAAGCTTCAGAAGTAAAATCTGTTTCCTTCGGAAGCTCCAAAACTAAGAAGAAGGCAAGTGGAAAATTGCCTTCGAAAGAAAAGTTGGTCTCGAAAGGAAGGAATACTTCCGAAGCACTGAAGTCTGCTGCAGTGTCTACAGAATCTTCCGAAGGTCCAGTCATCAAAACTTCCGAAGTCTCAAAAGCTTCCGAAGTGTTGAAGGTCAAGTCCAAACTTCCAAAGGTGGTGTGGAAGTCAATAAAAGGCCAAGTGGCTGGAAGTTCTACATCAACAACATCTCAAGATCCTCAAAGCACTACTATAGGATCTATTCCTGTTGTATTACCTTCTGTTTCTCTTAGTGAGCCCAAGACAAGTAAGGCTTGGGTTTCCAAATATAACTAATCATTTTCTTTGTGCAGGGACAACTCAAGACAAACAAAAATGTTTGGATCATTGACAGTGGCTGTTCCAGGCACATGACAGGCAATCGGTCACTACTCCAGAACTTTGAAAGGATTGATGGAGGGCCAGTTGCTTTTGGAGGAGATGAAGGTGGTTACATTTCTGGAAGGGGCAATGTCACAAATGGTAAGCTCGGCATTAAAAAGGTAAACTTTGTCAAGGAGCTTGGGTACAATCTTCTTAGTGTATCCCAATTTTGTAATCAGAGTCATAACATGCTCTTTACTGAGCATGAGTGCACTGTTTTCAAGACCGGGGTGGTCATTCCTTATGAGCATATTCTGCTTAGAGCCCCTAGGAAAGGGAACATGTACAAGATGGACTTGCAACAAACATCTCCCTTTAGAGAAGTTTCATGCTTTTAGTCTAAAGCCAATAGTGATGAGTCTTTCATATGGCATAAAAGAATATGCCATGTAAACTTTAAGAACATGAATAAACTTATTAAGAATGATTTGGTAACTAGAATACCAAAGAAAGAGTTTACAAGTGATGACCATTATGTTGCATGCCTGAAAGGGAAGCAACATAAGGTATCTCACAAGCCTAAGAAAAGAAACTCCATCACTACACCCTTAGACTTGTTACATGTGGATCTCTTTGGCTCCATCCATGTAATGAGTCTAGGACGGACCTCTTACTGTTTAGTGATCACAGATGACCTTACAAGATTCACTTGGGTCTTCTTCCTTAGAACTAAGGATGAGACTCCTTTGATTCTGAAGAATTCCATCCTAAGGATTGAGAATCAATCTGATCACAAGGTCAAAACCATAAGATGTGACCAAGGAACTGAATGCAAGAACCAAATCCTTGATACATTTTATGAGGAAAAAGGTATTACAAGACAATACAATGCTCCCAGGACTCCTCAGCAAAATGGTGTTGCTGAGAGGAGAAACAGGACACTGATTGAAGCTGCGAGAACCATGTTGTCTAACTCTAAGTTGCCCATCACCTTCTAGGCAGAGACAGTCAACACTGCCTGGTATATGAAGAACAGAGTTTTAGTAGTTAAGACTCATGGAAAGACTCCTTATGAACTTTGGCACACGAGGGAATCTTTCATTGGCTTTCTCAGGTCATTTGGATGTCCTTGCACCATCTTGAATACCAAAGATCAACTTGCCAAAGAAATCAGATGATGGACACTTTATTGGATACTCTTCTCAAGCTAAGGCTTATAGAGTATACAATCTCAAAACTAGAATTATTGAGGAGTCAACCAATGTGACTTTCAATGAACACACACCCTGTGTGGCTGGTTCTGGTCCTGATTGGTTGTTTGATCTTGATTCAGTTACCAACTGTTTTAACAAATCTTGTGAGATTGTTTCAGGATCTGTAGATATCTTATCAATAGGTGATCATGATCCAAGATTTGAACTGAGAAGACCTTCAAGTAACACAACTTCAGCTCCAGTTGGAACTACGTCTGCAAATGAAGTATCTATCATCACCATAATAACAAACTCAGCTGATACATCTGGGATGCCTTCAAATTTTAGCTCAGAGCCTCCACAACTAGATAAAGATGCTTAAATGTAGAAGAGAATAATGGAGATGGTGACAGTGATCAGGAATTTCTTAATGTTTATAACCACTCCATTGATGACAACATCAATGATATCACACACTCATTGGATCAAGTCTCTCTTGATAAGTGTGCTGATGGTGGGAGAAACATCTATGCAGATTTAAATTTCTCTAATTTGGATCTCTCTTAGCAACTTGCTGTGATCCCTCAGCTAAGGATCCACAAGTCTCACCCCACCATAAACATCGTTGGAGATGTTGACACATGGGTAAGAACATGAGGACAAACCCATGAAGCAAATATTTGTCTTCACTCTTGTTTCTTAACCTAGATAGAGCCAAAGAAAGTTGATGAGGCTCTGAAGGATGGAAGTTGGGTTGAAGCCATGCAACAAGAGTTGCTTCAATTCAAAAGAAAAGAAGTTTGGAACCATTGTCCTCTTCCTCCTGGGAAGACTACCATTGGAACCAAATGGGTGTTTAGAAACAAGAAGGATAATAGAGGCATTATCATCAAGAATAAAGCTAGACTAGTTGTTCAAGGATACACACAAGAAGAAGGGATTGACTACACTGATGTCTTTGCTCTTGTAGCAAGACTGGAAGCTGTTAGAATATTCCTGGCATTTGCTGCATCCAAGAACTTCAAGGTCTATCAACTTGATATGAAGTGTGTTTATCTTTATGGAGTGATTGATGAAAAGGTGTATGTCAAACAACCACCTGGTTTTGTAGATCCTGATCATCCTGATTATGTCTGCAAGTTTGACAAAGCTCTTTATGGGTTACATCAGGCACCCAGGAAGTGGTATGACACTCTATCTCAGTACCTTTGCAAACATGGATACTAGAGAGGTACTATAGATGGAACTCTCTTCATCAAAGGATAGGAAATGATATACTACTAGTTCAAGAATATGTAAATGACATCATTTTTGGTTCAACTAATCCAAGGCTCTGCAAGCACTTTGAGAAGCTGATGAAGGACAGATTTGAAATGAGTGCCATGGGGAACTCAATTTCTTTCTGGGAATTCAAGTGAAGTAAGTTGAATATGGCATCTTCATTAGTCAGTCAAAGCATGTTCAAGTCATACTTAAGAGGTTCGAAATGACTGATTGTAAGATTGCTAAGACACCTAAAGCTAGAAACCACTCCCTTGGACCTGATCTTGAGGGGGACTGTAAGATTGCTAAGACACCTAAATGAACACTTATATAGCAGGCCTGATATCATGTTTGCCACATGTATTTGTGCAAGATATCAAGCCAACCCTAAGATGTCTCATCTTATCACTGTCAAAAGGATTCTAAGATATCTCAAAGGTGCTTCAACACTTGGTCTGTGGTATCCTAAGAATTCCAATTTCAATCTGTATGCTTATACAGATAGTGATTATGGTGGTTGCAACATGACTGCAAAGTTTACATTTAGGGGATGTCAGTTTCTTGTGGAAGGGTTGCCTCATGGCAATACAAGAAACAATCTGGTGTCTCTGCATCAACTGCTAAAGCTGAATACATTGCTGTTGCAAGCTGCTGTGCTCAAGTGCTTTGGATTCAGACTCAGATGCTTGGCTATGGACTAAACTTCAAGGAGACTCCGATTCACATAGACAACAATAGTGCTATCTCAATCACAGAGAATCATGTGCAACACTCAGGACCAAACATATCAATATCATGTATCATTTAATAAAAGATAATTATGAAAAAGGATTAATTAAACTAGTTAAAGTCCCACAAATGAACAATATAATGATCTGTTTACAAAAGCTTTTGCTGATTAGAGATATACATATCTTGTATCAGCTATTGGGATGATAAACTTTGAGTATGTTTTTTTCTTAAAACTAATTCTTATTATTTCTTAAAATCTCTGTGTCCTAAGTTGTCTAGTTCATTACTTTCATAAGCTCTTGTTTTCTTTGGATAAAAATCTTTTTGAAGAATTTCCGTAGATTTTTGAAAATTTCTAATCCTTCAAAAGATATGCTTTTATATTCGGAAGAAAATCATGCCTTCAAAAACAAATAATTGTCTAAAAATTTTACCTTCGGAAGAAATTTCTGAAATATCTTCTGAAGCTTAATACTTGTCTCATACACTTGTACATTTTTAGGACCATTTTCTTCTGAAGCAAAAATTAACTCTCGGAAGCTCTGTTCCTTGAACAAAGCATTCAAGCTTTATTTTTTCTTCCGAAGCAAAATTTCACAACTCTTAAGAAAATCTTCCGAAGTCATTTTAGCTTCGGAAGCTTTTTCATTAAAACTTCCGAGGATAATTTACCTTCGGAAGCTTTTTGACTTCAAGAAACTACTTTTTGAGCAAAAGTAAACTACTTTTTTAGAGGTTGGACCGCCATCCAAATTTCAAAGTTTATCCTCTTTCATTAAACTTTATCTAAAATCCTTTTTCACATATAAACCCAACGGTTTCTCCCTCTTTCTATCATCTCCTTCTTCCTCCAGACCTAAAATCCCAAATTTCTCTCTGAAATTTCTTTCTTTCTTCTTTCTTCATCTTGAAGCTTCCTCAAAATGGCCAACCTTAACCGCAGAAGTGATCCGAACTTTACCATCTAGTTACACATACAACATACCAAGTTGCTCTGTTACACTCTGAGAAAGATCCTCATTTCTCAGAGGTTTGTCGATTCTTACTCTATCAAACTACTTCACCTCCCTTACCATTGATCCTACTCTTTATAAGGATCAACTGCTACAATTTTGAAAGACCTGCCAAGAGGTCATCATGGATAGGGAGAAGACACTGTCTGCCACAGTGTGGGGGAGAATAGTCTTCATCACTTCGGCCATTATCAACATGCATCTTCAGCTAGATGATGAAGAAGGTGAGTTGTTCTTTCCCAAAGAAGCTGTTAACTAGTCCTTGGCTTAGATAGGCTATGAGGGAGATTTTTCCATCAAGACCTTCAGGAAAGGGAAGGTCTCATCCCAATGGAAGTTCCTGCTCCATGTGGTTATCCATAGCTTATCAAACAGCATGGTGGATGGGACCAGATTCCTGAGGATCTCTCCTTCATTGTTCATGGGGTGGTTTAGGGAGTCATGTTCAGGTACTCTCAGTTTGTTTATACTATTTGCTTGCAAACTTGGACTCCTTAAAGTACTATATGTTCCCTATATATGTTTAATACATTCTTAACTGTGAACGGGGCTCACAGTTAAGGGGAACATGTAATACTCTTAAATTCGGACAGATGAAGCCCGGCATCTTTAAAATACTGAGAAAGCCCACAATTGGCTTCTTTGGGGTAGAAACAACCCTTGTCCCAAAAATGTTGGAGCACATTGCTCAAGTGACAACCTAGCAGCACCAGTTAGTGTTGAACCACACCTTCTACATCCCAACTACCTAAACAACCACAAATCACCCTCACCTACCAAAGAAACACAAACGAACCCCTACACAGACTATTTAGTCTGTGCAGGTCCCTATATACTCACCCACACAAGAAGAAGTGGACATTGGAGCTCCCACTTCTCCTGAGGAGCAGACCACTCCCATTCCTTCAATAATCAATGCTGGGGTTCCTCATGCTCAGCTTGATGAGCTTATAAGCCCAAATGTCTTAAGCCATCACTCTAAGTCTCAACACTCAAGTGATCAACTTTCAGGGGACAGTTACCATCCCCAGCCTTTGGACTTAAACCAACCAATCCCCAACCTTGACTTCTACACTGATGAAGATCTAGGTTTCAATGAGTACCATTATTCTTCTTCTTTTTCCTCTACTCTACTCAAAGAGAGATGAGTGCTCCTGAGTCTCCTACATCTAGCACCATCAGTCACCTACTACTGAGGTGGACACTTCTAAACCTGTTCAGGATGCCATAATGGAAGAGGCTCTCACTTTTGAAAGTGATTCCATCATTAAGACATCAACCATGGCAACTCAGCCCACTGACTCTTCAACTGAGCTGCCATGAGCAGAGGAAATCCAACAGCCAAGAACCTGAGCTAGTGGGGAGAGAGAGGACTCTGGTCCCATTCTCATCCCTTAATGATTCTTTTGATAAGATAGGGGATTTCAACTAAAAGGCAAAACATTCTCAACATGCCTTTTAGTCTCCAAGGTCATTCACCTTGAATCCCTCAATGATTATTACCTGCAAAACAGGGTCAATGATTTAGTAACTTGAGATTTCTTATCTAAGGACAACTAGCTGGAGACCTGTAAGTGGAGCTCAACCAGGAACACAGAACCGTGTATTTGATTGACCTAACTCCTGTCTCCCTATGCAAGATAATGAATGCTACCAACAAAAGGAGAAAGTCAGACAAATCATATCCTGGGAGTTCTGTCACAGAGAATGTACATAGAGACCAACATCCTCACTTGCTATTGTGCATTCTCAGCAACTTCCTCAAGTTCCCATTAATATGGCTCTATAGACTCAATCATTCAGGATTCTTTTAGGAAGGTACCAAGGGCCATGTGTCAGGATCAGTGATCACAAGTTTGATGTAATAGAGCGTAACGCAGCGGAATAAGAACAAGAATTAGACAAATTGTAGCAAGAATTTGATACTCGTATGCATTAAGAACAAATACGGTTATAACGAGAGAATATATTTCTGTAACAAGGAATGTTTCAATAATATGAATATTTCTGATCAAATCATTCTGTTATTACAATAGGTTGACACTCCTTATATAGAGTGCAATCGCTGCTGTTATCACGGGAAAGTGACAACTGGCAGATCTATTACAAAAAAACTAACTCTTAACAAACTACTGAAATGTTCACAACTACTGAGAACATATCAGAGTGTTAAGTACAAAATAGAAACTACTGATAAGAAACTACTGAAACTACAACGACTGAAGAACAAGCTCTTCAGTCGTTTTACAAAACTACTGAAAATAAAAACTACTGATGAGCACAACAACTGAAGAAGTATTCTTCAGCTGTTGTGTCAAACTACTGAACAGATAAAACATAAAACTACTGAAAGGTAACCCGTCACAACTACTGAAGAAGACCTCTTCAGCTGTTGTGACAACGTCTGATACTTTGGTCTTCAGCACTTGTGTCTTCAGACTTTGTCTTCAGCACTTGTGTCTTCAGACTTGTCTTCAGCACTTGTCTTCAGACTTTGTCTTCAGCACTTGTCTTCAGACTTTGTCTTCAGCACTTGTCTTCAGACTTTGTCTTCAGCACTTGTCTTCAGACTTTGTCTTCAGCACTTGTCTTCAGACTTTGTCTTCAGCACTTGTCTTCAGACTTTGTCTTCAGCACTTGTCTTCAGACTTTGTAATCAGCTGTTGTCTTCAGCTGTTGTGGTCTTCAGTAGTTGTTGTGACGTCTGTGGGACTTAATTTTTTCTGATCCGGCTCATTGGTTCTTTTGGTCCAACAAACTCCCCCTGAACCAATGCAGCCAAAACCTTTAACTTTATTGAGGTCCCACTTATTGTTGGCAGAATGGTTGGTCTTTTTCCTTCTTGATCAGTTGAGAAGATGACCCATATAAGCACTGGCCTGGAAATGAGTCTCTGATGATTTGGTTGGCAATGTATGGATGGGAGCTCTGTATTGGGGAATTGGACACTGAGCTGTTCCCCCATCCATGAGACTCACTTCCCATGTATAAGCCTGTAGGATTCTCTGGTGTATGCTCTGAGAAACATAATTTGTTCTTCCATGGTCAGGTTCTCAGCTTCACCATCAAACAATCCTTCACGCCCATACAGCTCTGAGATGTACTTGGCCTGTTACCATTTTTGAGCTCAACTGTTGTAATCTGTCTGTATGCAAACTCATCAGGATGAGTCCCTTCAAGTAACAGACTGAGCTTTTGTTTGAAGTTCTCAAGCCTCTTGTAGACTAACCCCTTTTTTATTCTGTTCTCTAACATCTTTTGGGGTGGTTTTAGTCTCATAGGCCTTCTTGAAATCTTCTACAATCTCCCAGGTGATACTACAAGGACCACTGTGATCTCTTCATCTACGATCCTTTTTACTTGGCCCTTGTATCTCGAAGGAATGTCTTTCTTTACAATCCTGTGAGCCACCCTAGGATCAGGCCATACTCTCACCTTTTCCTTCTGATATTGAAATGTGTTGGCAAGGGTGTACAACCTCAGAGCTTCTTTCTTCATACTAATTATTGATGAAGAAGCAGCATAAGTTTTGTCGATGCTTTTCAACATCTCATCGTCATGAAGCCTTTGCTGCTGCTCTTCTTCAATCTTTACTCTCACAGTTTCCATCTGTGAGGTGGGAGTGATGGGCATGGGTTTGGCTTTAGGCAATGTTAGGACTGCAGACAGAGGAGCCTATCTTCTTCCACATCATCCTCTTCTTCTTCTTCTTCTAGCCTCAACACCCTTCTCTTCTTCTTCTTGGGTGCATCATCGGCTGTTGGTTTAGAGGGTAAGGGAGTTGGTTTTGTGGGTTGTGGTGTGGTTGTTTTGGAGAGGGAATGTTGACAGGCTGAGTTAGCATTTTAGAGGTGAGTGTGGCTTTTGAGTGTTTGGCTAGCTCAGTCCTGCTCCCTGCTCCTGCTTCATTCAAAGCTTCGACTACTAAACCCTTAGTGTATGCTTCAGACGAACAGATCTTGGAGGTTATGGCCAAGATACTGTCCCTGGTCCATGATTTAATCTCGATCAATGATCTCCCAAGATATTTTGCAATGAATCTGATCATGATCTCTAGTCTCTCTCTTTCTAATGCATCATAACTTGCCCATCTTGAGTTAATTTCTTCAACTTCAAGTCTCCTGATCTCTGAGTCAAGTTGTGCAGTATCGAACCCTTGTCTATACAGTTGATCAATAATGGCATCCATTGATTTACTATGTGTAGCATCTGCCATTTTGATCATCTCATCGAGTTGGAGTTCTTTCTCTTTTCCTTCACCCTTCCTCTTCTTATATGTGACATGAAAGTCTTTGTGACTTTCACCCACTTGATCATTTTCGGTTCCCTTCACAGACTCCTCTTCCTTCTCAGTTTCCTTTTCTTTCAGTTTGCTCTTCCTCTTTGCTTTCACTGACTGACTCTCCCCCTTTTTGGTTGCATTGGTTGCAAGGGTTTGAGTAGCAGAAAGCCTTGTGCTCACAATCTCCTCCACCAGGGGTTGTATGATTGAGGGAAGCCTCTCATCCATGGTTTTGATCACAATGTCTGTGATCATTGGGGTGATGAGAGGTAGGGTTTGCTGAAAGATAGCAACTGTTTGCTCAGAGGGGTTCTGTCCCTGAGAAGCAGTGCCAGAAACAGACTGGTGGCTTGGAAGTTTTGAGTGGCTGAGTGTGTGGGAGACCTTCAGGTGAAGGTGCCATCTGTGGGTTTATGTTGGTGGCAGATGGACTTGCTTCTTGAGAGAATTGGTCAAGTAGTCTTTGTAGTCTACTGACTTCTTCCTCAAGAATTGTGTTCTGGGCCAGAACATCATAAAAGAAGCCCAGGTCATCATCAGCAGATGCTGAATCACCTGACCTCCTGCTTGTAGCAGGATGTACATGCACTGGGTGTAGACCAGTTTTAGCATGTGCCCCTTTTTCTTGGAACTGGGGACTTCCAGCCTCAGGACTATGTCCTTCATCAGCTGTTGCCTCTAGTGAGGTCTTAGCTATGTTACCAGCCTCATTCTGATCATGTGCTGATTCAGAAGAGGTGGCAGCCTCACTAGATGTTCTAATCTCCATATCCACACCAGGAGATAGAACGTGTAAACCCCGGTGCTGTGGGTTGTCAGAAGCATGGTGATCCTCGTCCTCAATAGCTGGGTTCTCCCCTTTGTTGGTGGTTGTTGGGGAGGAGGAGAGGCATGCAGCTGAGTCAGCACGTTTGCAATGATAATGGTTGGACTTTGGGGGGCGGTTGCATGGGGAGATGGGTAAAAGCAGTGTGCACCTGGGGAGAATGGTGCTCTTCAATGGCAATCTCCTCAAATGAGGAAGATCCCAGATTTGTGGGTACCCCTTCTGTGGTTGCTGCAGGCTCCTTTTGAGAGGAATCCTGAGCGGCTGTGGCTGGGAGAGTCCTTGTATCCACTAGGGGGTTAACCAGTGGATATAGCCTGCGTTTGTGTTGCAGGGGCATCCTCAGGGGACTCATTTCCCTGAGTAGCCTTTTTGGTCTTCTTTTTAGTGGTTTGGTGGGGACTTTGGATTTGGAGGTGGTGGCTGTGGGTTCCAGCTGCGTGGGTTTGCGCAGCTTGGCAGCCATTTTGAGTGATTGGTCAGAGTTGTGCCGGGAGTATACTTCAGGCAATACAGCCATAGCAGGGACTCCCAGGCCAACAAGTCCCTCAGCTTGAAGCTGGTTTTCAATTATGGCCATTATGAACCGAGGATATAATATCCAACGGTTAGCAGTTTGTTTTTGGGCCATATCCTTGAGCTCTAAAAATAGTATTTCAGAAAAATTTAAAGGTTGTTGCTCAAGGATGGAGTACATTACCTGTTGCCACCTTGTGGACATTTGATCCCATGATGAAGTCTTGGAGGCAAGGCATACATTTACCATATGAAATATGAGACGTTCGGCATCCGGAAATGTTTCTTCAGTAGGTAGATGCACTCAGGTTACCCTGGTATCCATGGTGGGCAAATGATTGATCTGTTGTGCCCTTTGGATAACCAGTTGGGAAAGTGGCATCATCCAGATTAAGGGTTTGGCGAAGAGTGTCTGGAGTGATGACCACTTTTTGGCCATGGACAAACGATTGAAGAGACTCTGTGTCATTCTCCTCAGAGACCAAGTGACGTTTGTCCAGAATTGGTTAAGGGATTCGGCATATATGGTGGGATTTACCAGAAAAGCCGTTTTGTAGGGTGACTGAACCATTAAATCAATGGCGTTGTGAAACTTGGTCCAGTATGGCGATTTGGTGAGATGTGCGACACAGTTGTGTCGTGGTTTTAGTTGCATGGTCGCCATTGATGAAGAGAGGGTAGAGAGTTTTTGAACGTTAGGTTTGAGAAGAGAAGATAAAACTCTGAAGGTGGGATAAGGTATTTAAAGGGTCGGGTTAGAAAACGACTGAAGGTTTTGGTGTGAGTCATCAGTTGTTGAAACTACTGATGACGTGGTATTAACTTTCAGACGTTGAAACAGCTGAAGTCTCTGATTTAGTCATCAGTAGTTATAAAACTACTGAAGACAGTTTTGACTTCAGGTGATGAAACAACTGAAGACTTGGTATTAGTCATCAGTAGTTGTGAAACTACTGAAGACAGTGTTTTGTCAGCAGTTGTTGTAAACAGCTGAAGACTTGGTGTTAGTCTTCAGTAGTTGTAAACTACTGAAGACATGGTTTGGCTTCAGTTGTTTAGAAGGAAACAGCAGTTGTAGAAACAACTGAAGAGAAATTACTCATCAGCTGTTTTCGTCAATTCTTAGCTTTTCAGCTGTTTCATACTGTCCTCAACACTTACTCATCAGACTTTTCCTGCTTTTCAGGTGTTTCATAGGACATCAGTACTTATCTGTATTTTGACATCAGTATTGTGACTACATCAACTGTTGTGACTACATCACTGTTGTAGCTACATCACTGTTTTAACAGATAAAGTACTTCAGTACTGGTGAGGTATGTAGCCTTCAGTAGTTATAAAACTACTGAGGGTAAAAAAACTCATCAGTACTTATATGTGACATAATGAACTAATGATCATCGTACTTGTGAGCTGAGATCATCAGTAGTTGTCACTTATTCTAGCTGCAGCATACCAAGCCTTAACACCAGGTTGTGGAAAGTTGAACTATCCAAAGGCTTAGTAAAAATGTCTGCAAGCTCATCAGCACTAGGACAAATTTTGGATCAATCAGACCTTTTTCAAAACAATCTCTAATAAAATGGTGTCTGATTTCAATATGTTTAGTCCTAGAGTGCTGGACAGGATTCTTGACAATACAAGAGCTGAAGAGCGTCCATTAACAATGGGGTCTTAGTCTCTGTATGCCATAATCCAATAATTGGTTTGAAGCCAGAGTACTGAGATGTACAGCTTGCAGCGGCAATGTACTCTGCTTCAGCAGTTGATGTAGCAACTGAGGTCTGTTTCTTGCTCTGCCAAGAAATCAAGCAGTTGCCTAGGAATTGACATCCACCAGAAGTTGATTTCCTGGTCAACTTACACCCTGCATAGTCACTGCATCAAAAGCAACTAATTTACAAGATGTCTAGTAGAATACCATAAACCTAGAATGGAGTGCCTTGCAGATATCTAAAGATCCTCTTGACTGCAATCAAATGAGACTCCTTAGGTGCAGCCTGAAATCTAGCACAAACACATGTAGCAAACATAATATCTGGTCTAGAAGCTGTTAAATACATCAAGGACCCAATCATACATCTGTAAAGTGTTTCATCAACCACTTTACCTTTCTGATCTGTATCCAGTTGTGTGGTGCTGCACAGGGGGTAGAACAGGGCTTACAGTTTTGTAAATCAAACTTTTCCAAAAGATCTTTTGTGTATTTGGACTGATGAATGAAAATTCCATCAGCCTTTTGTTTGATTTGCAAACCCAGAAAGAACTGTAATTCTCCCATGGCACTCATTTCAAACTTCTGTTGCATCAACTTTGTAAAGGCATCACACAACTGTGGATCAGAGGATGCAAAAATAATATCATCTACATAAATTTGAACAAGTAGATTATGCTGCCCAGCTTTCTTAATGAATAAAGTCTTATCTATGGAGCCTCTAGTGAAATTATTTTCCAGAAGAAAGTTTGATAATGTCTCATACCAGGCTCTAGGAGCTTGTTTCAACCCATAAAGAGCCTTATCAAGCTTATACACCCAATTAGGATGTTTATTGTCCTCAAAGCCTGGTGGTTGACATACATAAACCTCTTCTTTAATTTTCCCATACAAAAATGCACTTTTGACATCCATTTGAAAAACTTTAAGTTTTGATAAGCAGCATAAGCTAAAAACAATCGAATTGCTTCCAGTCTGGCTACAGGGGCAAAGGTTTCATCATAATCAATACCTTCTTCTTGTGCAAACCCCTGAACAACCAGTCTGGCCTTGTTCTTAACAATAAGCCCATTTTCATCAGTTTTGTTCCTAAACACCCATTTAGTGCCTATTGCACACTTACCTGGAGGTAGAGGAACCAGTTCCACACTTGCTGTTTCTTGAACTGAAGAAGCTCAAGCTGCATGGCATCAACCCATCCATTGTCCTTTAAAGCAATGTGATAATTCTTTGGCTCTTGCTGACTGATGAAGAGAGCATAGAAGCAGAAATTTGACAATTGACTTCTTGTTGATACGCCAGCAGTGATATCACCAATGATTTGAGACATAGGGTGATTCTTCAGATCTTGATACACAATGAGATCTGTGCAAGTGTTTGTAGCAGTTCAGCAGCAACAGATGGTGATGGTGAATCATTTCCTTGAAACCAATCAGTGGATGGTAATTCAAAGGAAGTTGAATTTGAAGAAATCTCATCAGCATTTGTTGTGGATGGTGCTACTGGAGCTACAGGAACATCAGGTCTAGCTGAATCAGGCAGTTGATCACTAAACCTGAAGAGGTGAGTACTGCTATCATCATCATCATCAGCACCAGCAGTACCACCAGGTGGTGAACTGTTGACAGGAGCAACAGCAGGAGTTTGATAAGGAACATATTGCAGTATGTCCAAATCAAATATCTCCACAGGGCTTTGTGGAATCTTGTCCTTAGGAGATTCATTAAACTTAACATGTAGAGTCTCTTCAACCATCTTTGTTCTGCAGTTGAAGACTCTGTATGCTTTGCAAGTTGATGAATAACCAACAAAGTACCCTGCATCCACCTTAGGATCAAATTTTTGGAGTTGATCCCGTGTGTTGAGAATGAAACAAGGACACCCAAATGCTCTGAAGAATGAAATTAGAGGGGCCAAATGATGAAGAACTTCATATGGAGTCTTCATCAACCTCTGATTTACTAGAACTCTATTCTGTACATAGCAAGCTGTATTGACAGCTTCAGCCCAAAAAGTCATTGGCAGTCCAGAATCAGCCAACATGGACCTTGCAGCTTCAATAAGGGTCCTGTTCTTTCTCTCCACTACTCCATTTTGCTCAGGAGTTCTTGGGATGCTATACTGCCTCTTGATTCCCTTTGATAAGTAAAACTCATCAAGTGTGTGGTTTCTAATTCAGTACCATTGTCACTCCTCACACACTTAACTGGTAGGGAATACTGCTTCTCAACGTGTAACACAAAGTTCATAATGGACTGCGCAGCCTCATCCTTTGAATGCAAGAAGAAAGTCCATACAAATCTGGAGTAATCATCCACAATTACCAGACAGTATTTCTTCTTAGCCATACTCATCACTTCACAGGACCAAAGAGATCCATGTGAAGAAGCTGTAAGCAGGCAGTGGACTTAGGTTCTTCTATGGAGGAAATGAAGCTTTGTGCTGTTTTCCTTTAAACAAGCAGTGCAGTTATCTTCACACTTGAACTCCTTCATAGGCAGTCCCCTTACTAAACCATGGTTTATCAGCTGATTCATGTTTTTGAGATTAACATGACCCAGCCTTCTATGCCATAGAATAGATTCTTGAGGGAAGCCTTGGAAAATAGGCAAGGATGGCCTTTGAGATCTATTTTCTTGGAAAGATCTAAGGCATACACTCTTCCTGTCCTGTTGGCCTTTAGGAGAGTGTGTTCATCCAACACCTTATCAATCAAACTTAGAACTTTGGATGACAGAATCCGACAGTTCTGACTGGTGAAAAGAGCAACATGGCCTTTGTCACACATTTGACTGACACTCAAGAGGTTGTACTTGAGATTTTCCACATGGTTAACATCATCAAACTTATTTTCCCATTGGAAACAAAGCCTTTGCCGATGATGTAACCCTTTGCATCATTGCCAAATGACACAAACCCCTTCCTTCCTTGAGAGTAGTCATTAAGAAGTGATCTGTTTCCTGTCATATGCATGGATCCTCCACTGTCTACATACCAGATGCCTCTGAGGTATGTTGAAGAACCCTGCAAAATACAACAAATTAGTTAGATTTTGAGACCCAAACCTTTTTGGTCTGGGCCTGTTCTCATCAACAGATGGTAAACTAACATTTGTTGTTGAAACAACAGCCTGAGAGGAAGCTGGTGAAGAAAAGGAATCCTTTGGCTTGGACCTCCTTTTCTGTGGTTTCAACATAGGAACATCTAATTGGTTAACTCTTCCCAATAGATGTTGAACCATCATAACCAGCTGTGTCTGATTTTGGATAAGGCTTTCAGCTCTTCAGACACATTGGCATTGGAGTTTGATAAGTTCCTATGTTGCACCTTCTTCTTTTGAGCAATCTCAGCTGTTACCTGTTTAACCCCTTCCTTTTTGGATTTCTTTTTGGACTTAAGGGTTACAGGATTTGATGTTGCTGGTACAAATGTGGCTTCAAACTCAGTTTTCATTTTAACCATTTTCTCTTTATTTCCTCTTTATGTTTGAGTTTGGATCCCCTTTTGTACCAACAATCATCTGTAAGATGATTGACAAAACCACATACTTCACATGGTTTCTTCTTCATCTTATGATGATCATCAACTAAAGAGAATGAAACTACTGAAGACTTGCTCTTCAGTACTTTGGAAGCATTATTTGCTTTCTTGACTTCCTCTTAGTAGTCTTCAAACTCTTTCTACTGACAGTTTTCTTCTCTTCAGTGCTGACAGTAGTTGGAGTTTGAACTTCAGGTGTTAAATCTTGCTCTCCAGTCCTTTCAGGACTTCCAGAAATAGCTCCTGAGTTGATCATCTCTTTGATCATGTGAGTGTCAGCAGTGGAACCATCAACATCAGCTGATGGGTTCTGAGAGGGCTTAGTGCTGACTTCAACTTTTGATGATGCTCTATCAAAAAGTGAATCACATGATGAGGTGGATTGGTTATTGCTTTCTCCATCAGATTTCACTTCTGCTCTTGAAGCAAAATCTGTAGGAGGAGCAGTGTGATTATAACCAATACCAAACTTCACATTGGAAGCAGATTGCTTACTAAGAAGCATTTCAAAACCTTTGCATGATTGTACCCATCGATCACACTCTACCTGGGTGACTGCAAGGGTTTCTTTGAGACTTCTCTGGTCTTCCAGAATAACCTCTAGCTTGGCCTTTTCATCATTTAATTGGCATTTAAGCTTATAAATCTCATCATTTTTACTATTAAGAGCAGACTCAAACTCAGCTTTTCTTTTGGAAATGGTTTTCTCAAACTCAAGTTTTTGATTTATTAATGCTACATTTGCCTCTCTAATGGAGACAAAGGCAGCAATGCATGATTCAGAACATAACTTGGCTTTAGCCTCTGAAGATACCTGAGTTACCTGTGAAGATGATGCATTTGAGCAGGAACCCTCAGTAGACTCCAGGGCCATGAGAGCCAGATTCCCAAAGGACTGTCACCACCATGTTGACCAGCACCTGTGAACAGTTGTTCATGACCAGACATGTCATCCGGTAAACTGCTCCAGTCAACAACTCCAGGGGTGAAGAAGCTGTGTTGTTGAGGTTGAGGAGGTTGATGAGATTGAGATGGTTGAGGTTCTGGTAGTGCATGAGGTTGTGGTACTATAGGAACTTGAACTTGATTTGACTGTGGCATGTAATAACAAGGGTAAGGATATGGCATTTGACCCTGAGGAACAAAATATGCAGGAGATTGTGGTTGAGAATGATGACTAGAATTGACAGGATGTTGCCCTCTGTGTTGTTGACTATTGCCAGGAAAGTCACAAAAGGTGCAGAGGAATTAGATCCAGATGATCTGCATTCTCTAGCAAAGTGTCCAAGCCTGTGGCATTTGTGACACTTCAATTTACTCTTGTCAAAACCAACTTTGGTTTTGCCAGAGAGTCCTGGGAACTTTCTTCCAGTTCTTTTGTAGAACTTCTGAGATCTGATATTTATCAAGGCCATTTGGCTCAAAATATCCATCTCTTCTAAGTCATCATCAGCAATCCCCTTGACATCCATGATGAAGCATAGATTGTCATTATTACACCCAGTAAACTGACTATCAACACTCACAAACGCAGAATCAGAAGTGTTTGAAGAAATCAATATGCTCATCATACTGGCATTCAGATGAAGCATATTCTAACTCATGACCAACCAAGGCAGTGTTGCCTGTACAAAGTCTTCAGTGAGCTTTCCAGATGAAGACAGTTTTCGTTTCTGTTCTATCTCTCTCTCAAATGTGAGCAATTTCCCATGGAGTTGGGTGAGAGATAGTTTGTCCAAATTTGCACTGAGCGTAGGACAATAGTATATGTGTCCCATCTCTCAGGCAGTGATCTGAGAAATCTGTTATTCATCTGGATATTGGTGTACTCAAGTTTGACCATTTTTAATTCAGAGATCAAACAAGAGAACCGCTCAAACTGTTGAGTCAGTGTCTCACCCTTTCTATGAGAGAATGTCTCGTATTGTTGGGCAAGGATTTCTCTATTATTTGCCAAGACCTCATCTGTTCCTCCAAATTGTTCTTTCAAGGCATTCCAGAGGTCATGGGCAGTTTCATGATGCATTAGCCCAGAATAGATTTCATTGGGCAGTGCCATGGCCAGAATTCCATGGGCTTTTGCATCAATCTCAAACAATTTCTTATCCTCATCTGAGTATTGCTCCCTCCTCTTCGGAACCATTTGATTGGTTTCCGGTTATTCACCATAGGCTTGTGTGGACCATGTACCACTGATGTCCAACAACCTGCGCTGTTACAGACAGGTGATGGAGCATTCGTCGTTGCCATATGTTATACTCATTCCTAACCAGCATTGGAGGCTTGGTTGAGGAACCAGTATTGTGAGGATCATTGAAGGAGTAGTCATTTTCAGTCCAAATACAATTTAATTCAAGCTTTTAAAATGTTTTTACATAGACCACAACAGACTCAATGAAAACCAAGAGAAATTCTCAGGATGAATGACCAGAAACACAGAAAATTCAATCTCTATAACCGTTTCTTGCAAAAAAAATGCTAATTCAATCAAACTTGGATCTTGAATAGCATTTTCAATGATGAATTATTAGATCGATCAATGATTAACCTGCTCTGATACCATTTGCCAGGATCATTGATCACAAGTTTGATGTAATGGAGCGTAACGCAGCGGAATAAGAACAAGAATTAGACAAATTGTAGCAAGAATTTGATACTCGTATGCATTAAGAACAAATACGGTTATAACGAGAGAATATATTTCTGTAACAAGGATGTTTCATAATATTGAATATTTTTGATCAAATCATTCTGTTATTACAATAGGTTGACACTCCTTATATAGAGTGCAATCGTTGCTGTTATCACGGGAAAGTGACAACTGGCAGATCTATTACAAAAATAACTAACTCTTAACAAACTACTGAAATGTTCACAACTACTGGGAACATCTCAGAGTGTTAAGTACAATATAAGAAACTACTGATAAGAAACTACTGAAACTACAACGACTGAAGAATAAGCTCTTCAGTCGTTTTAACAAAACTACTGAAAAATATAAAACTACTGATGAGCACAACAACTGAAGAAGTATTCTTCAGCTGTTGTGTCAACTACTGAACTGATAAAACATAAAACTACTGAAAGGTAAACCGTCACAACTACTGAAGAAGACCTCTTCAGCTGTTGTGACAACGTCTGATACTTTGGTCTTCAGCACTTGTGTCTTCAGACTTTGTCTTCAGCACTTGTGTCTTCAGATTTTGTCTTCAGCACTTGTCTTCAGACTTTGTCTTCAGCACTTGTCTTCAGACTTTGTCTTCAGCACTTGTCTTCAGACTTTGTCTTGAGCACTTGTATTCAGACTTTGTAATCAGCTGTTGTCTTTAGCTGTTGTGGTCTTCAGTAGTTGTTGTGACGTCTGTGGGACTTAAAGGTTTTTCTGATCCGGCTCATTGGTTCTGTTGGTCCAACACTATGTCATCTCCCACTTCAAATCACATCATTCGGTGGAGGTATGACAACAATAGAAGAGCCCTTATCATTCATAGAGTTCAAGGGCACAAGAGTCTTCAATTTTCAGACCTTGAACTTCTATGAAGGTTTGGATCTAGTCAACATGCCACTTGTCAACCCAAGCCAATCAAGACAGCTAACGGCTGGCTCAAAGAATCCAAGACAAGATCACTGCAGAGTTCAGTTTTAGAAGGAGACTAAGGCAATCAGGTATGCCATCGGTCAACTGCATGTTGAGGCAGACCCTAAGATTAGTTTCATAGGGAAAACCTTGACTGGAGGCCCAATGGCAGAACCTGAGGGCCCTGTCTCATCATCATCAACTGCTGTAGAGATTCATACCCTTATTGAGACACCTGTTGGTGAAGGTGCTTCTCAACCTCTCTCTTGCCAGAGCTTGGATGCTACACCAAGCAATGAAGGCCAAAGCTCTCTGCACCCTGAGTCATAAAGGTCTGTGAGTGACAAAGGGAAAAGAAAGATGACATTTGAGAAGATTGAGGAGAAGGAGAGAGAGAGAAAAAGAAGCTGAGGGGAGAAAGTTCCTCTTCTGGTCTGCAAGCTTATGGAAATTGCTATCAGGGTTGCCCCTAGACCAACACTCAATAATAAGTTGAGGGCAGTCTGATCAACTACTTGCAGACCAGGAACTATAACATTGACAATGTCATTTCTCTCCCCTTAGAAGAGTTAAATGAACTGGTTGACAGAGAAAGGTCAAAGGAGAAGAAAGAGGCGAAGATGTTGAACTACTAGTACAAATAAAAGAAGAAAGGAGAAGGAAAAGGTTATATAAGCATGTGCCCACTCTCTCCCCAGTTCAAGAAAGTCATGCACATGAGGATGTGGTTCAACATGAACCTCAGGTAGACAAAGAAGAAGACAGGATCAAGATGATCAACTACCTGAGTGCCACAGGCCTCTATCAGGCAGATGCACTTCTTCCCTTATCCTATGACTATGTTGAGTTTGAGTATCTCAACAACGTGAACTTGAGATAGTCAAGGAAAGAAAGACTACCAAAAGGAACTAAAGAGAAGCTGCTAAGTCAAGAGCCATCATCCAGAAGAGCATGAAGAAGTCTGCAGAGAGGCAAGAGATGATGAGCTTCTTGAAGTGTATGGATTCTCCAAAGGAGACTTGGCCCTATGTCTCTATCCACCATGGATGAGCATATCAAGGTAATCAAGAAGAAGATCAAGAGTGGAGAGCTGATTGACTTACACTCCCCTCCAAGTCAAGCTCCACCTAAAGTGGAGTTTAAGGTTGAACAACCAGAGACAGCACAACCTAGACCTCATGTTGAATCTCAGCAAACTTCATCTTCTGATCCACAGCAGGGTCAATCTCCCTCTCCTTCTGAACCTGTGAGAGAGGAAGACTCAACTGAGAAAGACAAAGAAGATCAATCTGGTGCTGCAGGCTAGTCTTCTCAATTAAAAGGAACAAAGAGAAAGAAAAGGATGGCTTCAAAGCCAAAGCCAAAAAGATGAAAGATACATCCTTTTCTGAACCTCACGATGAGTTAGAACATTCTGAGGATGTGCAGCCAGAGGATGCTACATCAACTCCCATCAAGCAGCTCCTCTAGCAACAAGGAGACCCATCTTGTCCTGGACATACACCACAATCGGAAAAGATGGCATGTCATTAGAGATCAAGGCATTAAGGATGTCTACACATCGAAAGACATGTTCAATCTGCCTCTGCATGATCTTTTTGACATGAGAAGACATTTTAAGAGTCTGAGTGATCCTGATCATCTCATGAAGAAAGTGATGGCCATCATCATAATAAGGACTGTTGATATCTGAAGTCTTCAAAGAGTTTTAGTAGCATCAGCCTAGGGGAGTTTGTAAGGAATACATGTTAAGGCTGATGCAACTCAAACACTTCAAGTCTCCTGCATGTTGCATAAGTACATTGAAGAAAAATGCATTGGAAGTTTCACACATGCAACATAAATATTCTAATTGTGAAATCTTCTGAAGCCAAGACCATATCTTCCGAAGCCAAAAATGAAGTCTGTCTAAGCTTCAGAGACAAAGTCTTCTGAAGCTCAACTCTTGAAGACAGATTTCTTCCGAAGATTTTTAGTGTACTTGCTTTATCTGATGTACTTTACATAAAGCTTGACCCCTTTTCGCTGCAACTCTGTAAAGTCACCAACTTGCATGAGTTGGTAAAAAGGTCCATGCTTTTAGTAACTGTACATTGAGGGATTGAGTCTGTAACTTTCTACTTCATGTACCTTATCCTTTTTGTAATATATTAGGATGTGATCTATGGCATGTCATAGTCACAAGTCAAAAGGCAATATGCCTTTTGACTCTACAATTGATTTTGCGTTGTGTCTAGTCAATTGTATCCAGCTGGCCTTCAAAGTATGGCTGGTTGTAGGATGTAGTATATGTATCTCAAGTACTTGTAACTTTTCTTTATGCTTTGTAACACTTGTAAAAGAACTTGAGAAGGCAATATACTACAATCTTGAAAACCATCTCCGTGTGTATTTTTCTATCTTGTTATGTCTCTTATTTACTAGTGTTCTTTGTATCATCTCTTGTGGTTAATCCAGTCTTATTGTTTGATTACTTTAGTTAATCTCCTCTTTGTGTTGTTGTGTTGTAAGTGACCACCCTTCGCCTGTTCTGCAGTAACTCAATCATACGCTTTTAAGATAAATTCTTTCCTCACACATGAGTTTGGTGATGAGACCACCCTCCCGGGGTAATCTTGTGATGATTAATAACTGTTAATTATGTCAGGAGCAGGATGAAGGCACTTTAGGAGAGGATCTAGTGAAGCATTTACTTCCGAAATCCGTTAAAGAATAGTTCTTTTCTTTAAAGTACACAAAAGCAACTTAACTGTAACTATGACAGAACTAGGGTTACTTACGTCGTTAGGTACACTTGCAATGTCAGCACCAATTGAAGCAGCCCTAGGGATCCCCCTAGTATCCATTTCCTATTCCTATGTTACCTTTACCCTTAGGAAGAGGATCAATCAAAACAAATTATTTATAAAATTAACAACATATATAAAAAACCAAATTGTTTAAAAAAAGAGTTAATTACATAAATAGTCCCTATGTTTTATTCAAAGTAACAGATTTGGATACTAAGTAAAAAAGGTAACATGTTTGGGTTTTGCAGTTTTAATTTGTAACGAGTTTGGGTATTAACACTAACTTCTATTAATTTTTTGTTAAGTTTAAGAGCATTTGATTTATTTTACATTTAAGGGGCTGATTATATAACTTAAGTGAGGAGCTACTTCTGTAATTTACTTAAATATTTTATGTGTATATATAATATTCTAATACCCCACATATGCAAACAACCACCTACCACCATGGCCATCACCAACACCGGCCGCCACCAACGCCGCCCGCCACCAACGTCGCTCCCCATCCAACATCCACCTCTTAAACATCATCTCACCACCACCATCGTTAACCCCCACCACCACCAATAACTCCCACCACCACCAACCAACGACGACCACCAGCTGCCACCACCATCACTGTTGCCTAAACATCATCTCACCACCACCCCTAACCCTCACCACCACCGCTAACCCCCACTAACACTAACAACCCCCACCACTACCAACCATCAAGGAACATCGGCCGCTAGCACCATCAATGTCGCCTAATCACCACTGACGACTCCTACCACCACTAACGATTCAATTAGGGTTTAGATGGTAGGTGTTTATTGATTAAATGTTGTTTTAGATCTAGGATTGGGTTCACCGGTTTAAATATTATGACCATTCAATTAGGCTTCAGATCTAGGTTTAGGTGGTTATGGGTGTTGGGTGGTTGTGGGTGTTGGGTGGTTGTGGGTGTTGGGTGGTTGTATGTGTTGGGTGGTTATGGGTGTTCGGTGGTTGTGGGTGTTGAGTGGTGGCTAGTAGGTAGGAAGGTCAACCTGCTTCTTGTGACCATTGCGTAGATGGTGGTGATGGTGCTGTCATGGGTGTTCGATGGACGCTGGTGGGTAGGATAGTTGGTGATTGAAGGTGGGTAAACGGTGGTGATGGTGGCTAGTGGTGATGGTGGTTGACAGGGATATGTGGTGGTGATGGTGGCTAGTGGTGATGGTGGTTGACAGGGATATGTGGTGGTGATGGTGGCTAGTGGTGATGGTGGTTGACAGGGATATGTGGTGGTGATGGTAGGTCAATGATAGTAATTACACAAATGGACCCTAACAAAAGAGAAATGTATAATTGTAGGACTAATAAATCCAAGGGTACTTTAGTCATTTCATTTAAATTTAACAGAATACTTAACGTTTGTTAGTCTTAATAATCATTTTAGTTGCAAAATTAAAAACATAATACCCAAACCTGTTACAAAATACCTTTGGTACCCAAAGCTGTTACTTTGAATAAATCATATGAACTATTTATGTAATTAAATCTTAAAATAATCATGAATTATTATAAAAAGAATGAAACTAACATGAGTGATCTAAATGAAAAACTCCTAAAAATTTAGTGACATGATTGTAACAAATAAAAAAAAAATAATCTGATTGTAGAAAATAAGAATATGAGTGACCTAATTAGAGCACTGCTAAAACTTATTTACTATTATGTAAAACTTTACATATTTTGAATTATGGTTTTCAATGTAATACTATAACTTAATTACTAAGGTCTATGGTGTATGACGTGTATCAAAATCCATAAGATTTTCAATTGTACCACTTAAATTTATAAAATCCAATTCTACCTCCACAATATATAATACCAGGTTAGTTTTAGTGTATTACATGAATTGAATAAATAAAATATTAAATAATTAGTAATAAAAACTTTATGCATTATAAAATCATGCTTGAAGATAAAATATGATTGTAATTACGTATATATAGCTACTTTAAGTAAAATAAACAACAATGTATTTTTCTTTAAATTTTGTTTTATAAAAAAGTTGTGATTTTTAAATATTTTGTTTTAAGAAAAATGATTTTTTTAAAAGTTCGTTGTATTCATTAGTCTATAATTTTTTTGTTTTTAACAAGTGTGTTTTTAATAAAAAATAGATTTTTAATTTATTAATTTATATATTGTTTTAATTAAAATTGGTATGAGTAGTATTATTAGTATTTAATATTATTATTAATAATATAGAGAAATAAGAAAGTAAGCATAATGAGCTTAAAATTGTTTCACGCTTATTTTAATTTTTAATAGATAGATAGATTGGCTAAAAACTCATTAATTAAACAGATTATAGTTAGTAATAAATATGAATAGTTACATGTATAATGATTTAATATAAAATATAATTACAATTATATATACGTAATAGTTCACATGTTTAAAAAGGATTAGTGTTTTAGACAATTTCATATCATATAAAATTTTACTTTTTTTTTAATTAGATTTTAATTAAAAGATGTGATTTCTAATTTCTTTAATAAAAATTAATTTTAAAAAAAGATAGTTTGATTTAAAAATATATTGATAGAAGAGAGAATATTAGAATTAATAAAATTTATTTTTAATAAGATAAATTTATATAAGTTTTTAAATTATTATAATACCCTTTTAGAGGGAAAATCAATATGTATATATCTAGAAAAATGACTAGTGATAAAAAATAACTTAAGAAAATAACAAGTGGTAAATTAAAGTCTTTTTAATAAGATACTACAGATACACTTTTAGCGTATTAATTTTTTATTATTTATTTTTCTTTGATAACTTTCTTTTGTTGATACATATATGTACCTAGATCCTGATCTGAATGTAATATGTCTTACACTTATGTAACTATTGGGTACTTAATGAAATACAAAATGTTTGGTTATGTTTTTAATGTTTAATACTTCATTAATGAGTTGTTTAACGCATATTGACTTAATTATATAGATTTGTGATTGTTTGAAGTGTTATACATAATGTAGAATATTGAATATACTCAAACTTAATGAAGTGAAGTTCTCATGCGTCTGACTGGACCATGCGCCCCAATAGTAGTCATGCGTCCGAATGGCCATGCGACTGGGTGTCCATGCGCCTAAATAGTCTATACGCCTGAACAACTTCATGCGTCTGACTCAGTCGCACGACTGAACACTCAGTAGTGTGAATGGATCAACCGCATGGCTCAATCGCATGAATGAACCATGCTAATGTTCAGTCGCCCGAATGAGCAATCCTAACCTATAAATACCACTTAATTCGTGGAAAAACATAAGCATTGAATCCATTCGACTCAAGACGTACCCTAGCCGTCCAGAAGCCTCCAAGTTCGTACTCCAAGTTCATAGAACGCTATAGATCGATTCTCAATCGATTCTTGACGTTATATTCAAGTCGTTATTGTGTCTACGTGCATTCTCACTGATTGGATCGCCAATCAAATAGGATTCCGTACTATTTGGTTTGGTTTAACACGTTAATCAGTAGGTGTTTGGTCAAATACCAGATCCTAACAAGTGGTATCAGAGCAACAGGCTCTTGATTACGTGTTGATTCAATTGTTTCGATACAAAATTGCGTTTTTGCATTAAAAACACAATCTTTTTGTGTCTAACGAAGTCTTGGATGGTTCCTAATCGAAAAGTGAAGTTTTTCCGGCATACGGCTTTTAGGGTTTGATAAAATTCGAGTTTTTACGGCCAAAACAAGTTTAACCTATGAATTATCAAACTTCAGCAGGTTCAGTCGCACGATTGTCTCAATCCCACGACTGAGTTCATACGTATCCTTTAACCGCACGATTGAACTCATTCATACATTCATTCGTATGACTGAGATCTTCATTTGGATAGCTCAACCTCATTAGTTTATTCGGACGATTGACTCATCAGCATTAGCTTAGTCGCACGATTAACCTATTCGCACTTGTTCAATCGCCCAAATAAGCCCAATCGCATACTTTCATTTGCAGCTTGTTAAATAGTAAAGTGAAGTGTAATGGAGGATCAGTTTTCAGCATACACAACAAGTAGAGATACACGTATTCAGAATCTACTGCTGTTGGAGAACGAAGTGGGGATTCACAATAAACCCCCAAAAATTATTACGTTAGATGACTACCCACAATGGAAGCAACGTTTCGAAATCTACTTAAATGGAGTGGATACAAATTTGTGGGAGGCAATAGAGTCGGGGTACAACATGCCAGTTGGAGCTGACGGAGTAAAACTTACTCTAAGTGGCATGTCGGATGCACAGAAGGTAAAACACAATGCTGAGAAGAAAGTCTACGCCTTGCTTACTTAGTCTATTTCGAAGGATATTTTCCATCAGTATTCAAATAGGGTTCATTTGTTTCAAATCTCAGACAGAATGGAATGCTCTCGAAGTTAGACATAAATGACATCATTCTGAAACTGAGAGAAGAAGAGCTAAGGATGAAGTATTGAGCCCAAAAGGCAAACTATGATCAGAATCCTGCACTCTACAATGCTATTCCTTTAGTCAAGACATCTGGAGCACCATTACAAACCGCCTTCATCTCAAGCACAGGAGTTCCAGCACAACCCTCAACTTCAGGATCAGAAATGTCAGGGTCGTCTAGCACCCAATATATAGTACCTGAAGCTAATGCCGCAAAGCTGAAAACCGACAACCTCGGGAATGTAACTATAGAGGTGGCCAGAGAACACATGGACCTTTTAGCTGCGGTGTTCACTCCTACGATGGATTAATTGCTGGAAAGATAGGTAACTGCCTCCTGGCAGATGAAGATTATGAGCAGGTGGATGAAATGGAGTTGGAACGTATGGACATAATATGGGCTCTAGCAAGTGCTGTCCGACGAGCTAAAAAGTTTGTCAAAAAGACCGGACAGAACCTGGTTGCAACAAAAGACACAACCTTTGGGTTTGATAAGCCAAAGGTTACATGCTTCAACTGCGGTGAGAAGGGAAATTTAAAGAGGGAGTGTATAAAACCAAAGAAGACAGGAAATGGAAATCCCTTCTCGTCATTTAACCGTCAAGACAAGTCCACTGCTAGTAATGCTGACCTAAAAAGTAAGGATCCAAAAGCCTTAACTGCCAACGAAGATGAAGGACAGGACTGGAGCTTTCGGTTCGTCTCACCAGGAGAGTCAAATATAGCTAGTGTGGAGGATACTGATGACGATTCTGCAAGTGAAGGAGACATAGCAGTAGAGATCGCAATGTCAAATTCTGAAGATACTGCAAATGTGGTCAACTACCTACCTGAAGAAGAAAAATCTGCAAATGCATCATCAACCGAGCCAGTACTCATGGTTGATTCTTCTTCTACATCCCAGGTCAGTACTACCGAACAACTGTTTAATAATCATGCTTGCTTAGAATGTAATAAATTTAGAGAAAGTATAGATTCAAAATTTTCTAGGTTATTAGATCATAATGATAGCCTAGTAAAGGACCTAGAACTATGCACATAAGCTAATAGAGTATTGAAACAAAACGAGCACAGTTACAAGGAAAAGATAGACCTATTAAATAAACAGCTTAGGGAAACTGAGGTAGTTGCTTTTAACCAAGAAAATGATATTAGGTACTATCAGAACTCTCTTGAGGACACTAAGATGCAAAAAGCAGTTTTAGAAGTAGAAGTCAATTCATTAAAACAAAAACTGCATAGTTGGAGAAGCTCATCACATATTGTCCAACACTTAGTAAGAGAGAGAAATAATGGGGAGGGACTGGGATATAAAGTGGTTCCACCACCACCTGAGACCTTAATGAACACCAAATGTAAACCAATTAACAATAACCCCATCAAGGATCACGTGGTGTCCACTCCTCTGGTGAGTGATCCAGATTCATTAAGTAAATCAACTGGATCAGACACTAAACAGAAGGAGGCCACTTCAAAGGCAATAGGAAAAATGCCTTGTGTTAATCTGGAACAAGAATTTGAAAAGATTAGTTTTAAGTCAGGGTCAAACAAAGTCAAACAAGAACCTAAAAAGACTATAAAACCTAATCAATCACGTGCATCATGTCACAGTCCAGGTAAACAAGAGATCAAAGATGTAAAACCAGGTAAAGCAATTAAGTTTGTAAAACCAACTCATACATCAAACAAAGAAGTGTCCCAATCCAAACATAATAAGGTCAACTGTGTGACATCTGCATCTCCACCAAACAATAGAAACCATCAAGTTAAAAGCAGATCCTGCTATAATTATGGAGAGTATGGTCACATAGCATCTCACTGTCCTTATTATCAGACACCGAGAAAGAAAGTTGAACTTTTTAAATCTACATCAAGATCTTTTAAAAGGAACTCAGTGACGCCTTCTAAAAGAGATTGTGAACCCAAAGTTCAATCCATCAGTCAGTCGTCTGTTTATCACAAATAGGCCCTACACAAATCTGGTTTATGGAAAGAAAAAGCCTCCTCAGTGCCTGAAAATAAGAACACATAGAATTCTGATCAATCCTTAACCTCAAAGGGTCAGTGGGTTGAGTTTATGATATGTGATGCCTTAGGGAAACCCAAGCCGGTTAAGGCTTGAGTTCCTGACATGAACTAATGTTTTCATTGATTGTGCAGGGTGTTCGCTACAGTTCTAAGACTAACACGTGGATAGTTGATAGCGGAGCATCCAGGCACATGATAGGGAACAGAGCTCTCTTATCAAATATCAGACAAATTAAAGGAGGGCATGTTTCATTTGCTAGTAACAAAGGCAGTTACATCACAGCCCAAGGAGAAGTGGGAAATGAGAAAGTTAAGTTTGATAAGGTAAACTATATCCAATAATTGCAAAATAACTTACTTTCTGTTTCTCAAATTTGTGATAAAGGATTCAAGGTAGTATTTGACAACAAGAAGTGTTACGTTCTAAAAAAGGACTACGTGATTCCGGAGGATCAGATCCTAATGTCAGCTTCTAGATATAATGATCTTTATGTTTTGGATCTCTCAAAGGCATCCACAACAGATAGTGAAGTCCAATGTTTCTTGTCCAAAGCTACTGAGAAGGAATCTATCTCCTGGCATAGGAGAATGGGACACATAAATCCGAGGAAAATGAATCACTTGATCCAGAATGATCTTGTGAGAGGAGTAAATGTCAAAAACTTTCAACTCCCAGATTTTTGTGTTGCGTGCAAAAAGGGCAAACAGATGAAGAAATCTCATAAGGAAAAGAAAGTTCATTCTATAGAACTTCCACTTAAGCTTCTTCACATAGATCTGTTTGGTCCAGTCAGTACAAGAAGCATCGCAGGCGACTTGTACTGCTATGTAGTTACCGATGACTACTCAAGGTTCTCTTGGGTAATGTTTTTGAAATGCTCGACTGAGCTTCATTCGCCAAATGAACTAAGCGAATGAGTCCAGTCGGCCGATTGAAAGCAGAGTCAGTATATAAAGGGCCACAGTTGATCGCATTCTTCTCATCACTCCTAATCGCCCTTATTTCGCAGAGCCTACCGTTACTCTGCCAAATTTTCATCAGACCAAGATTTCACACTTCCATTGATTTTCTGACGATTGTGTGTGATTATACAGGTATAATACGATGAAATCTCACAGAAATCAGGAGAAATGGTGCCCTATTTTGGGATGTTAGAATGAAACAAGAACCATGTAAAATGTTAAAAATAAAGTTATTAGGTTATTAGTTATGGGATTGGGAGTCTAACGAACCATTTCATAATGTTTAATTTCATGATTGTGGCAAGACTCGAACCTTAGTCAACCAAACAGTAAGTCATGCGACTGGTCAGATGGATGAACTCCAATCGCACGATTGAGCCGGAAGAATAGCTCAATCGGCCGAATTGGACATGCGAATGAGCTCCGTCGGCCGACTGAATCAATCGCAGGATCAGCCAACCGATTGAACTCAGTCGCATGATTCATTCGCATGAATGAATCAGAATGAAATCAATAAGATACTTAGAACTGATTTGTGTTATGTGAGTATCTGATGATTATGTGTCTTGTGTTTCAGATTGATGGCTGCTAGATGGTCAATCAACCCTAAGCACAACACATGTGCACATCTAGATCATACTACTCGGAATGGCGCCGAGTTTACAGAGATCATCATATTTCTTTGGCGATCAAGGATCTACAAGGCCATATCTACTCCTTGCACGCCCTACAGGTCTCTACATTAGGCATTTTGGGAGAATGCTTCTGTTGATCGATCCCAAGAGCTATATAGCATACGAAGCTCTATCTGTGGGATGGCTATCAGATCTCTGCTGCCGATATCCAGAGAGTACTTGAGCTGGGGAACGATACTGATCATCCCACCAAGCTACATCCACTGACCATAAGGGGATGCTTTATGAGGATTAAGTATGCTGAGGACATCAACTCAGGTGTGCTCAATAAAAGCAACCTGTGTCCTCAGTACAAGTACTTAGCACATGTTATATTGAAGTGCATCGCCTCCAGAAGAGGTGGATTTGATGATCTTTCAGACTAGATCCAGAATGCCTATGTGGCACTGGTGCTGAACTATCCTTTCAGCTTCTCGAGCATTATCTTCTCTTACCTTGTGGAGAATCTGGAAGCTAAGGGTGAGGAGGGTTTTTTCATGTAGCCTAGATTCTTACAGCTGATATTCAATAAGAAGCTTCTATCCCTTCCAAGGAAAGCCATGATGCTGTGGTTCTAGAGATCATGGATGATACGACACTGGGTCGTATGAGAGTTACAAGGGTAAGCAAGTAAAGCCCCAAGTGAAGAGACTGATAGGCCATCTGGCCAATGAGAGTTATGTAGCGCCGGGGAGACGTAAGTGGCATCACATAGATAGTGACTCTGACGATGAGCAGCTACTGCTCCCAAAGCATGAATCGGATGACAATGATAGCGGGAAGGAAGGAAATGTAGGACCCACTGCTAATATTCCATCTCCTGCATTTGCCCCCACTGGAGAAGGAGCGGAGACTGCTGGGTTCCACCAGGATTTCATGCCTGGTGAGGAAGAAGATGAGTCAGATGAGGAGCTGCTGACTCGGACTGTGGGAAGTAAAGTCGTTACCACAGAACGAGGGCTCCGGGCGGTTGGTGAACGCCAGGTGGATCGGGAGAGACAGCTGCTGACCCTACTTATGCTCCCGATCCGCCAAGCCGCGTACTAGGGGAGCATCCTCCTCGACAGGATCGAGGAAGAAGAGGATGGCTCAGCCCCATGGCTTGAAAAGGAAGAAACGCAAAATTACCTTTATCACCACCACAGCCACCACCACAGCCACCAGTACAGCCACCAGTCCACCTACCACCACTACCACCCTTCCATCCACTACCACATCATTCACACCTACATCACTACCACCATCATCTATACTGCCTCCAATCTTCATCATAGTCACCACCACCACTAGCCATCCTACAACACCATCCTCTTTCTCTCCATATCCATCAGGATCACCTCTGCCTCCTAGTGGGGTAGAGGAACAGCTCTTGGCACTTAACCGTATGGTGTTGAGGCTGTTAGAGGCAGACGAAGAAAAGACTTCTCAGCTGCGACAGCTTGTAGATCTTACTGCTGCCTAAGCTTAGCAGATATCTCAACAGGCACAACAGATGGAGATTCAACGTGCAGAGATGTCCCAACTCCGAGAGCAGAATGTTCTATCAGCAAAAAAGATTGAGGAGTTGGAGACTACTAACAAGACCATCATGCTACGCCTAAAAGGATCCAGGAAGAGCCACTTAAGATCAAGGAAGGGGATGGGGATGATAGTGATGATGATAGTGATAATGAAGATAATGATGGTGATGATGATACTGATGCTACTGGTGATGTTGGAGATGATGTTAGAGATGATGATGATGATGACTCACCTACTGCGGGTGCCACATCTGCCAGTGAAAGGAGGACCAAAAGAGCACAAGATCAAGGTGCCTCCACATCAACCCCGCCAGCAGAAGAGCCGATGCTCCAGGACAAGAGTAATGCTTAGATGTCTTATTGTTATTTAAAATCACTTGTATTTGGATCATGAGTAAAATTAATGAAATGAATGTTTATATGTAATGTAAATGATTATGCCTTGATTATTAGCTAATGATTGCTGTGTTGAATGTTTAAATCAAGCAGATCCTGATTCCCAAAGAGATGAATATGACATTGCTCCCCTCCAACAGGTCAAGACTCAACTAACATTGATTCTTGATCTGCGGGGTATTGTCAGGAGATCGGTAATGTATACTCCTGAAGAAGGAGAAATCATTCACAATCTCACTGACGAGCAGATAGCCGAAATGTTCCAGCTAAACACTGATGAGATTGTGAAAGATACTCTAACTATGCAAACAGAGAGTGACGATGAGCTTCAGGATGTAGATGAGATTGAGATAGAAGATGTCACGGCTCAACACTATCCTAATTACACTAACAAGGAGGGAACTGCCATTCCCAATCTGGGAGACACTCTTGTCAGTGACACTTTTGCGACTCTGGACAGGATGGAGAAGAGTCAGAAAAAGACAAAGAGAAGGTCCAAGCCTCAGACACGAAGTAAACATCAAAAAGGCTGAATGGGCAGCATGTTTTGTAGAGATAAGAGCCCAACGCAACACTACAACGTCTACTGTCTACACCAAACTGTATCAGGTCAAGAAACATCAAAAGGTGGCAGGCAGGATCATAGCGTGGGCACATTTTGCAGACCTCAACGTTTACACAGTTAAATGTGAGAAGGGAATAGAGTATTTCAGATTTCCACATGATCTGAAGACTCTTCCAGTTTTTGAGCTCAACCAGTTAGCTAAGTTAAACTTGCTATATGCTGACCCTCGTAAGATGTCAGGCTGGTTTGAAGCTACTCTAAAGAGGAGTACCACACCAGATGAGTCAACTTCAAACCTCAACAACCAATGAGGTACATCAGAAGATCTGAGGTTGATGCCATAACTGGTAAACCTAGAGTAGTGCTGAAGTGGAGTCCACCACGTACAATGTCTAAGATTCCACTACGTGAGATGCCACAGGACTTCACTTCACACTTCAAATGGTGGTACTATGATTGGAGAACGGGAGAGGCCGTGATAGTCTTGAACAGGAATGGCACAATGGAAACCATAAGGGTGTTTGACCCGATGTGGCTCACTAACTTGTCATCACAAGATGTTTATACTTTATACAACTGGCCACTATTTTACGATCCACAGGATATTGTATAAGCTTTACAGTTCCAAAAGGTGATACGACTCTGTTTTGTTTTTGAGATAAATACAGGAGTTACCAAAGAAGCTAAGTACAAAAAGTTTGAGAAAATCATGAAAGATGTTAGACAATAGATAGATCTAGGTCCAAAGGGGAGTTTGTTGATACATATATGTACCTAGATCCTGATCTGAATGTAATATGTCTTACACTTATGTAACTATTGGGTACTTAATGAAATACAAAATGTTTGGTTATGTTTATAATGTTTAATACTTCATTAATGAGTTGTTTAACGCATATTGACTTAATTATATAGGTTTGTGATTGTTTGAAGTGTTATACATAATGTTAGAATATTGAATACACTCAAACTTAATGAAGTGAAGTTCTCATGCGTCCGACTGGACCATGCGCTCCAATAGTGGTCATGCGTCCGAATGGCCATGCGACTGAGTGTCCATGCGCCTAAATAGTCTATACGCCTGAACAACTTCATGCGTCTGACTCAGTCGCACGACTGAACACTTAGTAGTGTGAATGGATCAACCGCATGGCTCAATCGCACGAATGAACCATGCTAATGGTTCAGTCGCCCGAATGAGCAATCCTAACCTATAAATACCACCTAATTTGTGGAAAAACATAAGCATTGAATCCACTTCGACTCCAGACGTACCCTAGCCGTCCAGAAGCCTCCAAGTTCGTACTCCAAGTTCATAGAACGCTATAGATCCATTCTTAATCGATTCTTGACGTTAGATTCAAGTCGTTATTGTGTCTACATGCGTTCTCACTGATTGGATCACCAATCAAATAGGATTCCGCACTATTTGGTTTGGTTTAACATGTTAATCAGTAGGTGTTTGGTCAAATACTAGATCCTAACACTTTTGTTAATTCGTCTTAATTTAATAACCAATATGTTAGTATGTTAATTCTTGATGTCCCAAAACAAATTTTGTTAAAATAAAGTTGTATTTAAAAAAGGTAATCTATTTGATATACTAGGTTATATCCACTAATAATAATGTGTTGGTACCATAAAAAATAAACTAATACTAACAGAATACCATTGATACCATTATATAACTTTTTTATATCATTTTGACAACCAAAACCGAGTTGCCGCAACATCATACGTTTCTTTTCGAGCAATGTCACCGGCTTATTGCTCGAAACGAAATTTGCCAACTCACCATATCACGTGGGCTTAATGTAACACCCCGCCCCTCACACCGACAATCTTGTCCGCTTTAACCACGAGAAGCTCACAAATTTGCTTTTGGTTGCTCGGATGAAAACCTCCCAAGTATGGGTGACCTCTCTGGGAACCCGACCCGTCACACCACAATATTATCCGCTTTGTCACAAGGAGCTTACGAATTTGCTTTTGGTTGTCTGGGTGAAAACTTCCTAGTGAGGTCACCCATCCCTGGATTGCTCCCACATGAGCATGCTTAACTGTGAAGTTCTCCTCTCATCCATAACCAATACACCCAAAACGAGTTGTTAATATTAGAGATCGGGCATTTCTATGAACCAAGAATCTCTCCTGTCCACGGTCGATGTGAGATATATGTAGGGTGTGATAATCACCCCCCTTTTGCACTTATCGTCCTCGATAAAGGGGAGAAGTCACCATCCTCGATGAGGTATGTCCCACATCAGCCGTGGATTGGAGAGGTTCCTGGTTCATAAGGAAGTCCAGTCTCTAATATTAGCAAGGCGTTTTAGGTGTATTGGTTGTGGATGAGAAGAGAACTTCACAGTTAAGCGTGTTCAGTGGGAGCAATCTAGGGATGGGTGACCTCCCTAGAAAGTTTTCACCCAGGTAACCAAAAATAAATTTGTGAGCTACTTGTGGCAAAGCAGACAATATTATTGGTGTGAGGGGCCGTTTGTGACAGAATGATATTAGAGCAACTCATGTGCCATTCGGGATGTGGGTTGTACCTCACCGAGGATATTAATTTCTCAAGATTATCGAGGACGATAAGTCCAAATGGGGGATGATTGTGACACCTTACATATATCCTACATCGGCCATGGACATGACATACTCTTGGTTCATAAGAAATGTCCCGCCTCAAACATCAACAATGCATTTTTGGTGTATTGGCTGTGAATGAGAAGAGAACTTTCCAGTTAAGCATGCTCAGGCGGGAGCAATCTAGAGATGAGTGACCTCCTTGGAAAGTTTTCACCCCGGCAACAAAAAGCAAATCTGTAAGTTTATCGTGAGCAAAACGGATAATATTGTCGGTGTGAGGGGCCGGATGTTACACTTAATTTGTAGTATGCTATTTTTAACTATGATGTAGTATAACGAATCTCTCTCATCCTACTATGGTTGACGTTCTACTCTTAAAATTAATATTCGATCTAGATTTCTTCCTACAGTGACTATGTTAATTAAATCATATTGGTTCACAATTGGATGTGTTACGGTTTTGAGAGAGTTATTGTTTTATGAAAAAAATCTTGTAACAAGGTTGTTGCATTTGTTTTCTTTGATTCTTTTCTTTCAATATGTTTTTTGAATTATATCATAAAAGACTATAAAATCTCATTATTTTAATAAAAGAATAATTATAATAACACATGACAATATTAAATTCCTCCTTATCAATTTTTATCGCTTCTCTATAATATTAAATAATCACATTAACTACACTAATATTATTTAATTCTTTTTTAGAATAAATTAGTGTTTAATAAATTAAAAAATAAATCTTTTTATTAATGTTATTTCTAAAAAAATAAATTTTTATAAAATAATATTTTTCTAAAATATCAAACATTTGTAAAATACAAAATATATTAAAATGGTTTCTTTAGAAAGTAATTTTTTTATTAACAAAAAACATTTAAATTGGAAGTTATGATAAGAAAGTTTTTAAAACTTTTGTTTTGAAACAAAATTTTCATTCTATTTATAATAAGAAATTTAAACAACATATTATTATATAATATTATCTTAGAAATAATAAAATTTTATTTTATTTGATATTTATTTATTTAACCCGTGTAATATATAAGTTTAGTAAAACCAGTTTTATGATAAAAGATTAAAGATTCATGCAAACTCTTTGACATGCATGTAGCGTTAAAAGTTTAATACAAACAAAAGTACCTATAACATCTTACAAAAAGTTTAATATTACATTATGACCCCTTTTTTTGGAAAAAAACATGCCTATTGGACATTGGTGTATATATATTTTCTAAAATATCCGATGACTAAAAAAATACAAAATTCTCAAGCACATGGAAACTTTAATTTTTAAGACTTAAATAATATACATAATTAATTCACATCCACCCCCTCCATATGTATAACGTTTATCACATTAAACGCCATCACAACTATGGGCCATTAAGATCTTTCGAGAAGGAATTATTTTGTGTCATATATATAGAGAAAAAACCTTAAATAAAATTTATATAGATTATAAGCCTGTAGATATATCATAAGCCTTAATTACGTCTAGAGGGAAAAGAAGATAGAGCTACTCGTGAGCAATTAAAATTCACTCGAGTTAATTTTAAACCAGTTTTAATTATAATTAAATGTAAATTTAAGTTTATTGACAAATGAGCTGAATCTGAAATTCATATATTAAGCTTAATTATTAGACTAAACAAGTCGACTAATTATTATATAAATATTGGGGAAAGTTATTGTGTAAATTGAATTTTCCATGTACAATGTATAAAATTATTATGCAAAAAGAAATGTTAAAAAAGTTATAATGAGAGTGATAGAATTAATCACACATATATGCGATTTCTTCGTTGAGCTTAGTGTGTATACACTTTTGATTAGCAATTGTTTTTTGTTTGTGATATACAATCCTCGAGTGGTAATATGGTATTATAGTATGGACCTTTTGTGGTTCCATGAATAGACGATCGCACTAATATATAAATTATTTATAGCAAAACATTTGAGATCAACTTTTTTGTCGTGGGTGATGGTTTTCACGATATATTCCATAACAAATAATCGTTGTGTGGTAGTGTTAACCTCTCAGTGCTTAGTTAATATGTCGTCTTAGACCGTTAGAAAAAAATATTTGTAAACCGAATTAACAAAAAAAACATTGAATATAGGCGCATCTTAAAACATAAATTTTCATTGCATTTACATGTATGATTTATGTGATGTTATGAGGGTTTTCACCAAATTTTACAAAGTGCGGCTTATTTTTTAATTATTCTGTGTACTAACACGATAGAAGAGTATAAATTCTCGATAAGCAAGAGTTCCTCTTCAAGCTTTTGGTTAATTATTTGGGAATTACGAACATATTCGTTAACAATTAGCATAATAAACAAGCTTATTAGAAAAAGGTTGTAAGCAAGGTGAAGACAACGTGAGTAGATTTAAAATGGCCCATGCCAAAACACGTGATCCATAATGTAATCGATAGTTATATTTTGTCGAATTATTCATAAAAAATATAATTTATAATTGAGTAAATGAATATTTTGACCCTTGTAATTTAGGCCGTCTAACCTTTTTATTTCCAAAAATAATCTTTTGACATATTAGACACTGAGATTGCATTTTACAACGATTGTAACCTCTATTACTAACTTTGTTAATTTATTCCGTTAAATGTAAGGGTATTTTGAACGTTTTACACCTCAGCGGCTATTTATGTGAATTACAAAGTTTATTTTAATAATTAATGGGCTGTTATATGATTACTCAAACTACTAAAAACAACCCTCTAAATTTCCTTATCTTCTAAATGAGGTTTTTGGTTTGAAAATAAAATAACAATAAATAACTTTGAAAAATTAAATAAAAAAACATTTTTTTTGATATTCAAACAAAAAAACTCATTTAAAAGAGAAGAAAACTTAGGGGGTTGTCTTTGTTAATTTGAGTAATTACATTATAGCCCATGAATTGTTAAAATTACTTTGTAATTTACATAAATAGCCCTTGAGGTGTAAATGGTCCAAATACTCATATATTTAATGGCATAATGCAATATTAGGGTCCGATATGTCAAAAATTTTCTTTTTGAACTACAAGGGTTACTCGGCCTAAACCACGAGGTCAAAATAGTAATTTACTTTTTATATGTATACAGAATATATAATATCGATTACATTATGGATCACGTGTTTATGCATGGCCCATTTAAATTTACTCGGTTTGGCCCATTTTCACAATGATGGTCATAAGTATAAATTCCATTGTGTATATTATGATTTAATTTATTTGAATATATTATAGAACCTTAACAAATCTGTTCACCTTTGTTTTAATTTTTTATTTGTCTATTTATTACTATATTATTATTATTATTATTATTATTATTATTATTATTATTATATATATTTATTATTATTATTATTATTATTATTTTATTATTATTATTATTATTATTATTATATTATTATTATTATTATTATTATTATTATTATTATATTATTATTCAGCAGCAACAACAATCTTAACATAGCAAGTAACTTTACATTCGTGCCAAGCTATCATTACTTATTCCATATTTTGTTTAGCTGACAAGCTAATATGTATACAAAATTCAATGTTTTTGAGTGAGTTTTAGCTTTAAAACTTTAAATAAGTCATTAGAATATTAATCATTGTTAAAAGCTTAAAAATTTAAGCATCAATACTTTAGACATTTAATATCATTTTCATCTTTCATACATTCATAGGTTTTTAACATTCATTCTTTTGTTTACTTAATTTTTGTCTTTCAGCTAGTATAAGTACTAAGCTTCTATCAAGCTGAGCATACACAAGGTATAACTCCTGTGGGGGTAAACCTACACAAGGCAAGGTCCCCTATAGTTGAGTGTAAATATCACACTCATGTCAAAGTGAGCTCTTATGATTTGAGAGTGACTTATGCAACTCCTATCAAGTGACTGCATACCAAATGCAGCTCCTATCAGGTGAGTTGTACATAAAACAAAGCTCCTATCAGGTGAAAATGCAACAAATGAAAACTCATATCAGTGCTTGCAAGACATTTGGTATATTGGCTCCTACTTTCTTTAATTATTGTTATCCTTCTTTCATTCTTTATATATTTACCATAAAAGTAATTAATCATTTATACCTTATCATAATCATGGCTAAACTTTACTACTGTCACACATAAAACATAATCATTAACTTTTCATAGATAATAAGTATTAAAGGTTCTATACAATAAGGATAGTTCATTAGCACCACTCACTCTACATTACTTTAACATCTATCATCATTAATCTATCAAGCACAAGGCATTACACACCAACTTTACTAATGCGGATAAGACAAGACATATGCGGATGACAGAATTGGAGGAATTACGAGTGAACTAAAACAAATGTGGACTATAGTAATTATTGGATTAATGTGGTTAAACCCATGTGAGTAATAGTAACAACCAATACGAATGATCTATATGTCAACCGCATTTGGTTACTTGGGCAGGATAAGTTGCCATATGGATTAGACCAAATATGGACCACAGTCCAACATATATGGCTAACAGAATAACTAATGCGGGTTTACTATGTGTTCATCGTATAAGTTACACTTCAAAACTGTTAGGGAAATACGACAACTATGAAAAATGCAAACATAAGCATACTAATGCGGATGAGTCAACGACTATATGTTATCTACATTTACTATATATAAAAAATTTACAGGCAAATATGGTTACTATCATTAATGCAGACAATAGTAAAACATCGCTATGGATATCAATGCAGGTTAACTACACATATTCGTATATGCACACTTAAATTACTAAGGTACTAACTCAGATGACGTCCCAGTGAACGCGGGTGTTAATGATTCACCTGCATTAAAATACACAACAATCTCATTGACATGCATACTATTTAGGTTCATGCAACTACCGTTCATCATACCAACTTTCATAAAATACATAAAAAACTTTACTTACACATGTTAAATCCTTTAATCTTTGACAAAACATTCATGTATGCAAACTAGCTGCAAAATACATAAAAATGTAAAAGTAGGGATATAAAACTTATATTTGAGTGGAGAACACGATAAAACCCTAACCTAAGAGGTCACAATTGAGATATACACATAGCACACATAAAGGTGTCAACCTTATCTATCAAAATGGTGTTAAAACACCCAAATTGCAGAAATCTGTCTTAGATCTATCATTTCATACGTAAAACCTAATACATTTGCTTCAAATCTTAACTTTCTTTATAAAAATACAACTTTTTCTTTCTAGCACCCTTTTCTCACAAGGAACATGGAAGTGGCGGGTATCTTTCCTTTTATATGGAGGTATAGGCTGTCAACTTTCATTTGCCCATCTTTAGACCCAATCTTTTCTTTAAAACTTTAAACCACTCCCTTAAATTTATTTATCTATTGGGTTTCATTAAAAAAACCAGATGTTACAAGTTTATCCCCTATTTTAGGTTTCGTCCTGAAAACATACTATTCGCCAAACAACTAAAATAATGCCACATCGGCCATGGATATGAGAAATTTGTTATTCATAAAGAATGTCCCACCTCTAATATCACTAACACGTTTTGCAGGATCGGTGTTTGTCACTTAAACACAAGGTTTTCTCTCAAACTCACCTAGAATCACACTCGGGTAAGAATCAATAAGAGTTGATCACAATATGAAAAGTAACTAAGAACACAGAAAGATAATTTCAAGATACTTTTATATATTGATTCTCAACTCAAGATACAAAGACTCTTACAAGCAGATTGTTATGTCTATGAGTTACAAGGAGAACCTATATATAATACTATCTACAGCCGGATATACTTTGATACCAGCTGGGATCCTTTAGCTAAGCTATACTACAAGACTATAGTTAAGGTATCTTAGATAAAGTCTTATCTGAGATTTGGTAGTCAGAACATGTCCCTGACTTACCTTTTGTCACCAACTAAAGATGGCAACTGTACTATAATGAAGAGGTAAACAATGGAATAAAGTATGGTCAACAACATGGTTCTTTAAGAAGAAGCCATGCTGTATCAGAAGTCGGCAACGGAGTGTCAGAGACCATACTTGTGTCCACCGGTTATAGCAGTGTCTTCCGAAGGTTAAATGGCTTCGGAAGAGTAAGTACTTCCGAAGCCACTTTTATACTTCGGAAGAGGCTGCTTCTTCCAAGGCTTGGAGACTTCTTCATTTCATCATACTTCGAAAGTGGTCTTCACTTTATTCTTCTAAGTCTTGAACTTCGAAAATATGCATTTGTCTTCGGAAGTATAGTTCTGTCTTCGGAAGTTAAACTTTCCTTTGTCTTCGGAAGAACTCTACAACCTTCGGAAGTTCCATGACAAGCTTCGGAAGCATTTGCATGCAGCACCAAAATAACTTAAGTGATCTAGTTTTGTTGCATTAGCCTTCTTCTTGATCCAACAAACTCCCCCTAGGCTGATGCTACCAAAACTTCACTTACCTCGACTTCTCAAAACTTTCAGCACCAAGGAGAGCAAATCTTTGTCTGTCTCCTTGTTCTTCCCTGATGTGGTGCTGAGAAGCTTGTACAGATCCTTGGTAGACAGGAAATCCAGTCTGTCACCTTGGATAACATGTACCCTTTGTTGTTGCCCTCTGCAAAGAGTTAGTTGATAGGAACTGTAATCTTTCCTTGTCTTCCTATCTTCTCAACTTCAACTCTTCTTCAATCTTTGCCTTTGCAGTTAGCTCAGCCAAATGAAGACTGCTGAGATGGTTTCTGACGAGTGCAGCAGTTTCAGAGTTAGAGGGGTTAGAGAATGGTTTCTCTGCTAACTCAGCAATATCAAATCTACTGGAGTGTAACAGAGAGGTTGCATTGAGTCTGTTGACTTCACCATTCTCTCTTTCCACAACAAAGTTATGAGAAGGTTCATCGAACCTCCACTGGATTGTCTTCCTTCTAGGCACAAGAGCCTGACTAGGAATCTTGTCCTCATTTCTTGTATCCAGTAGAGTCACCAGTTTCCTTCTGAGCTTCTTTTCTTCCTCATTTAAAGAGTCTGAATTGAGGCCTAAAAGTCTTGCAGCCTGGTCCAAATTTCCTCTAGGCAAATCAAGGAATCTGTCTCTTGTGAGGGAACTTGAAGATCCGTCTACATAGGTAATATTAACGGAGTCTTCTACACAGGAGACTTTGCTCAAAGTGGTGCAATTAGTGAGCTTCATCTTGATTGCCTTATACTCCTCAAGGGAGAGATGTTGAGAAGGCTAAAGGGATGGTTTGGATGGTAATTGGGTAGGTTTAGGTTCAGAGGTTCTGGCTAGTGTTTTGGGTTGGATGATAGGAAGTTTAGGAGGTTGAGGTGAGGGAGTAGTAGTGGGTAGTGATGTGGGTTCAGGGGTGAAGGGTTCAGGTTTAATGGTGAATGGTAAGGGTGAGGGTTCAAGTTGTGGTTGGGTAGAAGCAGTGAAGGTCATCCCTTTTACCCTTCTATACATCTCTTTCCTTTTCCCCAACCGGATGTCAGCCTTAATTTCACTGACAATCCGTTGGAGTGTCCTTTCAGACATAGGACCCACCTGCCTACCAGAGAAGCCATGAGCCCGAAGATAGTCCTTCATCCAGGCTTTCTCAGTAAGCTTCTTGGAGGCAGTGACCCTAGCCTCTTCTTCTTCTCACTGGCCTTTTCTTTTACAGCCTTCTTCCTGTCTTTCCCATTTGATCATGCTCTTTGTTGTAGAGCCAGAGGATCGTATCATCGTTGTGTGGAGAGAGTTCTTGAAAATCAAAGCCTCTAGAGAGTAGGAAGTTTATCCTGTCTCTCCTTAGCTTCAGTTCATCCTCCTTCTGTTTCTTTTCCTTTTCCTCTAAGGCCAATGTAACATCTTGTAGTTTTGAGTTAATTTATTGTTAGTTTTGTTAAATTCTTGTATGGGTTAGTTGTGTCATTCATGAAACTTATAGGTTAATTATGCCATAATTGGTCTATTAATCATTTACTTGAAAATTATAGCTATTAAATAACTATAACTAATATAATGATTTTAATAAATGAATAATAACAATAAAAATTGTAGTAATAATAATAAATAATAATAATTTATTGGGTTTAGTAAACTTAAATGGTTGAAATTTAAAAAGAACAAGTTTAAGGGGGTTTATTGTTAATTTACAAACCTTAATATAGGTTTGAGCATATAATAATAATAAGTTAAACTACAAGGGCCAATTGTAACTTTAAAAGTTACAACCCGACTCCCCCTGCTCACTTCTAAACCCGTAAATCCGGCCATTCTCCGGCATTCTCCGGCCGCGCTCCGACGGCTTCAAATTACCCATTTTTACTTCAAAACTTAACCAAAACCGACCCAAACCGTCCGTTCTACACGTTTCGAACATGAATACAACTTTTAAGTGTGATAAAACGTCGGTTACAAGCCGAATCAATTTCAAAACCGAAACACTTAAACCCGATTGTCGTTCAATCATTAAACTGTAATAATAATCGAATTAACTCAGCATAAACGGTCGTTTATCAATCCTTAATCGAATGCAACACTCAATGCACCTGAAACAAACAAAATCATCAAATTCCGTCGACCTCTTGCATCGCGACCCGCAACTATACGAACATTATCATCAGCGTGTCAAAACTCGAATTAAACAAGGGCTTTTCATCTTAGTGATCATTTGAAGCTACCTGTGTAACGAATTGGATTATCGTAAACGTTTGATCATCGTTTGGGCACTAGGAGTTCGCGACTTGTTTGTCGAGTTGGATACCTTTGATTCGTCATCAACAGGTAAATTAAATCCACTTAATATTCGTAATAGCTTGGGAACAAAAGCCCCATGCTCTAGATCGTTAACAATATCGATTTGATCTTCAATTTTGGGCTCGAATCAATCTAGGGTTCATAGGATTTGGGGTGATTTGTATAAGACGCTTTTAGATTTGGAAACGATGATTAAACGCGCTGGATGCCTTGGTTCACTGGTTCCCCACTCACATTCCGAATTAGAGGTCCCGGGTTCGAACCCGGCGACCTCCAATTCATTTTATTTTTGGCTTTTCAGCCTTTAAAAAAATATAGAAAATTCTAAAAATTATAAAAATTAATCTGGTAAACTTAAATTATTTTGAAGTCATTTAACCAATTTCTAAGAATTTATGTTCTTATAATACTTGTATACTTATATAAAAACAAATGATATAATTAGTTAAATTTCTTATAAAAAAATAATTTTAATGTTGACTAGCTTATTAAAACCATTATTAGTTCAAATAATATATTTAAATTATTTCTTATAAGTTAAACTTAAATATAGTTTTAATCTACTAAATAGTTGTTTGTTCAAATAATGTATATAAACTAATTTTTTTTATATAGACATTAAAAATTGTTATTGTTTTTGACTCACACTTTATTTATAATTTTTATAAATAAAAAGATATCTACACTTTATATTTTGTCTTGTCAACCATATTAAACGATTCAAGTTTATGACCTCATGACAAATTATTAAATCAATGTAATTCTTTTGTTAGAAATATATATATATCATGGAATCCCAAATTTTTCTCTTAAAGCCCTAAATCATGTTTAAACGTTAACCTAAAACTTAAATCTTGTGAATATTGTTACTTAGGATTCGTTGTGAAGAACTACGTTGGAACGTTGCTTATTATATTTCTTATTAATCGTCTTTTACATACATTGATCATGTGAGTATCTATACCCTTTTCCTATTTTCACACTTTGGGGTGAAACATGTTAACTTATACTATTGCACTCGTAGACTTATTTGAGACTTGTAAACCTATGGCAATTCATCTTGTAAAAGTTTGGTTAGTTGAACTTTTGTGGTTACCATGTTATGGCATTATATGTACAATCATTAACTATTGCTAGCCCAGCGAAGTCATAGATCTATGGGTAAGACAAGCCTGCTTGGTTGATCCAAGTACACTTAGCTGATCGTATATACTTTTAACGTTTGAGACTTGTAACACATTGTCAAGGTTTGATTGTTGCATTGTCCATAGCATCCCTAATCACTATATTCACTAACTTATGACTTGAATTGCCATCTTTTATATATACTTATGTATTAAAACTATAGAATGCCCACCAACATTATTGTTGACCTTTTATTTTTAACATGTTTCAGGTAATGCCCAAGTTTGATTATCTACACACTGAAGCTAGCACATATAGGGATGGACCTAGATTAATAAATAAAATAGGATGAATTGTTACTTTTTATGTTACGTTTTTATATCCTTTGGGACTTATGTTTGTAATGTGACAAATGAAATTTTGTGTAGAATATATTTGGATTATTAATAGCGTTATGTGGCTATGAACGATCTTAACTCTCACTCCTCGACGTTTCCGCCGTCAAGGTTGGGGTGTGACAGCCAACCTGGCTTCTTCTTCAAGTCTCAGCCTGGTTGCCTTCTCCAGATCCACCAACTCCTCTAATGGTAGCAGGAGTGTTTCTTCATTGGAAGCTCCCATTTCAATGAGCTGGTCAATGATCTACTCTCCTCTTTTATTGATGACAACCTCCTGATTGGAAGCAGCTGCTTTTGTACTGGCAGCTAGCAACTTCTCAGTCTGAAGTCTTCCTTTCTTCTTAAGTTTCTCAATGTTCTCCTCTTCCTGAATCTCTTCCGCAGTCATCTTCCTTTTACCTTTATCCTTTGATGATCCTGACTGTGGTGGTTCTTGGAGAGAGGTTTCTGATTGTGAGAGAGTCAGAGATGATGTCTGAGATGGAGGTGCAATTGGAAAGTCCTCGCTGCTCATTTCAGATGCCATTTCCAAGATAGCATCTGTGATGATCAGTTCCCCGGACATTTTAAACAGTCCTTCTGCAGCTTCCATTTCAGCTTTGGAAGATTCAGCTTGTTCTTTCGAGGCTTTAACTTCAGCTTTGGAAGTTAAAGGAGATGCAGATTCTGTCCCAACTGTTTCACTTGCTGGACATCAGTTCCCATTTCCCCTTCGAATTGAATCTTAGGTTCCATGAGGACCTTAGGTTGACTAACTTCTTCCACAGTGGTAGAAGGTGCAGTCAGCCTTTGAAGCTCTTCTGCTCCAAAGTAGATCATTGCAGCATCATGACTTGGCTGCTTAAAGGAAGATCTTAATAGAAACTTAGTGAAGAGTCTGTAGAGATCACTGAGCATCCCTGGATCAATCTGAAGAGTGACCCGAGATGTTTCAGGCGCATAGATGATGGGAGCGGAAGATGTTGAAGTGGAAGGCTGGCTCTGTGGTTCCTTCTGTGTTTGTCTTTGAACATTCTCCCCCTTTTTGGTAGCATCATCTTAAGACCTAGATGAGCTGGAGGAGGAAGTCAGGGAGACCTGAATAGGTACATGCCTAACAGACCTCTCTGTCTGTTTCTCAGCTAGTTGAGCCTTGAGATTGTCAATCTCAAGTTGCTGAGTGGCAGATCTTGCCTCTAAAGTCCTAACCTGAGATTCCAGGTTTGAGACTTTAGAAAGAAGATCTTGAATGAGGAGTTGCATGCTTCCCTCATCTTCTTTTGAAGAATCACGGGGAGATGAGGTAACATACCTAGTATGTTTAGCCTCACCACCAAATGTGGTTTCTTGGCGCCCTGGTTTCCCATGCTCAATGATGTCTCTTTCAGAGTCATCAAAGGGCTCGGTTGCCGTAGATTCAGTCTGAGAAATGTTACCACTGTCCACAAGGTCCATTGAGGCACCTTCTGTAGTGGCAGCTGAATCTACATGAGTCCCCTCCACATCAGTGGGACTCACCTCAGTTGGTTGCTGATGGGGGCTAGAGATAAGGGATTTCTCCAGGATCTGTTGATCTTGGAAAGGGTGTTGTAGATCAACTTCATTGCCATGGAGAGATGTTATCTCTTCATCAGTTTTAAATAAAAGGTCAGTAAAAGATAGGATGGTTAAACCTACTAACCCGGGACTTTGGTCATTGTCTCAGGCATTGAGCCTCTGGTGGGGCTTCCCTTTTTGGTTGCTTAGGGGAGTATAGAGACTCACCCTAAGGGCTTTCAGCTTGGGTTGTGGGCTCATAGGTCTGAGACTGAGGAGACTCAGGACCCATATTGAGGTCAATTGTGAAGGATGGTTGGACCTCAGGCTGAGTGGGAGCCCTTTGTTCCACTCTAGCCTTTTTGGGTTGAACAGGAGGGGCTTGTTCAATCAGAGTAGATTGAACAAGGGTTCATTTGGGGCGTCTCTGATAAGTGATGGTGATGGCTAGAGAAGGTAGTGTTGGCATAGTGGGGGTAGTTGCTAGTGTGGGTTCATCACCTATGGGGTTAATAGGGATGTCACTAGGAGCCGTTGGCTTAGTCATAGCTGGAAGAAGTGCAGTATCTCTTCCTATGAAGTTGGTGGACACTCTCTTCAAAGTTTTGAAGATGGTCAGCCTCATCTAAGGAGCAGTCAGAGCAGCTGCACAGACAAGTGTGCTCTGGTCTAGCTCACAGTTGATTCTATGCTGGAGAAACCTGGGATACATGAAGAATGTGTCCTTCTGAAGATTTCCCATGAGGTTAGTCAGCACAAATCTTGAATAGTTGAAGCGGAGGCGTTTTACCAACCCATGAACAAGGCACCCAAGTTCAAATGGGATTTGATCCCATCCCCCGGATTTATTCGACAAGCAGTGAAGGCCCACGTGTAGCAGTAACTTCCAATTGTACGAGAAGTTAAATTTGTAGACAGTTGACCTGCTAACGTCTCCTCCATATCCTATTTGGAGATAAGAATCGTCCAAGTCTGCTTTGGGGAATTCCGTTGGAGCGCCCTCATCATGAAGCTCTAAATGCTCCCTGATGAGCTGTTCAGAAATGACCAACTCCTGGCCACAGATGCTCGATCGAATGACACGAACGCCGTTTAGGGTTTCAATTTGACCATTTGCCCAAAATTCAGGCATATGGTTTAAGTAAATTATGGGGTTAACAGTCAGAGCGGTGTAGTAGGAAGATTGGGTTAGGAAGGAGATGATATCAGAGAAGTCAGCATCTCTTGATGAATCAAGAAGTGCGACCTGGTTGTGCTGAGGATTGAAGGCCATTTGGAAAGTTGAATGGGAATGATTTGAGCCGGGTAAAGATGAGTAGGAGAAATTTCTAGGGCTGTAAAGTTTGCAAGTAAGAAAGTGAAAGTGAATAGTCGAGATTATTTAAAAGATTGTGGAGAGGCGGTAAAGGGGGTTAGGATAAGGTGATGTGATGGTTTAGTGTATGAAATGACAGTGGCGGTAAGGTTAAAAATCAGTTAAATAATCCGACATCATTAACAAAATCTTTGCTTTTTACAGTGTGGGGCCCAAGAAATTTACGTTACACAGTGAAATCTCTCTTCCGAAGGTAACTTGTCTTCCGAAGGCAATTCTTACTTCCGAAGCCAAATCTTTGCTTCCGAAGGTTAGAGTTGCTTCCGAATAGAGAATTTGTAAGTTTCGGAAGTAGATCTGATATGCAATCAATCGCTTCTTCCGAGACCAAAAATTCTTCCGAGAAGAAAGTTATCCTTTGAGAAATTATGCTTCGGAAGATATGAGAGTGTCTTCCGAAGTTTAATTTCTCTTCGGAAGGAATTTACACTTAGAAAATTTTAGAGAGAATTTCTTGTAACAGGGCTTAAATTGTATTGACACAAGACTTACATATTAAAAAGGTTTTTCAAAAGAGATCAAATTAGTCAATGTTTATCATCCCAATAGCCGTTATGAGATACTGTTGGACCAAAAGAACCAATGAGCCGGATCAGAAAAACCTTAAGTCTCACAGACGTCACAACAACTGCTGAAGTCCACAATAGCTGAAGACAAAGTCTGAAGACAAGTGCTGAAGACAAAAGTCTGAAGACACAAGTGCTGAAGACAAAGTCTGAAGACAAATGCTGAAGACAAAGTCTGAAGACACAAGTGCTGAAGACAAAGTCTGAAGACACAAGTGCTGAAGACAAGTCTGAAGACAAGTGCTGAAGACAAGTCTGAAGACACAAGTGCTGAAGACAAAGTCTGAAGACAAGTGCTGAAGACCAAGTTCAGTCGTTGTCACAACAGCTGAAGAGGTCTTCTTCAGTAGTTGCGATGGTTTTCTTTCAGTAGTTTTATGTTTTTCTTTCAGTAGTTTTGTAAAACAACTGAAGAGCTTGTTCTTCAGTCGTTGTAGTTTCAGTAGTTTCGTATCAGTAGATTTATATTTTATACTTAGCACTCTGATATGTTCTCAGTAGTTGTGAACATTTCAGTAGTTTGTTAAGTTTTAGTTATTTTTGTAACAAATCGGTCAGATGTCACTATCCCGTGATATCAGCAGTGATTGCACTCTATATAAGGAGTGTCAACCTTATTGTAATTGTGAATGATTGAGCAGAAATATTTGATATTATTGAAACATTCCTTTTCACAGAAATATAGTCTCTCTTTACAACCGTATTTGTTCATAATGCATACGAATATCAAATTCTTGCTATAATTTGTCTAATTCTTGTTCTTATTCCGCTGCGTTACACTCTAATCCATCAAACTTGAGATCACGGATCCTGTCAAATGGTATTAGAGCTGGTTCATCATTGATCGATCTAATAATTGATCATTGAAACTGCTAATCCAAGATCCAAGTTTGATTGAATTAGCATTGTTGCAAGAAACGGTTATAGAGATTGAATTTTCTGTGTTTTTGGTCATTCATCCTGAGATTTATTCTTGGTTTTCATTGAGTCTGTTGTGATCTGTGTAAAATCTTTTAAAAGCTTGAATTAAATTGTATTTGGACCTAAATGACTACTCCTTCCAATGATCCTCACAATACTGGTTCCTCAACTAAGCCTCCGATGCTGGTTAGGAATGAGTACAACATATGGCAACGACGAATGCTCCATCACCTGTCTGTTAACAGCTCAGGTTGTTGGACATCAGTGGTACATGGTCCACACAAGCCTATGGTGAATAACCCAGAAACCAATCAAATGGTTCCGAAGAGGAGGGAGCAATACTCAGATGAGGATAAGAAATTGTTTGACATTGATGCAAAAGCCCATGGAATTCTGGCCATGGCACTGCCCAATGAAATCTATTCTGGGCTAATGCATTATGAAACTGCCCATGACCTCTGGAATGCCTTGAAAGAACAATTTGGAGGAACATATGAGGTCTTGGCAAATAATAGAGAAATCCTTACCCAACAATATGAGACATTCTCTCATAGGAAGGGTGAGACACTGACTCAACAGTTTGAGCGGTTCTCTTGTTTGATCTCTGAATTAAAAATGGTCAAACATGAGTACACAAACAGCCAGATGAATAACAGATTTCTCAGATCACTGCCTGAGAGATGGGACACATATACTATTGTCCTACGCTCCATTGCAAATTTGGACAAACTATCTCTCACCCAACTCCATGGGAAATTGCTCACATTTGAGAGAGAGATAGAACAGAAACGAAAACTGTCATCATCTGGAAAGCTCATTGATGATTTTGTACTAGGAAACACTGCCTTGGTAAGTCATGAGTCAGAGTATGCAGGATCAGAATGCCAATATGATGAGCATATTGATTTCACCTCAAACAACTCTAATCATGCCTTTGTGAGTGTTGATTGTCATTCTGGTAATAATAGTGACAATCTATGCTTTATCATGGATGATTTGAAGGGCATTGCTGATGATGATTTAGAAGAGATGGATATTTTAAGCCAAATGGCCTTGATCAATATCAGATCTCAGAAATTCTACAAAAGAACTGGCAGGAAATTTCCTGGACTCTCTGACAAAACCAAAGTCGGTTTTAACAAGAGCAAGTTGAAGTGTCACAAATGCCACAGGCTTGGACACTTTGCAAGAGAGTGTAGATCAACTGGATCTAACACTTCTGCACCCTTTTGACTTTTCCAAATAACAATTCACATTCAAAGGGCAACACTCTACTGGTTCTAGTCATTCATCACACCCTCAATCTCCTGCATATTTTGTTCCTCAGGGTCAAATGCCATATCCTTATCCCTGCTATTATATGCCACAGTCAAATCAAGTTCAAGCTCCTATTGTACCACAATCTCATGCACCACCAGAACCTCAACCATCTCCATCTCAATCACAACCTCATCACAGCTTCTTCACACCTGGAGTTGTTGACTGGAGTAGCTTACCTGATAACTTGTCTGGTCACACTGAGCAATACTATGCTAGTGCTAGTCAACATGGTGGTGAACACCCTTTTGGAAATCTTGCTCTCATGGCCCTGGAGTCTACTGAAGGTTCCTGTTCAAATGCATTATCTTCACAGGTAACTCAGGTATCTTCAGAGACTAAAGCCAAGTTATGTTCTGAATCATGCATAGCTGCCTTTGTCTCTATTAGAGAGGCAAATGTAGCATTAATAAATCAAAAACTTGAGCTTGAGAAAACCATTTTCAAAAGAAAAGCTAAGCATGAGTCTGCTCTTAACAGTAAAAGTGATGAGATTTATAAGCTTAAATGCCAATTAAATGATGAAAAGGCCAAGCTAGAGGTTATTCTGGAAGACCACAGGAGTCTCAAAGAAAAACTTGCAGTGACCCAAGTTGAGTGTGAATGCTGGGTCTCATCATGCAAGGGATTTGAAATGCTTCTTAGCAAGCAAACTGCTTCAAATGTGAAGTTTGGCATTGGTTACAACCATACTACTCCACCAACAGACTTTACTCCTAACTCCATAGTTAAGTCTGAAAGTGAAAGCAATTTCCAAACCACATTATCGTGTGAGTCATTCTCCAATGATAATCTAAGATCAGAGAATGAAATCAGTGTTAAGATCTCAACAAATAAATTGACTGATGGTCTAACTACTAAGACTCATATGAAGCTGAGTACTTCAGATGTTATTCCTCAATGTACCTCAAGTACTGAAAAAGACCCAACATCTGAAAAGCATTTCAAATCAGTTGAAATACAAGGACTAACAACTGCTGAGGAATCCATCAAACAGTCTGTTAGGACGGATGGAAAACAGTTGAATTACCAGTCTTCAGCTGTTACAAATCCTTTAGTACCTAGTACTGATAGGAGGAAAGTACCGAAGATCACACCTTCAGTAGTTTCCACTTCAGCAGTAAAGATGTCCAAGATGAAGAATAAACCATGTGAAATTTATGGTAAATTCAATCATCTATCTGATGAATGTTGGTACAAAAAGGGTTTAAAGCTCCAAAGGGATAAGCTCATTAAACTAGAAATAAATAAAATGAAAACTGAGTTTGAGACCAAGTTTGTACCACAATCATCTCAACCTGATAAACCCAAGGCCTTACCCAAATCCACTAAGAAGGATGCGGTTTATCAGAAGACAGCTGATACTGTTCCTCATGATAAACATAAGACTAAGTCTGTGAAGTCTAAGAAGGAGGAAATGGTGGGTCACAGGAACTCATCAAAAACAAGCTCTGGAGTGTCAAATGAACTAAAAGCTCGAGCTTCAAATCAGACACAGCTTGTTATGATGGTTCAACATCTGTTGGGGAGAGTTAACCAACTTGAAACCCATGTGATCAAACCACTGGAGAGGAATTCCAGGCCCAAATCCATTTCAGCACCATCTCCATCTTCATCAGCTGTTAATCATAAGAAACCAGCTATGGTTAAATCTGTTGATAAAGTCAGTCCCAAAACCAAAAAGGTTTGGGTCTCCAAAGCTAACTAGTTTCTTATGATTGTGCAGGGTTCTTCAGCATGCCAAAGAGGCATCTGGTATGTGGACAGTGGAGGATCCATGCACATGACTGGGAGCAGCTCTCTTCTTCATGATTACTCTCAGGGAAAGAAGGGATTTGTCTCATTTGGAAATGATGCTAAAGGTTACATCATTGGAAATGGATTTGTGTCTAATGGAGATATTAGATTTGATGATGTCAACCATGTGGAGAATCTCAAATACAATCTGTTGAGTGTCAGTCAGATGTGTGACAAAGGACATGTTGCTCTTTTCACAAGCCAGAACTGTAGGATTCTGTCTTCCAAGGTTTTGAGCCCGATTGATAAAGTACTGGATGATAATACTCTTCTGAAGGCTAACAGGATAGGAAGAGTATATGCCTTGGATCAATCAAAGAAAATTGAGTTAAGAGGCCATCCATGCTTGTTCTCCAAGGCCTCTCTCCAAGAATCTAAACTGTGGCATAGAAGGCTGGGTCATGTTAATCTCAAAAACATGAATCAGCTGATCCACAAGAGTTTAGTGAGAGGTCTTCCAATAAAGGAGTTCAATTATGATGAAATCTGCACTGCATGCTTAAAAGGGAAACAACATAAAGTTTCATTCCCAACCATAGAAGAATCCAAGTCTAATGCATGCTTACAACTACTGCACATGGATCTTTTTGGTCCTGTGAAGGTAATGAGTATGGCAAAGAAGAAATACTGTCTGGTAATTGTGGATGATTACTCTAGATATGTATGGACCTTCTTGCATTCAAAGGATGAGGCTGCTCAGTCCATTATGAATTTTGTGCTACACGTTGAGAAGCAGTATTCCCTACCAGTTAAGTGTGTGAGGAGTGACAATGGTACTGAATTCAGAAACCACACTTTTGATGAGTTTTACTTATCAAAGGGAATCATGAGGCAGTATAGCATCCCAAGGACTCCAGAGCAAAATGGAGTAGTGGAGAGAAAGAACAGGACCCTCATTGAAGCTGCGAGGTCCATGTTGGCTGATTCTGGTCTGCCACTGACCTTTTGGGCTGAAGCTGTCAATACAGCCTGCTATGTACAGAATAGAGCCTTAGTAAATCAGAGGTTGATGAAAACTCCTTATAAAGTTTTACATCATTTAGCCCCTTTGATTTCATTCTTTGATTTCATTCTTTAGAGCATTTGGGTGTCCCTGTTACATTCTCAACACAAAGGATCAACTCCAAAAGTTTGATTCTAAGGTGGATGCAGGGTATTTTGTTGGGTATTCATCCACTTGAAAGGCTTATAGATTATTCAACTGTCGGACAAAGATAGTTGAAGAAACCTTGCATGTGAAGTTCAATGAATCCCCTAAGGATACAATTCCACAAAACCCTGTGGAGTTGTTTGATCTGGACATTCTGCAATATGTTCCTTATCAACCACCTGCTGTTGCAGATCATATGAATCTATCATCTTCTGCAGCTAGTCATCCATCTGGTGTTACTAATGATGATGATATCAGTAATCACCTTTTCAAGTTTAGTGATCAACTACCTGATTCAGCTAGACTTGATGTTCCTGTAGCTTCAGTAGCACAATCCACAACAAATGCTGATGAGATTTCTACAACTTCAACTTCCTTTGAATTACCATCTACTAATTGGTTTCAAGGAAATGCTTCACCATCACCATCTGTTGCTGCTGAGCATGCTACAAACACTTGCACAAATCTTATTGTGTACCAAGATATGAAGAATCACCCTTTGTCTCAAATCATTGGTGATATCAATGCTGGCGTTTCAACAAGAAGTCAATTGTCTAATTTCTGCTTCTATGCTCTCTTCATTAGTCAGCAAGAGCCAAAGAACTATCACATTGCTTTAAGGGACAATGGATGGGTTGAAGCCATGCAGCTTGAGCTTCTTCAGTTCAAGAAACAGCAAGTGTGGGAACTGGTTCCTCTACCTCCAGGTAAGTATGCAATAGGCACTAAATGGGTGTTTAGGAACAAAACTGATGAAAATGGGCTTATTGTTAAGAACAAGGCCAGACTGGTTGTACAGGGGTTTTCACAAGAGGAAGGCATTGATTATAATGAAACCTTTGCCCCTGTAGCCAGACTGGAAGCAATTCGATTGTTTTTAGCTTATGCTGCTTATCACAACCTTAAAGTTTTTCAAATGGATGTCAAAAGTGCATTTTTGTATGGGAAAATTAAAGAAGAGGTTTATGTATGTCAACCACCAGGTTTTGAGGACAATAAACATCCTAATTGGGTGTATAAGCTTGATAAGGCTCTCTATGGGTTGAAACAAGCTCCTAGAGCCTGGTATGAGACATTATCAAACTTTCTTCTGGAAAATAATTTCACTACAGGCTCCATAGATAAGACTTTATTCATTAAGAAAGTTGGGCAGCACTCTAGGACTAAACATATTGAAATCAGACACCATTTTATTAGAGATTGTTTTGAAAAAGGTCTGATTGATCCAAAATTTGTTCCTAGTGCTGATGAGCTTGCAGACATTTTCACTAAGCCCTTGGATAGCACAACTTTCCAAAACCTAGTGTTAAGGCTTAGTATGCTGCAGCTAGAATAAGTGACAACTACTGATGATCTTAGCTCACAAGTACTGATGATCATTAGTTTATTATTGTCATATATATAAGTATTGAAGTTATTTTCCCACCAGAAGTTTTCTTTAAACTACTAGAGCTTAACTTCTCAGTACTCAAGTACTTTATTTGTTAAAACAATTGATGTAGTTACAACAGCTGATGTAGCTACAACTAATGTTGTTTGAAATACAAATACGTACTGATGTCCTATGAAACATCTGAAAACAGATGAAAACGTCTGAAAACAGATGAAAACGTCTGATGAGTAGGTGTTGAAGACAGTATGAAACAGCTGAAAAGCAATGAATTGACGACAACTACTGATGAGCCTTTTTGTCTTCAGTAGTTTCCCAACTGCTGTTTCCTTCTAAACAACTGAAGCAAAACCATATCTTCAGTAGTTTCACAACTACTGATGACTAACACCAAGTCTTCAGTTGTTTACAACAACTGATGGTAAAACCAAGTCTTCAGTAGTTTCCCAACTACTGATGACTAATACCAAGTCCTTAGTTGTTTTATCACCTGAAGTCAAAACTGTCTTCAGTAGTTTTATAACTACTGATGACTAAATCCTCAGTAGTTTTATAACTACTGATGACTAAATCTTCAGTAGTTTTATAACTACTGATGACTAAATCAGAGACTTCAGCTGTTTCAACGTCTGACGGTTAAAACCAAGTCTTCAGTTGTTTTATAACAACTCCTGATCACACCAATACGGTCAGTCATTCCAAACCTCTGAAATTTAATACCACGTCATCAGTAGTTTCAACAACTGATGACTAACACCAAAACCTTCAGTCGTTTTCTAACCCTACCCTTTAAATACCTTATCCCACCTTCAGAGTTTTTACTTTCTTCTCTTCTCAAACCTAACGTTAAAAAAAAAACTCTGTAACCTCTCTTCATCAATGGCGACCATGCAACTAAAACCTCGACACAACTGTGTCGCACATCTCACAAAATCGCCATACTGGACCAAGTTTCACAACGCCATTGATTTAATGGTTCAGTCACCTTACAAAACGGCTTTTCTGTTAAATCCCACCATATATGCCGAATCTCTTAACCAATTCTGGACAAACGTCACTCTTGTCTTTGAGGAGAATGACACAGAGTCTCTTCAATCGTTTGTCCATCATCAAAAAGTGGTCATTACTCCAAACATTCTTCGCCAAACCCTCAAACTGGATGATCCCACTTTCCCAACTGGTTATCCAAAGGGCACCATCGATCGATCATTTGCCCAGCATGGATACCAGGGTAACCTGAGTGCATCTACCATATTGAAGAAACATTTCCAGGATGCCGAACGTCTCATCTTTCACCTGGTAAATGTCTGCCTTGCCCCCAAGACTTCATCATGGGATCAAATGTCCACAAGGTGGCAACAGGTAATGTACTCCATCCTTGAGCAACAACCTTTAAATTTTTCTGAAATACTATTTTTAGAGCTCAAGGATATGGCCCAAAAACAACTTGCTAACCATTGGATATTATATCCTCGGTTCATAATGGCCATAATTGAAAACCAGCTTCAAGCTGAGGGACTTGTTGGCCTGGGAGTCCCTGCTACGGCTGTATTGCCTGAAGTATACTCCCGGCACAACTCTGACCAATCACTCAAAATGGCTGCCAAGCTGCGCAAACCCAAGCAGCTAGAACCCACAACCACCACCTCCAAATCCAAAGTCCCCACCAAACTCACTAAAAAGAAGACAAAAAAGGCTACTCAGGGAAATGAGTTCCCTGAGGATGCCCCTGCAACACAAACGCAGGCTATATCCACTGGTTATAACCCCCTAGTGGATACAAGGACTTCACCAAGCACAACCGCTCAAGATTCCTCTCAAAAGGAGCATGCAGCAACCAAAGAAGGGGTACCCACTAATCTGGGATCTTCCTCATTTGAGGAGATTGCCATTGAAGAGCACCATTCTCCCCAGGTGCATACGGCTTTTACCCCATCTCCCACTGCAACCGCCCCACAAAGTCCTACTCTCATTATTGCAAACGTGCTGACTCAGCTGCATGCCTCTCCTCCTCCCCAACAAACACCAACAAAGGGGAAAACCACAGCAATTGAGGAAGAGGATCAACATGCTCCTAACAGCCCACAGCACGAGGGTTTCACTGTTCTATCTCCTGGTGTGGATATGGAGACCAGAACATCAGGTGAGGCTGCCACCTCTTCTGAATCAGCACATGATCAGACTGAGGCTGGTAACATAGTTAAGACCTCACCAGAGGCAACAGCTGATGAAGGACATTGTCCTGAGGCTGGAAGTCCCCAGTTCCAAGAAAAAGGGGCACATGCTACAACTGGTCTACACCCAGTGCATGTACATCCTGCTACAAGCAGGAGGTCAGGTGATTCAGCATCTGCTGATGATGACCTGGGCTTCTTTTATGATGTTCTGGCCAGAACACAATTCTTGAGGAAGAAGTCAGTAGACTACAAAGACTACTTGACCAATTCTCTCAACAAGCAAGTCCATCTGCCACCAACATAAACCCACAGATGGCACCTTCACCTGAAGGTCTCCCACACACTCAGCCACTCAAAACTTCCGAGCCACCAGCCTCTATTTTTGGCACTGCTTCTTAGGGACAGAACCCCTCTGAGCAAACAACTGCTATCTTTCAGCAATCCCTACCTCTCATCACCCCAATGATCATAGACATTGTGATCAAAACCATGGATGAGAGGCTTCCCTCAATCATACAACCCCTGGTGGAGGAGATTGTGAGCACAAGGCTTTCTGCTACTCAAACCCTTGCAACCAAAAAGGGGGAGAGTCAATCAGTGAACGCAAAGAGGAAGAGCATAGAGGGGAAGAAAGAAAAGGAGACTAAGAAGGAAGAGGAGTTTGTGAAGGGAGGTGACATTGATCAAGTGGGTGAAAGTCACAAAGACTTTCATGTCACATATAAGAAGAGAAAGGTTGAAGGAAAAGAGAAAGAACTCGAACTCGATGAGATGATCAAAATGGCGGATGCTACACATAGTAAATCAATGGACTCCATTATTGATCAACTGTATAGACAGGGGTTCGATACTGCAAAGCTTGACTCAGAGATTAGGAGACTTGAAGTTGAAGAAATTAACTCAAGATGGGCAAGTTATGATGCATTAGAAAGAGAAAGACTAGAGATCATGATTAGATTCATTGCAAAGTACCTTGGGAGATCATTGATCGAGATTAAGTCATGGACCAGGGACAGTATCTTGGCAATAACCACCAAGATCTGTTCGTCTGAAGCATACACTAAGGGATTGGTGATTGAAGCACTAAATGAGGCAGGTGCTGGGAACAGAAAGGAACTAGCAAAACACTCAAAAGCCTCACTCACTACAAGAATGCTAGAACAACCTGCAAAACCTCCCACTTCAAAATCACCACTACCACAACCCTCTAAACCAACTCCTTTACCCTCAAAACCAACAGCCGATGATGCACCCAAGGAGAAGAAGAGAAGGGTGTTGAGGCTAGAAGAAGAAAAAGAAGAGGATGATGAGGAAGAAGATAGGCTGCCTCTTTCTGCAGTCCTAACTTTGCCTAAAGCCAAACATATGCCCATCACTCCCACCTCACAGATGGAAGCTGTGAGAGTAAAGATAGAAGAAGAACAGCAGCAAAAGCTTCATGATGATGAGATGCTGAAAAGCATAGACAAAACTTATGCTGCTTCTTCATCAATAATCAGTATGAAGAAGGAAGCTCTGAGATTGTACACCCTTGCTAACACATTTCAATATCAAAAGGAAAAGGTGAGAATATGGCCTGATCCTAGGGTGGCTCACAGAATTGTGAAGAAAGACATTCCTTCGAGATACAAGGGCCAAGTAAAAAGGATCGTAGATGAAGAGATCACAGTGGTCCTTGTAGTATCACCCTGGGAAATTGTAGAAGATTTCAAGAAGGCCTATGAAACTAAACAGCCACCCCAAAAGATGTTAGAGAACAGAGTAATCAAAAAGGGGTTAGTCTACAAGAGGCTTGAGAACTTCAAACAAAATGAGCTCAGTCTGTTACTTGAAGGGACTCACCCAGATGAGTTTGCATACAGACAGATCACAACAGTTGAGCTCAAAAATGGCAAACAGGCTAACTACATTTCAGAGCTGTATGGGCGTGAAGGATTGTTTGATGGTGGACCTGAAAATCTTACCATGGAAGAACAAATTATGTTTCTCAGAGCATACACCAGAGAATCCTACGGGCTTATACATGGGAAGTAGATTTCATGGATAGGACCACAGCCCTGTGTCCAGTTCCCCAAAGTCAGGGCTCCTATCCATACTATGCCAACCAAATTTCAGAAATCTATTCCCAGGCCGGTGCTTAATTGGGTCATCTTCTTAGCTGATCAAGAAGGAAAGAGACCAATCTTATTGCCAACAATAAGTGGGACCTCAATAAAGTTAAGGTTTTGGCTGCATTGGTTCAGGGGGAGTTTGTTGGACCAAAAGAACCAATGAGCCGAATCAGAAAAACCTTAAGTCTCACAGACGTCACAACAACTGCTGAAGTCCACAACAGCTGAAGACAAGTGCTGAAGACAAAAGTCTGAAGACACAAGTGCTGAAGACAAAGTCTGAAGACAAGTGCTGAAGACAAAGTCTGAAGACACAAGTGCTAAAGACAAAGTCTAAAGACACAAGTGCTGAAGACAAAGTCTGAAGACAAGTGCTGAAGACAAAGTCTGAAGACACAAGTGCTGAAGACAAAGTCTGAAGACAAGTGCTGAAGACCAAGTGCAGTCGTTGTCACAACAGCTGAAGAGGTCTTCTTCAGTAGTTGTGACGGTTTTCTTTCAGTAGTTTTATGTTTTCCTTTCAGTAGTTTTGTAAAACGACTGAAGAGCTTATTCTTCAGTCGTTGTAGTTTCAGTAGTTTCGTATCAGTATTTTTATGTTTTATACTTAGCACTCTGATATGTTCTCAGTAGTTGTGAACATTTCAGTAGTTTGTTAAGTTTTAGTTATTTTTGTAACAAATCTACCAGATGTCACTATCCCGTGATATCAGCAGTGATTGCACTCTATATAAGGAGTGTCAACCTTATTGTAATTGTGAATGATTGAGCAGAAACATTTGATATTATTGAAACATTCCTTTTCACAGAAATATATTCTCTCTTTACAACCGTATTTGTTCATAATGCATACGAATATCAAATTCTTGCTATAATTTGTCTAATTCTTGTTCTTATTCCGTTGCGTTACACTCTAATCCATCAAACTTGAGATCACTGATCCTGTCAGATACTTAAACCTTTGATCATCAAAAGCTTTGGTAAACAGATCAGCATATTGTTCATTTGAATCAACTTTGATTAACTTGATTAGATTTTTCTCATGAATATCTCTAATGAAATGATACCTCATGTCAATGTGCTTAGTCTTGGACGGCTTCATCGGATTTTCAGTAATGGAGATAGCACTGTTGTTGTCAATATGGATAGGAGTACTCATAAAGTTGAATCCATAGTCTAACATCTAATTTGAATCCATAGCAGTTGAGCACAACAGCTAGCAGCAGCAATGTATTCAGCTTCATCAATTGATGTAAAGACACAGGATTGTTTCTTGCATTGCCATGAGATGATACTTCCACCAAGAAATTGACATCCTCCCGATGTTGATTTCTTGTCAATATTGCAGCCTCCATAGTCACTGTCAGAGTATCCATAAAGATTGAAATCCTTGTTTCTGGGATACCAGAGACCTAGTTTAGGTGCTCCTTTGAGGTATTTGAGGATTCTCTTAACAGCAGCTAGGTGACACACCTTAGGAGCAGCCTGATATCTTGCACAAATGCAAGTAGCAAACATGATATCAGGTCTACTTGCTGTAAGATACATCAGAGAACCAATAATTGCCCTATACTAATGTTGATCAGTATCCTCCCCCTCAAGGTCAGGACAAAGATTATGGTTTCTGGGTATGGGTGTTTGGCAGGCTTGCAATCCTTCATCTCAAATATTTCTATGATGTCAGAGACATATTTAGATTGATTAATGAAGAACCATTCCTTCAGTTGCTTTACCTGAATTCCAAGGAAAAAGTCCATTTTTCCCATGGAGCTCATCTCAAACTTCTTCTTCATAATGCTCTCAAAGTCCTTGCACATTTGGTCATTTGAGGAACCAAATATGATGTCATCGACATAGACTTGTACAAGCAAAATGTCATTTCCAGACTTTCTAATGAAGAGAGTCTTGTCAATGGTATCTCTAGTATAACCATCTTCAGAAGAAACTAAGACAGAGTCTCATACCATAGCCTAGGTGCTTGGTGCAGCCCATATAGAGCTTTATCCAATTTACACACATAGTTGGGGTGTTGTGGATCTTCAAATCCTAGAGGTTGACATACATAGACTTCCCTGTCTATATCCCCATATAGAAAAGCACACTTGACATCAAGTTGGTATACTGTGAAGTCCTTGGATGCAGCATAAGCAAGGAAGATCCTTACTGCCTCAAGTCTTGCAACTGGTGCGAAGACATCAGTATAATCGATTCCTTCCTCTTGAGTGTATCCTTGAACCACAAATCTTGCCTTTGATGATCAAGCCTCTATCATCTCTCTTGTTTCGGAAAACCTATTTGGTGCCTATGGGTACTTGACCAGATGGTAGCGGACATAGGTTCCATACCTTCTGTCTCTTGAATTGAAGCAGCTCCTCTTGCATCGATTCAATCCAGCTACTATCTTTCAAGGCATCTTCTACCTTCTTGGGTTCCATCTGAGATAGAAAGCATGAGTACAAGCAGACATTCCCTTGATGAGTCTGTCCTCTTGTTCTCACACCCTCAGAGACATTCCCTATGATGTTCTCAGTTGGATGAGTGTTGTGAATCCTAAGACGAGGAATCACTTCTAGTTGCAGAGATAGATCCAGGTTGGACATATTCTGCTCAGGAACTAGAACACTCTGTCCAGCTGTTGTTTCAAAGTCATTCAATGAGGACTGATTGAATGAATGAGAAACATCATCGATAGTTGGCTGTAAGGTAGTATTAACAGTTGCCTGTTCCTTCAGAATACTACCTCTTTCTGGCTGGTGTTATGCTGGACCACCTGATGAGTTTTGAGGCTCAGTAGGTGACTCACTTGTTGAAGCTTTACTATCCCTTGATATAGTTAAACTGTTGGATCTGTGAATAGTGGAAGCTTGATGTATTGTAGCACTTGGAGAATTTGGTCTAGGCCTGGGAAGCTCAAACAGTTGATCATTAGCAGCAGAATCAGCATCATTTTGAGCACCTATTCCAACTGAAACATTCTCACAAGAGGGTTTAGAATAGTTTGGAAACAATTCTAAATCAAAGATGTGATCAGGTCCATTCCCCTAACACAAGGAGTGTGCTCATTAACAACTATATTGGATGACTCCTCAAATTGTTGATTCTTAATGTTGTATACTCTGTAAGCTTTGGAACTAGAAGAGTATCCAACAGAGATAACATCATCCGAATTTTCAGCAAAATTTACTAAATTGTCCTTTGTGTTAAGTATGGTACACCTGCTGCCAAAGGACCTTAGAAAGCCAATGAAGAGTGGCCTCTTGTTCCATAGTCATAAGGGGTTTTTCCATGGGGCTTAACTACAAGAACTCTGCTCTACACATAGCATGCGGTGCTGACTGCCTCTGCCCAGAGTTTTAGAGGTAGCTTTGAATCAACTAACATAGTTCGAGCAGCCTTAATAAGTGTCCTATTCCTCCTCTCAGCAACACCGTTTTGTTGAGGAGTTCTGGGAGCACTATATTGTCTGGCAATCCCTTTTGAGTTACAGAATGAGTCAAGAACGAAGTTCTTAAACTCAGTCCCTTGATCACATCTAATTATTTTAACCTTATGATCAATTTGATTTTCTATTTTAAGAATAAAAGATTTTAATGTTTCAGCAGTTTCATCTTTAGTTCTTAAAAAGAATACCCATGTGAATCTTGTAAAATCATCAACTATCACAAGGCAATATGATTTCCTTCCAATGCTCATTATACTTGTGGGACCAAAAAGATCCATGTGCAATAAGTGCAATGGAGTAGTGATAGAGTTAACACATTTGGATTTATGAGATGTCCTTTGTTGTTTCCCTTTCAGGCATGCAACATAGTTGTCTTTACAGAAAAACTCCATTTTAGGGAAACCATGTACAAAGTTATTTTTAGCCAATTTGTTCATTGTCTTAAAATTTACATGACACATACGTTTATGCCACAGTGTTGACTCATCACTACCAGCTTTAGAAAGAAAGCATGATACTTCATCCATTGGGGAAGCATTGTTCATATCAAGCTTGTACATATCCCCTTTCCTGGGAGATCTATGAAGCACCAATTCTAGAGGAATTGTCATCCCTGGTTTAAGGATAATGCACTCATGTTCTATGAAAAGCATTTGGTGCTTTTGATCACATAATTGAGAAACACTTAACAGATTGTGTTCAAGTTTTTTTGACAAAGTTAACTTTGTCAACTGTTAACATACCATTGGATATACTCCCTCTGCCAGAAATATATCCTCCGGCCTCACCTCCAAACTGGACAGGACCTCCATCATAATGTTGAAATTGTTGAAGGAGATGTCTTTTCCCTATCATGTGCCTGGAGCATCCACTATCTCCAATCCATACATTGTTGTTCTTGTCAAATGGATGTTCCTGCACATAAGATGAGAATTCAGTGTTGTTTGGAAACCCAAGCTTTATTGGTCTTGGGTTCTTCCAAAGATAATGACATGAGTGAACCAAATGATATGCATGGGGGTTCAACAGAGGTCTTTGAGGAAGAGGTTTGGGCTCCAGCATCTTCCTTGATCTTCCCGTCCACCCTTTGGCTGATCTTAGAGGTTGAGCTTGTTGAAGCTTTTGCAGCATGGTCTTCTTCCGAAGCTTCTTTCTTTTCAGAAGAAGTCCTCACCGTTTCAAGGGAGCTTTCTTGTTCTTCCGAACCTTAGTAGCTTTTGCTTCCGAAGCCATTTTCCCTTCGGAAGAAGGAGTTTCTTCCGAAAGCAACTTGGCTTTGGAAACTAGCTTTCCCTTCTTCAACTCTTGAACCGTATGGAAGGGTCCAAATGTGAAACCTTCCATGACTCCTTCTTTTCTAACATTATTTGCATAATGTGTGCTTGCAGGATTGTAGTAACAATCTTTTGCCATATGATTTTGCAGGCCACACATGATGCATGCGATGTTAGACTTTTGGGAAAGTGAGGGTTGCTGTTTCTTGGTTTTCTTTTCTTCGTCAGCAAATTTTCCCTTTAACTTCTGATCCTTTGGTAGGACAGGAATGCTGGTATTACATTCCTTTCCTGAATCAGAAGTACCTAACACTTGGAAACCAGCTGAAACAAAGACACCCTTCTGTTTGGAGTCAATTTTCAGTTTCGATTCAGCCACTTTCTTAGCAGTTTTCCTAGCAGCTTTAGCTCTGCTTCTTCTGGCTTTGGTGGTTAGGATTTGATCATCACAGGAGGCGATGGGTTTATCTACCTGTTCCTTCCCTGTGGTGGCCACTATTGGTGCCTCATCCTTTAACTCTAGAAAGAAAGGGTCAGCAGTTGGAACCTCTTGCTCTTCAGTACCACATCTAGGCTATCTGATAGACTCATAGGAATGTGGTGGAGCAATTTCATTGGTTCCCAATCCTTCTTTGTTCTGATAACAGAGTTTGGAATGGGAGGATGATGCAAGAATAGCTTGGAAGTTTTGCTCAGAGATAGCATGCTTCCTGGCCTGAGCCTCAGCAGTGACAAGCTGGGCTTGAGCCTCAGAGAATTTGGATATCAGATCCTTGATTTAAGTCTTGTAGTTGGTGTGTTCATGTTTCAAAAGAGATACAGTTTTCTCCAACTCATTTATTTTCTTTTGATAGTCAGATTCAGCTCTTTTAAAATCAGATTTTAGAATATTTAAAGACTTATATCAGATCTGATTTCCATATTGTAATCCTGATTGAGTTTAACTTTAGCTATACAGGCTGGAGTGCAGAGATGTTCATATACCTGGGCATCATCTGTTCTAGCCATGAGAGCTTGAGCAGGAGTCACATCCTATACCATGAAGCTCCAGTCAACTTCTTGAGCCATTGCGGCTGTCTCAGTTGACTTCTTAGTGGGCTTTGAGGTTGAGTGATGTGTGGAGGCCTGTGGGGTTCCCGGATTGGTCTCGGGAGCCTTGCATTCCCTTGCCAAATGACCCAGTTGGTTATAGTTGTAACATTTTGCCCTGGTCTTGTCAAACCCGAACTTGCTAGTAGTTGGGTTCTGAGGGAAATGCCTTCCAATTCTCTTAAAGAACTTCTTTGCTCTGTAAGTTAAGAGAGCTATTTGCTGGACAATGTCCACGTACTCTACGTCATCTGGGCTGAAGCACTCAAGATCATCAAAGCAGTATTGAAAATCTCCTGAGTGTCCACCTCCTGAGACATAGGCATAACTTTCCTGGAAGGGATTGTGTTGAGCCTGTTGAGACCTTGGAGTCTCAGGATAAGTGATGTAGGGACCAGGTGAGCAGGATGGCTGCTGATAAGTCAGGAAGTGCTGAGGTTGAGAGGTTAATGAGCCTTCAGCAACCATTAAAGCGTTGCTAGCAGGAAGACTCATAGATCTGCTTGTTTGGTGGCCCTTCTAACTCTCCATCTCTAGACGGTATCCATCAAGGATGCCATAGAGCTTAGTCATGGAAAGAGTGTTCAAGTTTTTTGTTCTCTTGATAGAGACATAGTAAAATGTCCACTCATTTGGAAGAGCACTCATGAACTTTCTGGTGAGATCTCTAAGTTCAGGAGTGATCTTTACAGACTGAAGGGAAGAGATAAGATCCATGTACCTGAAGTACTGCTGGCTGAGGGTCTCTCCAGCAATATGAGTGAAGTTCTCGAACTGCTGCTTCAGTGAGTCCTTCTTTGAGTCGTTGGAGCAAGAATACATCTGAGCAAGTGCATCAAACAATTCTTTGGCAGTCTTGCAATGCTCGAACCCCACCATAATAGAGTTTGGTATTGCAGTCATGAGAATAGTCATAGCATTGCTATCGATGTCCATCTTCTTTCTGTCTTCATCAGAATAGTCCTCGACAACTTTTTCTATCATGGCACCGTTTCCACCAGGTGAAGCCACCTTTGGCTTGTACGGTCCATTGACGATCGAGTTCCACATTTTGCTGTCTTGGTATCCAATGAAGCCTTCCATTCTTCTACTCCACGACCTGAAGTTTTCAGGGGTGATGATCGGTGCTTTGGTCATCGTCCCCATTTCTACTTTAGATTTGTTAAGGGTCATTTGAGGGAGTGGGTGGTAGGGAGGTGTGAAAACAGGTTGATTTGGATGGTTAGATCACACAATCAAGAGCCTGAGAAGCTCTGATACCAATTGCAGGATCGGTGTTTGTCACTTAAACACAAGGTTTTCTCTCAAACTATCAATAAGAGTTGATCACAATATGAAAAGTAACTAAGAACATAGAAAGATAATTTCAAGATACTTTTATATATTGATTCTCAACTCAAGATACAAAGACTCTTACAAGCAGATTGTTATGTCTATGAGTTACAAGGAGAACCTATATATAATATTATCTACAGCCGAATATACTTTGATACCAGCTGGGATCCTTTAGCTAAAGCCTATACTACAAGACTATAGTTAAGGTATCTTAGATAAAGTCTTATCTGAGATTTGGTAGTCAGGACATGTCCCTGACTTACCTTTTGTCACTAACTAAAGATTGCAACTATACTATCATGAAAAGGAAAACAGTGGAATAAAGTATGGTCAACAACATGGTTCTTTGCCATGCTGTATCAGAAGTCTACAGCGGAGTGTCAGAGACCATACTTGTGTCCATTGGTTATAGCAATGTCTTCCGAAGGTTAAATGGCTTCGGAAGAGTAAGTACTTCCGAAGCCACTTTTATACTTCGGAAGAGGCTGCTTCTTCCAAGGCTTGGAGACGTCTTCATTTCATCATACTTCGGAAGTGGTCTTCACTTTATTCTTCTAAGTCTTGAACTTAGGAAATATGCATTTGTCTTCGGAAGTAGAGTTCTGTCTTCGGAAGTAGAGTTCTGTCTTTGGAAGTTGAACTTTTCCTTTGTCTTCAGAAGAACTCTACAACCTTCGGAAGTTCCATGACAAGCTTCGGAAGCCTTTGCATGCAGCACCAAAATGACTTAAGTGATCTAGTTTTGGTTGCATTAGCCTTCTTCTTGATCCAACACGTTTTAAGTGAATCAATTGTGGATGAGAGGAGAATTGTACAGTTAAGCAAATTCATGTGGTAGCAATTTAAGGATAGGTGGCCTTCATGAGAAGTTTTTACCCGGGCAACCTAAAGAAAACCATAAGCCTCTCATGAGCAAAGCAAACAATATTGGTGATATGAAGGGCCGCATGTTACATTTTATCTATATATTATTTTTTTAGTCTAAATTTTTTGTCTTTTATTGTTTTTTTACAGTAATTACAAATGTTCAAAAAGCCAAAAACAAAAAATAACCGAAAATCAAACCCTTGGAGTTGCCTCTTTAGGTTCTCATGTTGCTTTATTGTTTTCGTGTATGTGTGCATGTGTTATAATGTTTTGCTACATATACCTAACAAGTGTTTACTCATGTTCTCCATGGATCAAATATTAAATTGTCCATCATATATACATTTAACGATAGGGTTTGAGGTTGAAACCTTGGAGTCGTCTCTTTGCCATTAAAATTCTAGTAAACCCACCACCACTGCCTTACTAGGGTTCAATTCCTTGAATAGTCATCACCACCATAAATAGGTACCACTATCCCCATCACCGTCATGACTAAGTAGAACCACAACAATGTCATTGTGGTGTGATTTCTGTTGCGTCGCTACCAAACCAGAACTTGATAGTTGTCATTGCCTAGGGCTGGGCCATCGATTTCACATCATTATGAACTATTTTTTTCTACAACCAATTATTTGTCTTCGATTAAAGAAGGAAACATGTTTATTCGTTTCTTGTTTCTTGATTACAGTTTGATTTAGTTTTTTTAATTAGATTATATTGTGCTCAAGTTTAGGTTTATTGCATATATTTGTTTTTACGATTTTCTTTGATATGTGGTTTTAGCAATTATTGACAAAAATATCGGGTTCAGTTAACTTGTTCATTTATTGAATGCATTATGAAATAAAGAGCCGTTTCTTATGAATGAATGAGGATAGTGGGTTGAGTCCTTTTAACAGTGTCCAGTAGAACAATCATCAGATCATGCCTATGACATGTTTATGTTTGTTCAATATGTTTTTTGATTCCGTCTATCACTAATTTACAATGGCTAAAGACGTAAAGGTTGTAATTGAGAAGTTTAATGTAACTAGTTCAATTTATGAAAGAGTCAAATAGAGGAACTATTATGTCAAAAAGATCTGGACATGACTTTGGTTAAGGAAAAGCCTATGAAGATGCAAGAAGGTTAATGGGAATTAAAAGACAAAAAGACTAGGGCGGTTATTACTTTGACACCGATTAAGAGTGTGGCGTTCAATATCATAAAGAAAACTGCTTCTTATAATATGATGAATGCACTCTTAAAAATGTATGAAATGTATCAAGCGGCAAACAACATATTCCTCATTCAAGAGCTTGTAAACACAAGGAAGAAAGGAGTTTAGTGACTACTCTTATCGGCAATCTTGATTCATTCGTAGCAAGACTTGTATCAAATAAAATTAAGTTTGAAGATTAAGTTAGACCAAACTATTATTATCTCATGTTGAGAGTTGGTCTAGCATTATGACTACAATTTCATGTTTTTGTGAGGCCATTGGTTTCATTTTTAAACATCTTCAAGATCTCATTCTAGGTAAAGATGACGAAAGAGGAAACTTGGGTAAATTATCAATAAGTAGTTAAATGTTGAAAGTGGTCGGAAATAACATGAAAATGAGAGTTGGGAAAGGAGTTCATTTAAACCTAATGAACTTTTAAAATTTATTTTAGAGTAAATTACGCTTTTAGTCCTTGTGGTTTGATGAAAATTACTATTTCAGTCCAATAGTTCATTTATTATTCTAACAGTTTAATAGTTTGATGTTTCGTTTCAATTTCTACCAAGACACTAACGCCATCCATTTCTGACGTTTACCTCTTTGCATGCGCCCCTCACATGAGGGGCATTTTCGTCTTTTCTATTGACATTTATTTTGATATATATTGCTTTAGACTCATCTATTTAAGTTTTTATCATCAAAACCATCCCTCAAATTTTCATCTTCACAAATCTTATGAGTTTGAACTGATTGATTCAAGAAGGCATTCTCCTTTGTTAGACGTCATGGTTCTGAGTCTTCGGTATATGCATGAAGTTGTAGTGCATTTTGATCTTGATGACGTATATGGTGAGCTCTGACCTTTGATTTCTTGATTCTTGTTTTTTTGGTTTTTCATACTATTTTCGTTTTATTAAGATTTAGTAGAAGTTAAAGTGATTGTTTGGTGTTATTTTGTTTTTTTGTTCGCATTGAAGTTTAACCATGGTGGAAGCTTCACAATGGCACCAAGAAGAAAGTATGTGAGGTGTCAAGTGAGTTATGTGGATATGGTTGATCGTTATTTGTTTTCAATGCATAATGTGAATAATATGATATTCAATATTGGTTATCCTACTTAAGTGTTGATATACTATCATTTTAGGGTTCTTGACCAAGATCTAGATTATGGTATAAGGGCTTTCGGGAATGATTAGAATGTTCTTGAACTATTAAGGTATGTTAAAGTCATAGAGTTACGGAAATTTACACCGAGCATAGGTTTACAACAATGGATACGTATGAAAATTCCCTTTTTACAAAATCGAAAGTTATGATTGAGGAGATTAATGAGCCACTAAACCTAGATGTTGGGCCATAAAATCCTATAAGGTGCACTCAAGAAAATTTTAACAAACTTTATAGAAAGACATGCATGATGATCTGAATTATATGGATTAAAAGGTTACAAATGACATGTTTCAAAGTAATAAGGTAGAGAAAGAGCTTACAAATAACATGTTTCAAAGTGATAAGATAGAGAAAGAGGTTACAAATGAAATGTTTCAAAGTAATGAGGTAGATGAAGAGGTTACAAATGACATGTTTCAAAGTAATAAGGTAGAGAAAGAGGTTACAAAGGATATGTTTGAAAGTAATGAGATAGAAAACGAGGTTACAAATAACATGTTTGAAATAAGGTAGATAAATAGCTTAGAAATGACATGTTTGAAAACAATGAGATTGACAAAGAGGCTACTACTATAAATGGGGAGAATGTTGCTACTGTTATGAATGTCATGTTGTTACTACTATGAGTGAGGAAAATTATGCTAGTAACAAGAATGATAAGTATTCTTTTATTGATAAGAATGAGGATAATGATACTGCTATTGATTTCTATGATAGAAATGATGATGATAATGATTTTATTGTTGATGATAAGGATACAATTATTGATGTTAAAGTAGACATAGAGGAGTTTAGAGCTGCTTGTAACACCCTGAAATGTCAAAACGAGTAATCAATGATAATGGGCTTAATTAATGGGTATTTAATAAAGAAAAAAATGGGTCATGGGCTAAATTAGCCTTATTGGGTAATAGCCTAAGGGATTAAAGGCCTATAATCCTTAAGCCACCTAACCAGCCATCATCTTCTTCATTTCTCAATCCTAGCCACCAAATTCGAGAAGGAGAAAGTAGAGAGATAAAATGAAGAAAACTCTAGATTTGGATCTTCTTTGGAGAAGGGATTGAAGATCTTGGTGCTAGAGCATAAAACCATAAGAAAGGAGCAAGAATTATAGGTAAGAATTAGCCTCTAAACCTTTCTATATATCAAACCCAAATTCTAGGGTTTTAGGTTTTGAAAGGTTGCAAAGAATCATATAAAGGTCACATTTTTACATATGAAATCATATAAAAAACTTAGATATAGCCTCATGGAAGATAAACTAAGGGTTTGGACGTAAGAAGTTGCGATTTTGGGTTAAAAACGGGCTGGTTTGTAATTTTTATGCGTTCTGTGAAACACTCTGTGCATATAACAAAATTGTGTGCTCAAGTGGCAAAACTGTCCGTTTTTTGCAAAACTATAGTTTCATAGGTAATTTTGCAGTCATGGAATTCCAACGAAAGTTGAGCGAAACTGTCATGCGAAGCTACTTAACTGGCAGTGAAATTAGAAGCGAATTTAGGCAGGAATTAACCCCTTTAAGTGTTAACTTATCTACAGGTAGTGTATTGTGACCCTAGCTTAGAGAGCTTAGATTAGAAGTTACTCATTGTATCCAGGTGAGTTCTAGATCCCATTATTTGTATGTTTTTCTATGTTTTGGGGCTATTATGCATACTAAATATATGTTTTTAAATGACCAAGATTTGAAAAGGTTTTAACAAGTAGATCGATTTTGCTATAACAAAATGTGCTATATAAATGTTTAAAAAAGTGGAAGATAATACTAATAAAACCTGGAACTTAATGAATGTTACATGAGCTCGTATGATGATAAAAAGTCTTGCAAACACTATGATAGACTTCACTTATGTGAGTCTGATGTATGATGATGGATCCGTATTCATGAGCGAGCTATGTGCCTTGTCGTGTGGATCAACTGCCAGGGGTTAGCTACCATGATGATGTGTACTGACAGGGATTGAAATTCATTATCGATCAATAGGGAGCTCTTTCTTTATGCAATCTTATTTATGATGAAGTGAAAGATAACAAAAGAATGAAAGATAATGAACATGCTTATTATGACACAAGAGATGTTATGTATTATGATGAATGTGTGGTAATTATATGAAGGATTAAGTTTATATTTTCTTATATTAACTAAAACTAAAACTCACTCAGCAAAGCTGACTTATATGCATAGTAGTTGGCAGGTAAATGTTGATGCTAAGGATGACACAGGTTGGGAGCTACTTGGATGGAAATGGATGACAACTTTGTTTATGAAATCGTTCATTTTAATTTAAATCAAAGTACAATGTTCTTATTATATTTGAGAGACAAATGTATGAGGACAATATGATTTACAAGTTTTAAATGAATGTCTATTTAGTTTTGCTATAATATTTTTGTTATTAAAGTGGTTTTATGCTATGATTAAGCAACTGTGAGGCTTACTGGGAACGGGGCCTTACACTAATGTGGACTATGATGTATAAGAAAATGATAACTTGAGTGAAGGTGATGCACATGATCTATTTTTGAAATAGATAACTTTGACATTGATGATTTTGATAGCTTGAGTGAAGGTGATGACCCATATTTAAAGAAAGCAATTAAGAAAACAAGGAAGCAAAGAAGACATGGTAAAGATCTAGTTGCAAAACCCTTTTATGTTGGGGAATAATTTTCAACAAGGAAGAGATAAAGGTCATTTTAAAGACATATGCCATTGAAAGTAGAAGGCAACTATAAATTGTAAAAAATGACAATGCAAGATTTGGGTGGTGTGTGGGGGAACAAAACTAGTTTCTGAAGGGAATACTACTAACCATGACAAAAGTGTAGAAACAAGTGAGAGTGAGTCCCAACAAGTTGATGGGTCAAACACTCAATTGAAAAAACAAAGGAAAAAACAAAGGAAAAAACATTAAATTTCCCATTTTTCCTTTTACACTACATATCACCAACCATAATAAACAATGTTCTTGGGTTGTAAAGACATTCATCAATACCCATAACTATCTGCAGACTAGGTAAGTAAATGTAAGTCCCTATTCCCGAAACACTCACAGTTGGACAATCATCGCACATAATATACAAAAATTATATTAACATTTATCAAACATTGCAGCGGAATAATTGAACAAAAACCATTTCATGCATTAATAATTGCCTTTGCCAAATAATACAACATTGTTAAGTTACAAAATATCATGAACTGCACTACATCACAAAAACATCATTTAGCATAAAATGAATGTCATCCAAAACTTGTCAAGTAGTTGCACCCCGTGTCATTCTTAGCAACCATTACCTGCCAACTAGAAAAATACATAAAAGTTAGTGTTGCTAAGTGAGTTTGTAACACCTGGATATTTTCTTTGAAGCCAACTAAAGAAGAAAAAGAAATAAAGTCCAAAGTCGAGGGACCAAACTTGCCAAAATGGGAAAACCCTCGAATGAGTGGGGGTATAAGAGAGGGAAGGCAGCCCACCTTCCCCTACACTCATTCATTTTCGGGTTAGAGAGATAAGAGGAAGAAAAAAGTGGTCTCAAGCTTGGTTTGTGTGGATTCGGGCGTGAAAATTGAAGTGTAGCGGGTTGAATCGAAGCTTTACTTGTCGTATTGTTTGTGTGAGTTCTAGGACCATTTCAATAGATTTGGGGCTAGAACACATAGTGAAAACCCATTTTTGAAATGTGTGTGTTTGACTCGTGTGTATGTGTTTGTGTGTGATGCGAGCGATGTATGATTTCGGGCTTGTGCATGCTTGTATGGTGTTGTGGTATGCATTCCTAAGGTTTAGGATGGTTAATTTGGGCTTAGAATGGGTTTGGAAGAGCTTGGAGGTGGAAAATGGCAAATTGGGTTCGGGATGAACTGCCTTCTGCATCAGATAGGGTTAGGCGACCGAAAGGAGGCTATATGGCCGAATGAGGTGCGATTGAGGTTCATTCGCACGATTGAGGGCAAGTCGCATGGGGAGTCATGCGACTGAGGGCCCATTCACATAAGCTCTCATTCATATTAGTTTCATCCGCACAAGGTGTTCATTCACATTAGGTCCATTCGCATGGGTGTTCATTCGCATAGGTGTTCATCTGCATTGGTCCATTCACATGATGTTCAGTTGCATGGCAGGGCATGCGACTGAAGGCTGCAAATATGCCCAAGTAGGGCTTGTGCACCCAAGGAAACGTAGTTTATTTACTGACTTTCGGGGGAAAGTGCAGATGTAAGTTTGGATGTGGAAGGTTCTCGGGAGTTCACATAAGTTGACTTTGAGGTCATAGATGCTATGTTGGGCATGTTGATGATGTATGATGTTGTATGTTTATGCATGTGTATGTTATGTATGTATGATGATGCCTTGTGTGATGATGCTATCTGTTTATGATGATGTTCTTTGCTTTGTATGTTTATCTTTCCTGTGGCTTTACGTTGATTGTTAATGAATGAAATGCAAGTATTATGTAATATAAAGTGGAAGATAATCAAAAGAGGAACATGATGAATGAGTGCTGCATTAATGAAAGAATGAATGTAAGAAAGGCTTGCAAGCAAGTGTATGGAGGTGCACACCCAATGAAGGGTGTTAGCTCAACGATGTGCGAGTTAGCTACCCCGAAGGGAAGCACACTAGGGTCCAATATTTGTGATTGACCATATGTATGGGATCCTTGCCACTTGCCCTAGGTGCTGGAGTCAGCTTCGTGCATAGTGTTGAGGTCTATAAAAGACCTCAGGCCCAGTTACCCGCTTCGTGCATAATGTTCGGGGTATAGCATATGACATTGATCTGGAATGAAAGAGAAAAGATAAGTGGTGAATTTACTTAACCTAGGTACTGGAGTCACCTCCATGCCCAATGTTCGAGGTCTATGAAAGACCTCAGGCCCAGTTACCAGCTTCGTGCACAATGTTCGGGGTAATGTACATGTCATCGAAAGAAATGAACTACAAACGAAAGTAAGAAAGTATGTATGAATATGCATGATAATGACGTACAATGAATGAATGAAAGTTAATGAAGATAATAATGATATTAACCATGTGTACGTATGATGTATGATCGCATGAAAGTAAAGAACGGTTTTAGTGAAAGATAAGGTATTGTTTTATTATAAAACTTGAACTCACTCAAACACGCTAACTTTTATGTGTTTCCAGTTGGCAGGTAATGATTGCTGAGGATGGCACGGGGCGACTACTCAGCTCTTTTGGATGGCATCCATTTTTGTAATGCTTTTGTGATGTAATGCAACATGTATTTAGTAACTTGATAACGATGTATTATTTTGCAAAAGCCTTTATTATGAAATGTCATTTTTGAATGTTTCCGCTGCAGTGTATATTTAACATAAATGTAAATATATGTTTTATGTGCAATGATTGACCAGCTGTAAGTGTCCTGGGAACGGGGCCTTACAAGTTGGTATCAAAGCCAAATGTTAAGTGAAAAGGGTAAATTTTCAAAATAAACCTTAACATAAACTGAGAATAGGAAAAGGAAGGGATGCCAGTCGGAGTAGCTGCGTGCCATCAAGTATTTTCGTAATGATAACCGGTATTACGTGTGCATGTTATGTGGTTATGTGTTGTTTGTAGATTTAAATACTGATGTAGTCAGGATAGGTAATAATTGGGGTATGAAGAGTAAAGTAAGTGGCTAATCACAACTTGCCACTGTAATTACAGACTTACTATACTTGACATAAACTAAGCCGTTCCCTTGAATGACCGTGTTGGTGCTTAAATCTTTCAGTGTGTGCGTGAATGGACGGTGGTAGATCTTCGAAAGCTTCACGAGGTGGAGGTCGTGGTGCTGAACCGTGAACCCAAGAGGGGAAGACCCAAAGTTGAAAAGGTGGTTCATAAGGAGCCCGAGCCCCCTCATCCAAAGGGCGGTGATGAGAGTGCCAATCTGAGAGCCTCAGTAAAGGAGGTTGTTGTAGAGGAAGTCCATCAGGTCATGCAGACGATCTTACCGTCTGTAGTGACTGAGGTGATTAAGGTTGTACGGGAAGGGGAGAGACAAGAGAGGAATAGGTCCTCAGGAGGACGGGAGCAACCAGAGCCTGAAACGGTTCTCTGTGATGATGAGGAGGAGGAAGAAGAGCCTGTGCTGGAGGTGATACGAGGCTGTATTTATGGGGCATTTCAACAATGCAAGCCCCTTACTTTTGATGGTAACGACACAACTGCTACTGCTCACCGGTGGGTGAGAGAAATGGAAGCTGTATTGAACATCAGCGAGTGCCGGGTGGATCAGAAAGTAAAGTTTGCTACCCATTCTTTTGTGGACTCGGCTCTGTGCTGGTGGGACAACATAGTCCAAGCTGAGGGTATTCAGGCTATTGGGAGAATAAGATGGTCCAAACTTGAAGAAGTTGGTAATTGAGGAGTTCTGTCCTCATAGAGAATTGGATAAAGTTGAGAGAGAATTCCTGCAGCTGAAGGCAGGAATCATGACACATCAGCAGTATACTGCTAAGTTCAACGAGATGGCACGTCTGGTGCCGAATCAGGTGATGCCTCTGTCGTGGAATATTAAGAGGTACATTCACGGCTTGCCAGCGGATATTCGCAGGCACATGATCGCTGCCCGACCGAGCACGTTTATGTCGGCGGTGGATTTGGTAGGGAGATTGTATGATGAGAGAGGCGTGGTGGTGGTGGCTGAAGGTAGCAAGGGTGGTGGTGAATGGAACTGGAATGGGAAGAGGTTTGGTTGGGGTAATGCCTTGACGGGTAACAAGAAGTTACGGATGGACGATCGCGGTGTAGTCACACCGGGTACGGGATCAAAGAAGTATGGCAAATGTGGGAAAGAGCACAGTGGTGAGTGTAGGTGGGGGTTGAACGTCTGTTTCAAGTGTGGGAAGCCTGGTCATACGACTAGAGACTACAGGGGTACAAGTGTTTCAACTATGGTGAAAGTGGTCATATGAGTAAAGATTATAACAAGCCGAGGGCTGAGGGTTCCGGGGTGAAGAAGACTGGAGGAGAGGGACCGAGGGCGAGCGCTAGGGCATTCACTATGTCACAGAAGGAAGCTAGGACGGACCCTGATGTTGTGTCCGGTACGTTTCTAGTGAACCAAACTTTAGTTTCTGTGTTATTTGATTCGGGTGCTAGTAAAAGTTTTATTTCTGCTGCTTTCTGTGCTAAGCTGCCTGTTAGTAGTAGACGTGTTGATGCGCCCTTTGATGTAGATACTACCATAGATAAGTCTACCAGGATTTCTGAGCTGATAGAGGATTGTGATGTGGAACTAGAAGGTCATAAGTTTCCTGTTAGACCGTTCGTGATGACCTTAGGTGGTTTTGATTTGGTTCTTGGGATGGATTGGTTGGTAGATTACAAGGCGAACATTGTGTGTCACAAGAAGATGATTTGTCTGACAGCGCCTAACGGGAGTTTGATAACTGTTTATGGGGATCGGATCACGACGATCCCGAAAGTAATCTTAATGGCGGTGGCGGGAAAGTGTACGAGGCGTGGATGTAGCGCCTATTTGGCTTATGTAAAGAATGTGGATACGTTAACACCATAACTGTCTGAAGTACCAGTTGTGTTTGACTTTCCAGACATGTTCCCAGAAGACTTACTAGGAGTGTCACCTGACAGAGAGATCAAGTTTCAGACTGATCTGTTACCGGGTGCCAACTTGTTGCCAAGGCACCGTATCGGTTGGCTCCGATGGAGATGAAAGAGTTGATGGAGCAGTTGCAAGAGCTGCTTGATAAAGGGTTCATTAGACCGAGTATCTCTCCTTGGGGTGCTTCGGTCCTGTTTGTGAAGAAGAAAGACGGTAGTATGAGGATGTGTATTGACTACCGTGAGCTGCACAAGTTGACGGTGAAGAACCGATACCCCTTATCGAGAATCGATGATTTGTTCGATCAACTTCAAGGTGCCGGTTGGTTTTCAAGGATAGACCTTCAATCAGGCTACCATCAGTTGAAGGTGAAGGAGTAGGACATCCCTAAAATAGCTTTTTGTACGCGTTATGGTCATTACGAGTTTCTTGTCATGTCTTTTGGTTTGACCAATGCGCCAGCTGCTTTTATGGATCTGATGAATTGAGTGTGTCAGCCGATGTTGGATAAATCAGTGATTGTATTTATTGATGATATTCTAATTTATTCGAAGAGCAAGATAGAGCATGCCAGTCACATTCGGGAGGTTCTGGAGATGTTGAGAAATGAGAAGTTATACGCCAAGTTCTCCAAGTGCGCGTTCTGGTTGTGCTAGGTTCAGTTCTTGGGTCATGTGGTGAATCCTGATGGGATTATGGTGGACCCGTCAAAGGTGGAGGCGGTGATGCAATGGAAGTCTCCAAAGACGCCATTCGAGATTCGTAGTTTCTTTGGTTTGGCGGGCTACTACAGAAAATTCATCCAAGACTTTTCCAAGATCGCTTCTCCACTAACTAAGTTGACCTGAAAAGATGTGAAGTTTGTATGGGGTCATGCTCAAGAGAAGGCGTTCGAGGAATTGAAGGCGAGATTGACTCAAGCTCTTGTTTTCTCATTACACGATAGAAGTGAAGATCTGGTGGTTTATTCTGATGCTTCCTACTCGGGGGTTGGGGTGTGTGTTGATGCAGAGAGGAAAAGTTATAGCCTATGCATCCCGACAGTTAAAGGTTCATGAGGTGAATTACCCTACTCATGACTTGGAGCTAGCAGCTTTGGTATTTGCATTAAAGATTTGGAGGCACTATCTTTACATGACGAAGTGCACCATATTCACTAACCACAAGAGCTTGAAGTACTTCTTTGAGCAGAAGGACCTAAACATGAGACAGAGACGATGGTGGGAGCTCATAAATGATTATGACTGTGAGATCCATTACCATCCAGGCAAACCCAATGTGGTGGCGAATGCCCTTAGTCAAAAAGAGAGGCCTGAGCCGATTCGGGTGAAAGCATATCAGATAATCATGACCTCTGATGTGATGAAGCAAGTTAAAGAGTTTCAAGATGAGGCATTGAAAGAAGGTCATCTTAACTTTGAAAGAATGAGAGGGCCAGTCACGGAGTTACGTGAAAACACTTTTGGTGTTAGAACCCGGTTTGGGATGAATGTGGATTCCCCGTTTTAGGGATCTACACATGAGGATCATGGATGAAGCTCACAAGACTCGATATTCCGTCCATCCCGTTGCTACAAAGATGTACCAAGACATGAAGAAAGATTATTGGTGGCCGGGTATGAAACGCAACGTGGTGGAGTATGGGAGTAAATGCCTTACTTGTCTAAAGGTGAAGGCCGAGCATCAGAAGCCTTATAGGAAGATCCAACCTTTGGATATACCAAAATGGAAGTGGGAGCACATCACCATGGATTTCATTAGGAAGCTATTGTACCCCGAAAGGGTATGATGTTATATGGGTGGTTGTTGACCGCTTGACAAAGAGTGGCCACTTCCTACTGATCCGTGAGACATATTCATATAAAAGGTTAGTGGATGTTTTCATCAAGGAGATTGTAACTCGTCACGGTGTACCGGTGTCTATTGTGTCTGATTGTGACACCCGGTTTACATCTAAATTCTAGAAGAAATTCCACGACGCTATGGGAATGAGGTTACATATTAGCATGACTTATCATCCCTAGACTGATGGTTAGTCAGAGAGGACCATTCAGACATTGGAGGACATTCTTCGGGCATGTGTTATTGATTTTGGGTGAAGTTAGGATGACCACCTATCGTTAGCTGAGTTCTCATATAACAACAGTTTTCATGCCAGCATTGGTATGCCACCTTATTGAGATGCTATAGGGTAGGAGATGCAGAACACCCGTCTGTGGGGGTGATATTGGTTAGAAGGAGCTAAGGAGTGTCAAGGTGATCGAGGCTACGACTGAGAAGCTTGAAAGAATCAAAGCCTTCATAAAGGCAGCCAAAGATAGACAGAAGTCGTATGCTGATAAACGAAGCAGACTGATTGAGTTCCAGGTGGATGACCGGGTTATATTGAAGGTCTCGCCTTGGAAGGGTATCGTTCGGTTCAGAAAGCAGGGCAAGTTGAGCCCGAGGTACATAGGCCCTTTCCGAATCATTGTTAGAGTAGGACAGGTGGCCTATAGACTGGAGTTACCAGACGAGCTAAATGGAATTCACCCGACATTCCATGTATCTCATCTAAAGAAGTGCTTGGCAGATAAAGATGTGATTGTTCCACTAGAGGATATCAAAGTAGACGAATGACTCAATTATGTGGAGCAACCAGTGGCAATCATCGATCAAAAAGAGAAGAGGCTGAGGAATAAAGTGGTTCCTCTTGTGCGTGTACAGTGGAAGCACAGGAAGGGATCCGAGTCTACGTGGGATACTGAAGAAGAGATGAGACAGCATTACCCATGATTGGTTGAGGATTAACAGGTTTCGGGGACGAAACCTATTCAAGGGGGTGGACTTGTAACACCCAGATATTTTCTTTGAAGCCAACGAAAGAAGAAAAAGAAATAAAGTCTAAATTCGAGGGACCAAACTTGCCAAAAAAGGAAAACCCTCGAATGAGTGGGGGTATAAGAGGGGGAAGGCAGCCCACACCCTCCCCCATATTCATTCATTTTCGGGTTAGAGAGAAAAGAGGAGGAAAAAAGTGGTCTCAAGCTTGGTTCGTGTGGATTTGGGCGTGAAAGTTGAAGTGTAACGGGTTGAATCGAAACTCTACTTGTCGGTATTGTTTGTGTGGGTTCTAGGACCCCTCTTTTACACGTTTTCAATTGATTTGGGGCTGGATCAGATAGTGAAAACCTGTTTTTGAAATGTGTGTGTTTGACCCCTGTGTATGTGTTTGTGTGTGATGCGAGTGATGTATGATTTCGGGCTTATGTGTGCTTGTATGGTGTTGTGGTATGCATTCCTAAGGTTTAAGATGGTTAATTTGGGCTTAGAATGGGTTTGGAAGAGCTTGGAGGTCGAAAATGGCAGATTGGGTTCGGGATGAACTGCCTTCTGCATCAGCTAGGGCTAGGTGACCGAATGGAGGCCATACGGCCGAATGAGGTGCGATTGACGTTCATTCGCATGATTAAGGGCCAGTCGCATGGAGAGTCATGTGACTGAGGGCCCATTTATATAAGTTCTTATCCGCATTAGTTTCATCCGCACAAGGTGTTCATTCGCATTAGTTCCATTCGTATGGGACTCATCCGCATTGAGTTCATCCGCATTAGGTCCATTTGCAGGGGTGTTCATTCGCATAGGCGTTCATCCGCATTGATCCATTCGCATGATGTTTAGTCGCATGGAAGGCCATGCGACTAAAGGCTGCCCCTAACCAAGTAGGGCTTGTGCACCCGAGGAAACGTAGTTTATTTACTGACTTTCGAGGGAAAGTGCAGATCTAAGTTTGGATGTGGAAGGTTCCTGGGAGTTCACATAAGTTGACTTTTGAGTTCATAGATGCTATGTTGGACATGTTGATGATGTATGATGTTGTATGTTTATGCATGGTGTATGTTATGTATTTATGATGATGCCCTGTATGGCGATGCTATCTGTTTATGATGATGTTCCTTGCTTTGTATGTTTATCTTTCCCATGGCTTTACGTTTCCCATGGCTTAACGTAAAGTGGAAGATAATAAAAAGAGAAACATGATGAATGAATGCATGCATTAATGAACGAATGAATGTAAGAAAGGCTTGCAAGCATTTATGGAGGTGCACACCCAATGAAGGGTGTTAGATCAATGGTGTGCGGGTTAGCTACCCCAGAAGAATGCAAACTGGGGTCCAATCTTTGTGATTGACCATATGTATGGGATCCTTGCCACTTGCCCAAGGTGCTGGAGCCAGCTTCGTGCACAATGTTCGAGGTCTATGAAAGACCTCAGGCCCAGTTACCCACTTCGTGCACAATGTTCGGGGTATAGCACATGGCATTGATCCGGAATGAAAGAGAAAAGTTAAGTGGTGAATTACTTGCCCTAGGTACTAGAGTCAGCTCCGTGCCCAATGTTCGAGGTCTATGAAAGACCTCAGACCCAGTTACCAGCTTCGTGCACAATGTTCAGGGTAATGTACATGTTATCGAAAGAAATGAACGTACAAAAGAAAGTAAGAAAGTATGTATGAATGTGAATGATAATGACGTATGATGAATGAACGAAAGTTAATGAACGATTAATGAAGATAATAATGATATTATCTATGTGTATGTATGATGTATGATCGCATGAAAGTAAATAACGGTTTTAATGACAGATAAAGTATTGTTTTATTATAAAACTAGAACTCACTCAACAATGCTGACTTTTATGTGTTTCCAGTTGGCAGGTAGTGATTGCTGAGGATGGCATGGGGCGGCTACTCAACTCTTTTGGATGACATCCATTTTTATAATGCTTTTGTGATGTAATGCAACATGTATTGTGTAACTTGATAACGATGTATTATTTTGCAAAAGCCTTTATTATGAAATGTCATTTTTGAATGTTTCCGCTGCAGTGTTTATTTAGCATAAATGTAAATATATGTTTTATGCGCAATTATTGACCAGTTGTAAGTGTCCCAGGAACGGGGCCTTACAGAGTTCTAGTTTTATAAATATAATACTTTGCTTTCCTTAAAAATCTTTCTTACTTTCATTCATGATCATACAACATACATACACATAGATAATATTCATTATCTTTCATCATCATTCATTACTGTACATATCACACGTTTCGTACTTTCATCATTATCTTTCACTTTCATCCGGACCAATGGCATATGCTATACCCCAAACATTATGCACGAAGCAGGTACTGGCCCGAAGACTATAGATAGACTTCTAACATTATGCACGAAGCGGGTGCCAGTACTGGGCAATCGACAAGGGTCTCATACATTTGGTCAATCATATAGATTAGGCCCCTGTATGCATCCTTATGGCTTAGCTAAACCACACATAGTTAAGCTAACAATATTGCAATGAATTGTGCATATCATTTCATTTTACTTGCAAGACTTTTCATTCATTATTTACGTTCCACTTTCATTATCTTAAATCTTTCACTTCGTTAAGATAATACTTTACATTCGTTAACATAATCATACCACATAAAGCCATGTAATAATAGGTGATAAGGAACATAAAAAACAGATCATAAGCATGTATAACATCATGACACATCATCATACAACATCATATAACATCATACATCACCCCAGGGAACATCCCTAGTCTTATGCTAAAAACTTTCTTTTTCCCAGAATTTCAGAATATTTTTCCGAGTCCTTGGGTGCATGAACACTATGTAGGCGCATGGCCATTATGCGGGAGCATGGATTTTCAAGAGCATGGACAAATTTTGGGGGCATGAGCACTATACGAGCGCATGGCCTAACACTTAGTTGTCTGGGAAAAATTTAAGACACAGGGGCACTATGCAGGCGCATGGACACTTGGGCATATAGGTAGTTGGGCGCACGGGAACACTTTGGCAATTTGGGCATTATCCTGGGCGCATGGGTACTATATGGGCGCATGAACTTTAGGCGCATGGGGACTTAGGTGCATGGTCAACTACCTTCTAACTAACATCATATTCAGTCCCTAATCTTAATTCTATTATGTTCTAAGCCTAGTTCTAGCATACTAAGCACCAGAACAAACATACAAACAAGAACATACTCAAAAATATACTCAAATCAAACACCCACCCAAACGGGCACACATATACACATACGAGTAAGCACCCACAATTATGTGAAAATGTTAAAGCATGCAATTCCAGCCCCAAAACAAGTTAAAACATTTAAAAACGGGGATCTAGAACTCACATCTTGCGACCTCCAAGTAGGCTTCTTCAAACTCGAATGCAATTAAGTTGAAACACCTAAAAACCCACCGAAAACACACAAACAAACACACAAAACACACATAAGCACATACTCGAGGCTGAAAATCAACCAAGAACACACAAATCATTGAAAACTAACATGAAATCAGCTTCTTCTCTTCTTCTTCTCTCTAAAACTTTAAAGTTCTTTACTTTCTCTTTTTAAAGCAGAATGAAAAAGTTGATGTCATAGGAATGGGTGGCCATGTTACTATTGTACAAAATATTATATTACTTTGTCCTTTTTACACATTTAAGCATCAACTTGGGTTTTATTGTTTTTCTTTCTTTTTCTTCATTTTTCTTATCTTTTAAAATTTTTTGGGCGTCATAGTAAAATTACGCATAGTGAGTTATATAGCTAAAGAGGTTCAAGAAGTAATTTTACTCAACCTTTCCATATTTGTTGTTGCCTTACAAGACCAGATCTAAAAAAATATCAATTATAGGTTTTAAAATAAAGGTTTTTAGGGCTAAGGTTATGGTAACTCAAAAGGTACAAGGTAATTACAAAGTGTAGTATGAACTCCTTAGGGACTACTGTGATGAGCTTATAAGATCTAACCCAGAAACAACTTTGAAAATTGATGTTAAGAGTGAGCCCAACCCAACAACTCCTACAAGATAGTTTTGAAGGATCTACATATGTTTAGGGGCCTTAAAAGCTGGATTTAAGATTTTTGGTGGACAATTATTAGGGTTAGATGATTGTTTTATGAAAGAGCCATATCCTGAGCAAATCCTTAGTGCAGTTGGAATGATGCTAATAATGGTATCTATCTTATGGCATATGCTATGGTTGAAGCAGAAACAACATCATCTTGGTCTTGGTTTTTGGAGTGTTTAGGTCATGATCTTGATCTATATCCTAACTCCAATTCACCTTCATCAGTGACAAACAAAAGGTACTAACCTGTTTAGTATGATGTCAATTACTTGTTTTCTGTTATGAGTTTGATGTTAATTCTAATAATGTTAGTGACCTATTTGGTATAGTGTTAATGATATCTACCTATTTGGTATATTCTTAATTACCGTCTGTTGTGATCTTAATGTTTGATCAAATATGTTTTGCTTATCTAGGACATTATTCTTGCTTTAGAAAAAGTATCTCTAAGTGCAGAACATAGATCTTTGGAAGTGTGCTACTTCAACTACTATACCGTCATTTGAAAAAGTATTGAAAGAAGTTGGGAATCAAGGTCAAGGATTGCTAGATTGGTTGAAACAAATTCCACCTAAGCATTGGAGCAGAGCTTACTTCTCTAGTATGTTTGTTTAGGATATAAACCTATTTTGTCTAGAGAAGTTTTTTTAAAAAAATATGCAATTATATTATGGAGGAATATCAACAAGTGATATCCTACTGAACAATCTGAGTGAGGTCTTCAACATACAGTTACCTAGAGGAAGAGGCAAACCCAATATAACCCATTTAGAATACATAAGGGAGTATATGATGAAGAGAATTATATCTATCCATAAAGTTATTCCCAAATGTGAAGGTCCTTTGACTCCTAAAATAGCCAATGCAGGACTGTTGAAAGGTATGCAAATACAACACAACAACAGAAAGAGGAGAGTTGCTAAGAACACTTAACTGATCAAATAGTGAAACTGATTAACCTCAGTAATGATGCTAAGAACACAAGTAAATATGAGACAGAACAAGATAGCAAAATACACAAGGAGATGGTTTTCAAGATTGCAGTATATAGCCTTCTCAAGTTCTATTACAAATGTTCCAAAGCATACTTGGAAAGTTACAAGTACTTGAGATACATATACTACATCCTACAACCGGCCATACTATGAAGGCCAACTGGATACAAATGACTAGACAACAAACAAAATCAAATGTAGAGTCAAAAGGCAGATTGCCTTTTGACTAGTGACTATGACATGCCTTAGCTCACATCCTAATATATTAAAAAAGGATAATATACATAAAGTAAAAAGTTATAGACTCAAGACCTCAATGTACAGTTACCAAAAGCATGGACATTTTCACCAACTTATGAAAGTTGGTGACTTTACAAAGTTGCAGCGGAAAAGGGGTCGAGCTTTATAGAAAAGTACATCAGATAAAGCATGTCTTCAAAAGTCTTTACAAGAAATATGTCTTCAAGTGTAACCTTTGGAAGACTTCATCTTTGGCTTCGGAAGATATTGGTCTTGGCTTCAAAAGACGTTGGTCTTGGCTTCAGAAGATTTCACATTTAGAGTATTTCTGATGCTGGTGTGAAACTTTCAAAGCAGTCTACTTCAGTATACTTGCGCATGCATGGAGGAGAGACTTTGGGTGTTTGGGTTGCATTAGCCTCTACAGTTAATTCTTAAAAACTCCCCTAGGCTGATGCTACCAAAACACTGTGAAGACTTTAGATATTGATAGTCCTCATCAGGATAATGACCATCCCTTTCTTCATGAGATGATCAGGATCACTCAAACTCTCAAAATGTCTTCTTATATCAAAGAGAACATGCAGAGGTAGATTGAACATGTCTTGCCATGTATAGACATTCTCAATGCCTTGATCTCTGATGACATGCCACCTTTTTGGATTTATGGTGTATGTCCAGGACAAGATGGGTCTTTCAGATACTAGAGGAGCTATTTGAATTGGAGTTGGTGTAGCATCCTTATTAGCACATCCTATGGATGTTCTGACTCATCCTGAGGTTTGGAGATGGATGCTTCTTTCTTCTTCTTCTTCATTAGCTTTGGTTTGGAAGCCATCCTTTTTTCTCCTCTTTGAACCTTTTAACTGAGAAGACTGGCCTACAGCACCTGATTGATCTTCTTTGTCTTTCTTAGTTAGGGTTCCTCTCTCACAAGGTCAGATTGAGAGGGGACAGAACCCTGCTGTGGATCAGAAGTGGAAGCTTGCTGAGGTTCAGCAAGAGATCCAGGTTGTGTTGTCTCGAATGGTTCAACCTTAATCTCTACTTCTTATGGGACCTGACTTGGTGGGGAGTGTAAGTCAACAAGTTCACCTCTCTGAATCTTCTGCTGATTAGTATGATATGCTCATCCATAGTGGATAGAGACATAGGACCAAGTCTCCTTCCGGAGAATCCATATAGCTTCAAGAAGCTCATCATCCTCTGCCTATCAGCAGACTTCTTCATACTTTTCTGGATGATGGCTCTTGACTTTGCAGCTTCTTCCCTTAACTTCCTTTTGGTGATCTTTCTTTCTTTTACTATCTCAAGTTCAAGTTGTTTGAGGTACTCAAAGTGAATATAGTCAAAGGGTAAGGGAAGAAGTGCAACAGCCTGATGGAGGTCTATGGCACTCAGATAGTTGATCATGTTGATCCTATCTTTTTCTTTGTCTACATGAGGTTCTTGTGGCACCAAATCCTCTTGAACAAGACTTTCTTGAACTAGGGAGAAAAAAAAGGCAAATGCTTGTATAGTCTTTTCTTTCTTCTATCTTCTTTTATCTGAAGAAGTAGCTTTGCATCCTCTACCTCCTTTCTTTCCTTTGACAATTCCTTGTCAGCCAGTTCATTCAACTCATCTAAGGGGAGTGAAATGATATTATCTATGTCATTGTTCCTAGTCTACAGGTAGTTGATCCTGACTACCCTCAACTCTTCATTTTGAGGGTTTGGTCTGGGGGCAACCTGATAGTAGACTCCATGAGCCTTCCAGACTTAGTAGAGGAACCTTCTCCCCTTAGCCTCCTTTTCCTCTTTCTCTCCTCCTCCTCAATCTCCTCAGAAGTCATTTTTTTCCTTGTGTCACTCACAGACCTTTATGACTCAGGGTGGAGAGATCTTTTGCCTTTATTTCTTGGTTTAGCTTCCAAGCTCTGGCCAGAGAGAGGTTGAGATGTTGTCTCAAAGGAGGTATGAATCACTGCAGTAGTTGATGATGAGACAGTGCTCTCAGGTTCCACCACTGGGCCTTTAGTCAAGGTTTCCCCTATGAAGCTAATCTTAAGATCTGCTAGGAGTTAGGTCAATCACACTGATAGGTTGTTGTGTTCCTAGTTGAGCTTCGCTTAAAGGTCTCCCAGCTAGTTGTTCCCTAGGATAAGAAATCTCAAGTTGCTGATCATTGACCCTGGTTTGCAAGGTAGTCACTTGAGTTTCAAGATAACTGACCTTAGACAAAATAGGTGCATATTTGTGATATTTTTTGCACCTTTAGTCTCAAATTCCCCTCGTCTTCATCAGAAGAATCATTGGGGGATGAGATGATTGGACCAGAATCCTCTCTCTCATCACCAGCTTCAGGTTCTTGGCTACTGGATTTCCTCTACGCACTAGCAGCCTCAGTTGAGGTGTCAATGGGCTGAGTTGCCATGGTTGAGGTCTTAATAATGGAATCACTTCCAAAAGTGAGAGCATCTTCCATATGGACATCCTGAACAGGTTGAGAAGTGTCCACCTCAGTAATGGGTGACTGATGTGGGCTAGATATAGGAGACTCAGGAGCACTCATCTCTCTTTGAGGAGTGGAAAAAAGGGAGAATCATGGTACTCACTGAAACCTAAATCTTCATCAGTATAAAAGTCAAGGTTAGGAATTGGTTGGTTTAAGTCCAAACGCTGGGGATGGTAGCTGTCCCCTGAAGGTTCTTCACTTGAGTGTTGAGACTCAGAGTGAAAGCTTAAGGCATTTGGTCTTGTGAGCTCATCAGACTGAGCATCAGGAACCTCAGCACTGATCATTGAAGGAATGGGAGTGGTCTGCTCCTTAGGAGTAGTGGGAGCTCCAATGTCCACTTCTTCCCGTGTGGGTGAGTATATGGGGACCTGCACAGACTGAATAGTTTGAGTAGGGGTTTGTTTGTATTTTCTTTGGTAAGTGAGGGTGATTTGTGGCTATTGTGGTGGTTGGGAGGTAGAAGGTGTGAGTTCAACACTAGCTAGTGCTGCTAGGTTTTCACATTGAGCAATGAGCTCTAACATTTTTGGGACAAGGGCTGTTTCTACTCCAGAGAAGCCAATAGTGGGCTTTCTCAAGATTTTAAAGATGTCGGGCTTCATCTATCCCAGTTTAAGAATATTACCTATTCCCCTTAACCGTGAGCCTAATTCACAGTTAAGAATGTATTGAACATATCTAGGGAATATGTAGTACTCTAAGGATCCAAGTTTGCAAGCAAATTTGTATAAACAAACTGAGAGTACCTGAACTTGACTCCCTAAACCATCCCATGAATAATGAAGGAGAGATCTTCAGGAATCTAGTCCTATCCACCATGCTTGTTTGACAAGCTGTGGATAACCACATGGAGCAGGAATTTTCATTAGCATGAGACCTTCTCTTTCCTGAATATCTTTACAGAAAAATCTCCCTCATAGCCTATCTGCTCGAAGGAGTGGTTGACAACTTCTTGGGAAAGAACACCTCACCTTCTTCATCATCCAGCTAAAGATGCATGTTTATGATGGCCAGAGTGATGAAGACTGTTCTCCCCTACATTATGGCAAACAGTGCCTTCTCCCCATCCATAACGACCTCTTGGCAGGTCTTCCAAAATTCAAGAATATGATCCTCATAGAGTGTTGGATCAATGGTAAGGGAGGTGAAGTAGTTGGATAGAGCTAAGAAATGACAAACCTCCAAAAAATGTGGATCTTTCTCAGATTGTGTTGCCTGTGTAACTGCATAGAGATTTTTGGTTCATTTCTACGATTAAGGTTGGCCATTTTAAGAAAGCTTAAGGATGGAGATAGATGAACGAAAGTAATTTCAGATAGAAATTTGGGGTTTAGGTTTGGAGGAAAGAAGAAGATGATAGAAAGAGGTTGGAACCATTGAATTTATATGTGAAAAGGATTTAATACGAAGTTAATGAAAGAGGATGAACTTTGAAATCCGGATGTTGGTCTCACCTCTGAAAAAGTAGTTTGCTTTTTCTCAAAAAGTAGTTTTCTTGGAAGTCAAAAAGTGTTGGACCAAAAGAACCAATGAGCCTGATCAGAAAATCTCTAAGTCCCACAGACATTACAACTGCTGAAGAAGATTACAACAGCTAAAGACATCAGCTGATTACAAGGTCTAAAGACAAAGTCTGAAGACAAAATCTAAAGACTTCTACTGAAGACAAAGTCTGAAAGTAAAGTACTGAAGACAAAGTCTGAAAGTAAAGTACTGAAGACAAAGTCTGAAAGTAAAGTACTGAAGACAAAGACTGAAGACCAGAGTGATTAGTAGTTGTCACAACAGCTGAAGTTATTAACTTCAGTAGTTGTGATGGTTTTCCTTTTCAGTACTTGTAATTTACATTTCAGTAGTTTATAGTTTCAGTAGTTTTAGTTCAGTAGTTTTATGTTTTTGTACTTAGAATTCTCTGAGATGTAATCAGTAGTTGAGAACATTCTCAGTAGTTTGCATAGTTTCAGTAGTTTGTATAATTCTGTTAGATGTCACTATCAAGTGACATCAGCAGACATCACATTCCCTATATAAGGAATGTTGACCTAGTTGTAACGTGTGACATTCAGCCACCACGAAAGCATATGAATGAAATATTCCTTTTGCAGAATTCTCTCTCTATAACCATTTACTTTTCATTGAATATATCAATTGTGTTCTTGCGAATTGTCTAATTCATTGTTCAAATTCCGCTACAATCTACTCTAATTAATCAAACTTAGATCACTGATCCCAACAAATGGTATCAGAGCGGGTTAATCATTGATCAATCTAACAATTGATCATTGAAACTGCTATTTCGATATCTAAGTTTGATTGAATTAGCATATTTGCAAGAATTGGTTATAGGTCATTGAATTTCTGCTGCTTTCGGTTATTTGCTTTGAGTTTTCTCTTGGTTCATATTGAGTTTGTTGTGTTTTGCGCTAAATCAATTAAAACTTAATTGAATTTGGTTGAATCTGAGAATGACTACTCCTTCTAATGACCCTCACAATACCGGTTCCTCAACCAAGCCTCCAATGCTGGTTAGGACTGAGTATAACATATGGCAACGAAGAATGCTCCATCACCTGTCTGTTAATAGTTCAGGTTGTTGGACATCTGTGGTACATGGTCCACACAAGCCTATGGTGAACAATCCGGAAACCAACCAAATGGTTCCGAAGAAGAAGGAACAATACTCAGATAAGGATCGAAAACTGTTTGAGATTGATGCTAAAGCGCATGGAATTCTGGCCATGGCACTGCCTAATGAAATCTATTCTGGGCTTATGCATCATGAAATTGCTCATGACCTCTGGAATGCATTGAAAGAACAATTTGGTGGAACAGATGAGGTCTTAGCAAACAACAGAGAAATCCTTGCCCAACAATATGAGACATTCTCTCATAGGAAGGGTGAGTCACTGACTCAATTGTTTGAGCGGTTTTCCTGTTTGATCTCTGAGCTGAGAATGGTCAAACATGAATACACTAATAGCCAGATGAACAACAGATTCCTGAGATCACTGCCTAAGAGATGGGACACATATACCATTGTCCTATGCTCCAGTGCAAATCTGGATAGCCTATCTCTCACCCAACTTCATGGGAAACTGCTTACATTGAAAGAGAGATAGAGCAGAAAAGGAAACTGGCATCATCAGGAAAACTCACTGATGACTTTGTACCAGAGAACACTGCATTGGTTGGTCATGAGTCAGAATATGCTGCATCAGAAAGCAATTATGATGAGCATATAGATTTCTCTTAAAATAGTTTTGATCATGAATTTGTTAGTGTTGATAGTAAGTCAGGCTGTAATAGTAAAATTTGTGCTTCATTATGGATGATTTGAAAGGTATTGCTGATGATGACTTAGAAGAGATGGATATTCTAAATCAAATGGCGTTGATAATATCAGATCTCAAAAGTTCTACAAGAGAACTGGTAGGAAATTTCTAGGACTCTCTGGCAAAACCAAAGTTGGTTTTGACAAGAGTAAGTTGAGGTGTCACAAATGCCACAGGCTTGGACACTTTGCAAGAGAGTGTAGATTAACTGGATCTAACTCCTCTGCACCCTTTGTGACTTTTCCAAGAAATAGTCCACAAAACAGAGGGCAACATCCTGCTAGTACTCGTCATTATTCACAACCTATATCTCCTGCATATTTTGTCCCTCAGGGTCCAATGTCATATCCATATCCCTGTTATTAAATCCCACAGCCAAATCAAGTTCAAGTTCCTATTTCACAACAACCTCAAGCCTTACCTGAGCCTCTACCATCTCAATCATCTCAATCACAACCTCATCACAGTTTCTTCACCCCTGGTGTTGTTGACTGGAGTAGTTTACCAGATGATCTGTCTGGTAATGAGCAATTATTTGCTGGTGATGGTCAACATGGTGGTGAACATCCTTTTGGGAATCTTGCTCTCATGGCCGTGGAATCTACTGAGAGTTCATGCTCCAATGCATCTTCTTCACAGGTAACCCAGGTATCCTCTAAGACGAAGGCCAAGCTATGTTCTGAATCTTGCATAAATGCATTTATCTCTATTAGAGAGGCAAATGTAGCTTTAATAAATCAAAATCTTGAGCTTGAGCAAACCCTTTCCAAAAGAAAAGCTGAGTATGAGTCTGTCCTTAAAGATAAAGATGAGGAGATTTATAAGCTTAAATGCCAATTAAATGATGAAAAGGCTAAGCTAGAGGTCATTCTTAAGAACCACAAAGAACTCAAAGAAAATCTTGCAGCTACCCAAGTTGAGTGTGACTGCTGGGTATCATCCTGCAAGGGATTTGAAATGCTTCTCAACAAGCAATCTGCTTCGAATGTGAAGTTTGGAATAAGTTACAATCACATTGCACCACCTACAGATTTTACTCCAAAATCAATAGTAAAACCTGAAGGTGAAAGTAATTTCCAAACCATATCATCATGTGTTTCATCCTCAAGTGATCATCCACGATCAGAAGATGAAATAAGTGTTGATACCTCAGCAAATCAATTGCCTGATGAGTTAACTACTGATAAGCACATGAAGCTGAGCAATTCAGATGTTGTCCCTCAAAGTACCTCAAGTACTAAAGGGCAAGTCACAACATCTGAAAAGCATTTCAAATCAACTGAAATAAAAGGATTAACAACTGCTGATGAATCTATCATACGGTCTTTCAGGACGGATAGAGAACAGCTGAAGAACAAGTCTTCAGTTGTTACAGATCCTTCAATACTTAACACAAGTACTAAAGGAGGAAAGTACTAAGATCACACCTTCAGTAGTTTCCACTTCAGCAGTTGATCAATCCAAGATAAAGAATAAGCCATGTGAAATATGTGGTAAATTCAATCATCTTTCTAATGAATGTTGGTATAAAAAGGGTTCCAAACTCAACAGAGATAAGCTCATTAAAATGCAGATGGATGAAATGAGAAATGAGTTTGAGACCAAGTTTGTACCACAGTCATCCCATTGTGATTAACCCAAGACTTCATCCAAATCCAAAAAGAAGGATAGGGTTTATCGTAAAATAGCTGATAGTGCTTCTCATGATAAACATCAGACTAAGTCTGCGAATTTCAAGGAGGAAATGGTGGGCCACAGGAACTCATCAAAAACAACTACTGATATGTCACAAGAGCTGAAAGCTTTAGCTACAAATCAGACACAACTTGTTATGATGGTTTAACATTTGTTGGGGAGAGTTAACCAACTAGATGCACCTGTGATCAAACCACTGAAAAGGAATTCCAAGCCCAAATCCAAGGAATCCATTTCAGCACCATCTCCACCTTCATCAGCTGTTAATAATGAGAAACAAGTTATGGTTAAATTGTTGATGAAAACAGACCCAAAACCGAAAAGGTTTGGGTCTCAAAACCTAACTAGTTCTTTATGATGAATGCAGGGTTCTTCAGCATGCCAAAGGAGCATATGGTATGTAGACAGTGGAGGATCTATGCATATTATGGGAGCAGTTCTCTTCTTAATGACTACTCTCAAGGAAAGAAGGGATTTGTTTCATTTGGAAATGATGCTAAAGGTTACATCATCAGGAAAGGATATGTGTCTAATGGACAAATCAGGTTTGATGATGTCAACCATGTGGAGAATCTCAAGTATAATCTACTAAGTGTCAGTCAGATGTGTGATAAAGGGCATGTTGCACTTTTCACAAGCCAGAACTGCAGGATTCTGTCTTCCCAAGTTCTGAGGTTGATTGACAAGGTATTGGATGAACATACTCTCCTGAAGGCCAAAAGGATTGGAAGAGTATATGCCCTGGATTTGTCAAAGAAGATTGATTTGAAGCGTCATCCTTGCTTGTTCTCCAAAGCCTCTCCTCAGGAATCTAAACTGTGGCACAGAAGGCTGGGTCATGTAAATCTCAAAAACATGAATCAGCTGATCCACAATAGTTTAGCGAGAGGTCTACTAATAAAGGAGTTCCATTGTGATGAAACCTGCACTGCTTGTTTGAAAGGAAAACAACACAAAGTCTCATTCCCTCCTATTGAAGAACCTAAGTCCACTGCCTACTTGCAATTACTGCACATGGATCTATTTGGTCCTGTGAGAGTAATGAGCATGGCAAAGAAGAAATACTGTCTGGTAATTGTGGATGATTACTCCAGATTTGTATGGACTTTCTTCTTGCATTCAAAGGATGAGGTTGCTCAGACGATTATAAGCTTTGTGTTGTATGTTGAGAAGCAGTATTCCCTATCAGTCAAGTGAATAAGGAGTGATAATGGAACAGAATTCAGAAATCATACACTTGATGATTTTTATCTCTCAAAGGGAATCAAGAGGCAGTTTAGCATCCCAAGGACTCCAGAACAAAATGGAGTAGTGGAGAGAAAGAACATGACCCTAATTGAAGCTGCAAGGTCCATGTTGGCTGACTCTGGTTTGCTATTGACCTTTCGGGCTGAAGCTGTCAACACAGCTTGCTATGTGCAGAATAGAGTGTTAGTAAATCAGAGGTTGATGAAGACTCCATATGAAGTTCTACATCATTTGGCTCCTCTAATTTCATTTTTCAAAGCCTTTGGGTGTCCTTGTTTCATTCTCAACACAAAGGATCAACTCCACAAATTTGATCCTAAGGTGGATGCAGGGTATTTTGTAGGATATTCATCCACATGCAAGGCTTTAGAGTCTTCAACTGCAGAACAAAGATAGTTGAAGAAACCTTGCATGTGAAATTCAATGAATCTCCTAAGGATAAAATTCCACAAAACCCTGTGGAGTTGTTTGATCTGGACATACTGCAATATGTTCCTTATCAACCTCCAGCTGTTGCAGATCATGTGAATAAATCATCTTCTGCAGCAAGTCTTCCACCTGGTGGTACTGAAGATGATGATGATATCAGTACTCACCTTTTCAAGTTTAGTGATCAACTGCTGAGTCCACTAAACTTGATGTTCTTGTAGCCTCAGCAGCTCCATCCACAACAAATGCTGATGAGATTTCTGATTCCTCTACATCATTTGAATTGCCATCTCATACTTGGTTTCAAGAATCTGGATCATCATCTGCTGCTGAACCTGCTACGAACACTTGCACTGATCTTATAGTGTACCCAGAGCTGAAGAATCACCCTATGTCTCAAATTATTGGTGATATCAATGCTGGTGTCTCAACCAGAAGTCAATTGTCCAACTTCTGCTTCTATGCTCTCTTCATCAGTCAGCTAGAGCCAAAGAACTATCATGTTCCTTAAGAGACAATGGATGGGTTGAAGCCATGCAGCTTGAGCTAATTTAGTTCAAAAAGCAGCAAATGTGGGAACTGGTTCCTCTACCCCTAGGTAAGTGTGCAATAGGCACTAAATGGGTGTTTAGGAATAAAACTGATGAAAATGGGCTTATTGTCAAGAACAAGGCTAGACTGGTTGTACAAGGGTTTTCACAAGAAGAAGGTCTTGATTATGATGAAACATTTGTCCCTGTGGCCAGACCAGAGGCAATTAGATTGTTCTTAGCCTCTGCTGCACTCCACAATCTTAAAGTTTTTCAAATGGATGTCAAAAGTGCTTTTTTATATGGAAAAATAAAAGAAGAGGTTTATGTGTGTCAACCACCAGGTTTTGAGGACAATAAACATCCTGATTGGGTGTATAAACTTGATAAGGCTCTTTATGGGTTGAAGCAAGCTTCTAGAGCCTGGTTTGAAACACTTTCAAATCTTCTTCTTAAAAATAATTTCACTAGAGGCTCCATAGATAAAACTTTGTTTATTAAGAAAGTGGATCAGCATAAGCTACTTGTTCAAATTTATGTTGATGATATATTTTTTGCATCCTCTGATCCCCAGTTGTGTGATGATTTTACAAGTTTAATGAAACAAAAGTTGAAATGAGTGGAATGGGAGAATTACAGTTCTTTCTTGGCTTGCAAATCAAACAAAAGGCTGATGGAACCTTCATTCATCAGTCAAAATATAGAAAAGATCTTTTGAATAAGTTTGATTTACAAAACTGTAAGCCTTGTTCTACTCGCATGTGCAACACCACACAACTGGATGTAGATCAGAAAGGTAAAGCTGTTGATGAAACACTTTACAGATGTATGATTGGGTCCTTGATGTACTTAACAGGTTCTAGACCAGATATCATGTTTGCAACTTGTGTTTGTGCTAGATTTCAGGCTGCTCCTAAAGAGTCTCATTTGATTGCAGTCAAGAGGATCTTTAGATATCTGCAAGGTACACAATCTCTAGGTCTTTGGTATTCCACTGGACACTTTTGCAAATTAGTTGCTTTTTCTGATAGTGACTATGCAGGGTGTAAGTTAACCAGAAAGTCAACTTCTGGTGGATGTCATTCCTAGGCAACTGTTTGATTTCTTGGCAGAGTAAGAAACAAACATCTGTTGCTACATCCACTGCTGAAGCATAGTACATTGCTACTGCAAGTTGTACATCTCAGGTACTCTGGCTTCAAAACCAATTATTGGGTTATGGCATTACAGAGACTAAGTCTCCATTATTAATGGATAGTGCTTCAGCTCTGTGTATTGTCAAGAATCCAGTCCATCACTCTAGGACCAAACATATAGAGATCAGACACCATTTTATTAGGGATTGTTTTGAAAAAGGTCTGGTTGATCCAAAGTTTGTGCCAAGTGCTGATGAGCTTGCAGATATATTTACTAAGCCTTTGGATGGTTCAACTTTCCAGAACCTTGTGTTAAGGCTTGGTATGCTGCAGCTAGAATAAGTGACAACTACTGATGATCTCAGTAAACAAGTACTGATGACCATTAGTAAACATCTCACAAATATGTACTGATTATGTTAAAAGAAACTGATGCAGTTATAACTACTGTTGTCAGTAAAAACAGATAAGTACTGATGTCCTCTGAAACAACTGAAAACAGCTAAAAAGTCTGATGAGTAAGTGTTGAGGACAGTATGAAACAGCTGAAAAGCTAAGAATTGACGTAAACTACTGATGGCAATTTTCTCTTCAGTCGTTTCCACAAACTGCTGTTTCACCTTAAACAGCTCATGACAAAACGATGTCTTCAGTAGTTTCATAACTACTAATGACTAACACCAAGTCCTTAGCTGTTTCACAACACTGATGACAAAACCATGTCTTCAGTAGTTTCACAACTACTGATGACTAAAACCAAGTCTTCAGTTGTTTTCAAACGTCTGATAGTTAAAACCAAGTCTTCAGTTGTTTTTCATAACAACTGATGACAACACCAACACTTTCAGTCGTTTTCTTTTCAGCCTTTTCTTAACCTATAAATACCTGCACTTATAGCCGAACGTTTCATTAGCCGTTTTCAATCCTTTTCTCTCTCAACAATGGCGACCATGAAACTCAAACCCTGACACAACTGTGTTGCCTACCTTTCGAAATCGGCCTTCTGAAACAAGTTTGATAATGCCATCGATCTTATGGTGGATTCCCAATACCGAACAGCCTTTCTTCTGAATCCTACCATATACCCTGATTCCTTAACCCAATTCTGGACCAACGTCTCTGTAACAACTGGTGAGAATGATAGCCAAATCACTCTCCAGTCATTGGTGAACCAGAAATAGGTGCTTATCACCCCCGACATCATTCGTAAAACCCTAAATTTGCATGATGGCTCCTATACTAAAGAATACCCGAAAGGCACCACTGATATGTCTCTCATCAACAATGGGTATGAAAGCGACTTAAGTGCTACAACCATTCTTATAAAGCACTTCCATGATGCTGAACGAATTATCTTCCACATGGTGAATGTCTGCCTTGCTTCAAAGACATCTTCTTAGGATCAGATGTCTTCACGATGGCAACAGGAATTGTACTCTATCTTTGAACGCCAAAATCTAATTTTTTTTGAGATAGTGTTCATGGAACTTAAGGATCTAGCTCAGAAACCTGTGGCAAACAGATGGCTACTTTATCCCAGGTTTCTGATGGCCATAATTTTGAATCAATTAAAATCTGATGGCCTTGTTGGTCTTGGAGTCCCTGCTCCAGCTGTTTTAGCTAAGGTATACTCCAGACATAACTTAGACCCTACTCTAAAAGGGGTTGCCCGGATGCTAAAACCCAAGCAGAGGGAACCCACAGCCTCCACCTCCAGATCCAAAGTCCCCACCAAACCCAAATCCCAAAAACCCAAAAAGGCTATTCAGGGAGATGAGTGCCCTGAAGATGCCCATGTACCACCAATACAGGAAACATATACTGGCTCTAACCCCCCAGTTATGTTAGAGACTCAACCTGCTGAAACCGCACAGATATCCTCTCTACAGGATCCTGTTGCAACCACACTAGGGGAACCCACACTACTGGAACCTATCTCAGTTGAGAAGGTTACCATTGAAGAGCACCTCTCACCCCGGGTGCAATCTGCTTCTGACCAATCTCCCACTGTAACCGCCCCTCAAAGCCAACTCTTATTGTTGCTAAAGTGCTGAGTCAGCTGTATTCCTCACCCCCTCCCCAGAAACCAATTCACACCGGGTATACCTCAACAATTGAGGGGGAGGACCAAAGTGCTGCTGATAACCCACATCACAGGGGTCATAATGTTCAATCTCCAAGTGTAAAAGAAGAGATTAGAACATCTGGTCAGGCTGCCACTTCTACTGATTTAGCAAATGATCAGGATGAAGTTGGTAACATATCTAAGACCTCACCAGGGGCAACTGCCAATGAAGGACATAGTCCTGAGCCACGAAGTCCCCAGTACCAAGAACAAGGGGTACATGCTTATACTGATCTACACTCAGAGCATGTACATCCTGATATCATCAGGAGGCCAGATGATTCAGCAAAGACTGATGATGACCTGGGCTTTTTCTATGATGTCTTAGCCCATAATACAATCCTAGAGAATAAGGTGAGCAGACTCAAAGAGCTGCTAGCCAAAATGTCTCAGGATCAAAGTCCATCTACCCCAATACCCCACAGATGGCACCTTCATTGAAGGTTCACCAAACACTTCGCCTACACACTTAACTGAGCCACCAGCCACTGATTTTGGCACCACTTCTCAGGGACAGACCCCTCTGAGCAATGGTTGCTACCTTTCAACACTCCTTACCTCTCATCACTCCCATCATTACTGATATTGTACATAAAGCCATTGATGAGAGGATCTCCTCAAATCTACAAACCCTTATTGATGATGCTGTTCACAAGTCTCTTTCTACCTTTCACGCCCCTGATTCGAATGCAATCAAAAAGGGGAGACTACTAAGTCTAAGGCAGTGAAAAAAGAAAAGGAAAAGAGTTGATGATGAGAAAGAACCTGCAAAAGAGAAGGAGTTGGAGAAAGAACTAATCTCAGAACAACTGATCACAGTGCAAGAGCTGAGCACAGATAAAGAGAAGAAAGATCAGCTGATCACCTACAAACGAAAGAAAAGTGCTGACTCAAAAGCTGATGAGGAAAAATCCTTAGAAGATCTTGTGAAAGATGCTGATGAAGCTCACAACAGATCCATGGATAAAATTATAGATCAGCTCTTTAGACAGGTCATGACACAACCACTTTAGATACTGAGATCAGAAGGCTGGAAATAGAAGAGATTCAAGCAGATGGGCTGGTTATAGTGTGTTGGAAAGGGAAAGATTGGAGATAATGATCAGATTTTTTTCCAAATACCTTGGAAGATCATTGATAGAGATAAAGTCTTGGTCCAGAGACAGTATCTTGGAGATAACCAAGAAAATCTGCTCTGCTGGAGGCTACAATAAGGGTTGATCATCGAAGCACTGGATGAAGCAGGTGCTGGGAAGAGAACTGAAATGGCAAAGCTCTCCAAAGCCAAACTCACCACCAAAATGCTAGATCAGTGTTCTCATACTCCCACTCAAAACAACCCTCATCTCTAAAATCTCCCAAATCTATCCCTAAACCAAAACCACCCACAACTCACCCACAAAACCAATCCCTTTACCCCAAAAACCACCTCAAACCTTACCCAGTGATACACCCAGAAGGAGGAGAAGGGTGTTGAGGGTAGAAGAAGATGAAGAAGAGGATGATGATGTAGATAGTCTGCCAATCTCTGTTGTTCTCAACTTAAATCACCTGAGCACAGAAGTCAACAAGTGATTACACCTGACTTGCAAATGCAGATGGTGAAAGTAAAGATTGAAGAAGCAAAACAGCAGAAGCAGCATGATGAGCAATTTCTCAAGATGGTTGACAAGGACTTCCCTCAGTCCTCATCCATTCAAGAAATGAAGAAACAAGCTTTGAGGCTGTACACTCTTAGACATACTTTTCAACATCAAAGAGAAAGAGTGCGGATTTGGCCAGACCCCAGGGTAAGTTCTAGAATTCATAAGAAGAACATGCCTAGTCGATATCATGGCCAAGTGAAAAAGACTTTGAATGCTGTAATTGTGTTGGCCATGGTAGTCTCACCCTGGGAGATAATTGAAGAATTCAAGAGAGCTCACAACTCCAAGACAATCCCTCAATCTATTCTTGAGAACAAAATGGTCAAGAAGGGGTTGTTATACAAAAGACTTGAAGATCTTCAGAAGAGTGAACTCCAGTTGTTGTTAGAAGGCTCTCACCCTGATGAATTTGCATATAGAGAGATCACAACTGTCGAGTTAAAGAATGGGAAGACAATGAGATATCTATCTGAGTATTATGGCCCAGAGTTCTTCTTTGAGGGAGAAGCAGAAGAACTCACCAAGGAGGAACAAGTTGTTCTCCTTGAGGCCTATGCTAGTGAGTCTTACAGACTCATTAATGGGAATTAGGTTTCATGCTTGGGATAAGACTCTGTGTCCAGTTTCCCCAAGACAGATGTCCCTTCCATACTTAGCCAATCAAATATTTAGAAACCTTTTCCCCCTGTGCTTACATGATTACCTCTGAAGCTGATCAAGAGGGTGTTTCTGCCAAGAATAAGTGGACCATCAATAAACTTAGAGGTTTTGGCTGCATTGGTTCAGGGGGAGTTTGTTGGACCAAAAGAACCAATGAGCCTAATCAGAAAAACCTCTAAGTCCCACAGACATTACAACTGTTGAAGAAGATTACAACCGTTGAAGACATCAGCTGATTACAAGGTCTGAAGACAAAATCTGAAGACTTCTACTGAAGACAAAGTTTGAAAGTAAAGTACTGAAGACAAAGTCTGAAAGTAAAGTACCGAAGACAAAGTCTGAAAGTAAAGTACTGAAGACAAGTCTGAAAGTAAAGTACTGAAGACAAAGACTGAAGACCAGAGTGATCAGTAGTTGTCACAACAGCTGAAGTTATTAACTTCAGTAGTTGTCACAACAGCTGAAGTTATTAACTTCAGTAGTTGTGATGGTTTTCCTTTTCAGTACTTGTAATTTACATTTCAGTAGTTTATAGTTTTAGTAGTTTTAGTTAAGTAGTTTTATGTTTTTGTACTTAGCATTCTCTGAGATGTAATCAGAGTTGAGAACATTCTCAGTAGTTTGCATAGTTTCAGTAGTTTGTATAATTCTTTTAGATGTCACTATCAAGTGACATCAGCAGACGTCACATTCCCTATATAAGTAATGTTGACCTAGTTGTAACGTGTGACATTCAGCCACCACGAAAGCATATGAATGAAATATTCCTTTTGCAGAATTTTCTCTCTATAACCATTTACTTTTCATTGAATATCATTATGTTCTTGCGAATTATCTAATTCATTGTTCAAATTCCGCTGCAATCTACTCTAATTAATCAAACTTAGATCACTGATCCTAACAAAAAGGTTACGAAGGTAAATTATCTTCAGAAGTTTTAATGTAAAAGCTTCTGAAGCTAAAATGACTTCGGAAGATTTTCCTAAGAGTTGTGAAAAATTGCTTCGGAAGAGAATTAAAACTTGGATGCTTTGTTCAGAGGAGCAAAGCTTCCTAGAGTTAATTTGCTTCTGAAGAAAATGGTCCTTGAAAACATATAAGTGTCTAAGAAAAGTGTTAAGCTTCGGAAGATATTTCAGAAATTTCTTCCGAAGGTAATTACTTAGACAGTTATTTGTTTTGAAGGTGTGGGTTTCTTCCGAAGGAAAAAATATATCTTTCAAAAGATCAAAATTTTTCAGAATCTAAGGAACGTCTTCAAATTTCATCAAAGAAAACAAGAGGTTATGAAAGTGATAAACTAGACAAATTAGGACACACCGATTTTAAGAAATAATAAGCATTAGTTTTAAGAAAAATGCTCCTCAATGTTTATCATCTCAATAGTTGATATAAGATATTTAAATCTTTGTTTATCAAAAGCCTTTGTGAACAGATCAACATATTGTTCATTTGCGTGAAGTTTGACTAGTTTAATTAATCCTTTTTCAAAATTATATTTAATTAAATGATACCTGATATTGATGTGTTTTGTCCTTGAGTGTTGCACAGGATTCTCTGTGATAGAGATAGCACTGTTGCTGTCTATGTGAATGGGATTCTCCTTGAAGTTTAATCCATAGTCAAGCATCTGATTTTGAATCCATAGCACTTGAGCACAGCAGCTTGCAGCAGTAATATATTCTGCTTCAGCAATTGATGCAGAGACATAAAATTGTTTCTTACATTTCCATAAGACAACCCTTCCACCAAGAAATTGACATCCCCCAGATGTGGACTTTGCATTCATGTTACAACCACCATAATCACTATCTATATAAGCATACAAATGCAAGTTAGAATTCTTAGCATACCAAGACCAAGTGTTGAAGCACCTTTGAGGTATATTAGAATCCTTTTGACAGTGGTAAGGTGAGACATCTTAGGGTTCGCTTGATATCTTGCACAAATACATGTAGCAAACATGATATCAATCCTACTAGCTGTAAGATACATAAGAGACCTAATCATAGCCCTGTAAACGTGTTCATCCACACACTCCCCCTTAAGATTAGTTCCAAGGGAGTGGTTACTTGCTATGGGTGTCTTAGCAATCTTACAATCTGTTGGACCAAAAGAACCAATGAGTCAAGATCAGAAAACCCCTAAGTCCCACATGATATCACTACAACTGCTGAATGCTTCATCAGCAGTTCGACAAGTACTGAAGACTTCAACAGCTAAAGACTAAAGTGCTGAAGCTCAACAGCTGAAGAACACAAGTGCTGAAGCTGAAGACTAAAGTACTGAAGTCCAACAGCTGAAGAACACAAGTGCTGAAGCTGAAGACCAAAGTACTGAAGGTCAACAGCTGAAGAATACAAGTGCTGAAGCTGAAGACCAAGTACTGAAGTACAACAGCTGAAGAATACAAGTGCTGAAGTTTCAGTAGTTTGTCACAACAGCTGAAGTGTACTTCTTCAGTAGTTGTGATATCAGTAGTTTTATTTTTTTACTTTTAGTAGTTTTGTAAAACGACTGAAGAGCTTGTTCTTCAGTCATTGTAGTTTCAGTAGTTTCTTTTCAGTAGTTGTAGTAACTGATAACACTTAGTATTTTGTAAGAAGATGTCAGCTGTTTTGACATCTTCAGTAGTTGTGTTTCAGTGTTTAAATAATTCTATTAGATGTCACTATCAAGTGACATCAGCAGACGTAACATCTCCTATATAAGGAATGTTCCACCACGACATTCCTATATAAAGGATGATTGACCTGATTGTATGTGTGACATTTTGCCACCACGAAAGCGTGTGATTGAATGAAATATTCTTTTTGCAGAAACTTTCTCTCTCTATAACTAATCTGTTCATTGCAATATCTTTGGTATTTTTGCTCGAATTGTGCTAGTTGGTACTCTATTCTGCTGCTGAAATCATTCGAATCGATCAAACTAGATGCTGAGATCCTATCAAATGGTATCAGAGCAGGTTAATCATTGATCGATCTAACAATTGATCATTGAAACAACTCATTTGCTCTAAGTTTGATCGAACTAGCAAATTCGCACGAATCTGTTATAGAGATTGAAGTTCTGTCGCTTTTGGCTATTTTAATTGAGGTTCTTAGTGTTTTGAGCTAAATTTGTTTTGCTTATCTTGAATTTGTCTGAATTTTCTAAAATGACTACTCCTTCCAATGATCCTCACAATACTGGTTCCTCAACCAAGCCTCCAATGCTGGTTAGGAGTGAGTATAACATATGGCAACGACGAATGCTCCATCACCTGTCTGTTAAAAGCTCAGGTTGTTGACATCAGTGGTACGTGGTCCACACAAGCCTATGGTGAATAACCCGGAAACCAATCAAATGGTTCCGAAGAGGAGGGAGCAATACTCAGATGAGGATAAGAAATTGTTTGAGATTGATGCAAAAGCCCATGGAATTCTGGCCATGGCACTGCCCAATGAAATCTATTCTAGCTAATGCATTATGAAACTGCCCATGACCTCTGGAATGCCTTGAAAGAACAATTTGGAGGAACAGATGAGCTCTTGGCAAATAATAGAGAAATCCTGTCCCAACAATATGAGACATTCTCTCATAGGAAGGGTGAGACACTGACTCAACAGTTTGAGCGGTTCTCTTGTTTGATCTCTGAATTAAAAATGGTCAAACATGAGTACACCAATAGCCAGATGAATAACAGATTTCTCAGATCACTGCCTGAGAGATGGGACACATATACTATTGTCCTACGCTCCAGTGCAAATTTGGACAAACTGTCTCTCACCCAACTCCATGGGAAATTGCTCATATTTGAGAGAGAGATAGAACAGAAACGAAAACTGTCATCATCTGGAAAGCTCACTGATGACTTTGTACCAGGAAACATTACCTTGGTTGGTCATGAGTCAGAATGTGCTTCATCTGAATGCCAGTATGATGAGCATATTGATTTCTCTTCAAACACTTCTGATTCTGCATTTGTGAGTGTTGATAGTCAGTTTACTAGGTGTAATAATGACAATCTATGCTTCATCATGGATGATCTCAAGGGGATTGCTGATGATGACTTAGAAGAGATGGATATTTTGAGCAAATGGCCTTGATAAATATCAGATCTCAGAAGTTCTACAAAAGAACTAGAAGAAAGTTCCCAGGACTCTCTGGCAAAACCAAAGTTGGTTTTGACAAGAGTAAGTTGAGGTGTCACAAATGCCACAGGCTTGGACACTTTGCTAGAGAATGTAGATCATCTGGATCTAATTCTTCTGCACCCTTTGTGACTTTCCCTGGCAATAGTCAACAACACAGAGGGCAACATCCTGTCAATTCTGGTCATCATTCTCAACCACAATCTCCTGCATATTTTGTTCCTCAGGGTCCAATGCCATATCCTTACGCTTGTTATTACATGCCACAAACCAGTCAGGTTCAAGCACCCATTGCTCAACAACCACATGCTCTTCCTGAGCCTCAACCATCTCAATCTCATCAACCTCCTCAACCTCAACAACACAGCTTCTTCACCCCTGGAGTTGTTGACTGGAGCAGTTTACCAGATGACATGTCTCGTCATGAACAACTGTTCACAGGTGCTGGTCAACATGGTGGTGACAGTCCTTTTGGGAATCTGGCACTTATGGCTCTGGAGTCTGCAGATGGATCATCCTCAAATGCCTCTTCATCACAGGTATCACAGGTATCCTCTGAAGCTAAGGCCAAATTATGTTCTGAAACATGCATAACAGCATTTGCCTCTATTAGAGAAGCAAATGTAGCTTTAATTAATAATAACATAGAGCTAGAAAAGATCATTTCCAAAAGAAAAGCTGAGTTTGAGTCTATGCTTAAAGAGAAAAATGATGAGATTTATAAACTTAAATGCCAATCACTATGATAAGGCTAGGGAAGAGGTACTTTTAGAAAAGTACAAAGACCTCAAAGAAACCCTTGCAGTCACCCAGTAGAGTGTGATCGATGGGTACAATCATGCAAAGGTTTTGAAATGCTTCTTAGTAAGCAATCAGCTTCCAATGTGAAGTTTGGCATTGGTTATAATCACATGCTCCTCCTATAGATTTTGCTTCAAGAGCAGAAGTGAAATCTGATGGAGGAAAGCAATAACCAATCCACTCATCATGTGATTCACTTTCTGATAGAGCACCATCAGAAGTTGAAGTTAGTATTATTCCCTCGTTGAACCTATCAGCTGATCTTGATGGTTCAAATACTGACACTCACATGATCAAAGAGTTGATCAACTCAGGAGTTATTTCTGGAAGTCCTGAAAGGACTGGAGAGCAAGATTTAACACCTGAAGTTCAAACTCCAACTACTGTCAGCACTGAAGAGAAGAAAACTGTCAGTAGAAAGGGTTTGAAAACTACTAAAGAGGAAGTCAAGAAAGCAAATAGTGCTTCCAAAGTGCTGAAGAAAAAGTATTTAGTAGTTTCATTCTCTTTAGTTGACGATCAACATAAGATGAAGAAAAACCATGTGAAATATGTGGTTTGTTCAATCATCTTACAGATGATTGTAGGTACAAAAGAGGATCCAAACTCAAACATAAAGAGGAAATTAAAGAGAAAATGGTTAAAATGAAAACTGAGTTTGAAGCCACATTTGTACCAGCAACATCAAATCCTGTAACCCTTAAGTCCAAAAAGAAATCCAAAAAGGAAGGGATTAAACAGGTAACAGCTGAGATTGCTCAAAAGAAGAAGGTGCAACATAGGAACTTATCAAACTCCAATGCCAATGTGTCTGGAGAGCTGAAAGCTTTATCACAAAATTAGACACAGATGGTTATGATGGTTCAACATCTATTGGGAAGTGTTAACCAATTAGATGTTCCTATGTTGAAACCACAGAAAAGGAGGTCCAAGCCAAAGGATTCCTCTTCTTCACCATCTTCTTCCTCTCAGGCTGTTGTTTCCACAAACCTATTAGTTTACCATCTGTTGATGAGAACAGGCCCAAAACCAAAAAGGTTTGGGTCTCAAAATCTAACTATTTTGTTGTGTTTTTGCAGGGTTCTTCAACATGCCACAGAGGCATCTGGTATGTAGACAGTGGAGGATCCATGCATATGACAGGAAATAGATCACTTCTTAATGACTACTCTCAAGGAAGGAAGGGGTTTGTGTCATTTGGCAATGATGCAAAGGGTTACATCATCGACAAAGGCTTTGTTTCCAATTGGGAAATAAAGTTTGATGATGTTAACCATGTGGAAAATCTCAAGTACAACCTCTTGAGTGTCAGTCAATGTGTGACAAAGGCCATGTTGCTCTTTTCACCAGTCAGAACTGTCAGATTCTGTCATCCAAAGTTCTAAGTTTGATTGATAAGGTGTTGGATGAATACACTCTCCTGAAGGCCAACAGGACAGGAAGAGTATATGCCTTAGATCTTTCCAAGAAAATAGATCTCAAAGGCCATCCTTGCCTATTTTCCAAGGCTTCCCCTCAAGAATCTACTCTATGGCATAGAAGGCTGGGTCATGTTAATCTCGAAAACATAAATCAGCTGACAAACCATGGTTTAGTAAGGGTACTGCCTATGAAGGAGTTCAAATGTGAAGATAATAGCACTGCTTGTTTAAAAGGAAAATAGCACAAAGCTTCATTTTCCTCCATAGAAGAACCTAAGTCCACTACCTGCTTACAGCTTCTTCACATGGATCTCTTTGGTCCTGTGAGAGTGATGAGTATGGCTAAGAAGAAATACTGTCTTGTAATTGCGGATGATTACTCCAGATTTGTATGGACTTTCTTCTTGCATTCAAAGGATGAGGCAGCTCAGAATTATCAACTTTGTGTTGTATGTTGAGAAGTAGTATTCCCTCTCAGTCAAGTGTATTAGAAGTGATAATGGAACAGAATTCAGAAACAATACACTTGATGAGTTCTACTCAAAGGGAATCAAGAGGCAGTTTAGCATTCCAAGAACTCCTGAACAAAATAGAGTAGTGGAGAGAAAGAACAGGACCCTTATTGAAGCTGCAAGGTCCATGTTGGTTGATTCTGGACTGCCAATGACTCTTTGGGCTGAAGCTGTCAATACAGCTTGCTATGTACAGAATAGAGTTCTAGTAAATCAGAGGTTGACGAAGACTCCATATGAAGTTCTTCATCATTGGCCCCTCTAATTTCATTCTTCAGAGCTTTTCGGTGTCCTTGTTTCATTCTCAACACACGGGATCAACTCCAAAAATTGATCCTAAGGTGGATGCAGGGTACTTTGTTGGTTATTCATCAACTTGCAAAGCATACAGAGTCTTCAACTGCAAACAAAGATGGTTGAAGAGACTACATGTTAAGTATAATGAATCTCCAAAGGACAAGATTCCACAAAGCCCTGTGGAGCTATTTGATTTGGACATACTGCAATATGTTCCTTATCAAACTCCTGTTGTTGCTCCTGTCAACAGTTCACCACCTGGTGGTACTGCTGGTGCATGATGATGATGATAGCAGTACTCACCTCTTCAGGTTAGTGACCAACTGCCTGTGTCCTCTAAACCTGATGCTCCTGTAGCTTCAGTAGCTTCATCCACAACAAGTGCTGATGAGATTTCTGCATCTTCAACTTCTTTTGAGTTGCCACCATCTACATGGTTTCAAGAGTCTACATCAACATCTGTTGCTGCTGAAGGTTCTACAAACACTTGCATTGATCTCATTGTTTATCCAGAGCTGAAGAATCACCCAATGTCTTAAATCATTGGTGATATCAATGCTGGAGTTTCAACCAGAAGTTAATTGTCCAATTTCTGCTTCTATGCTCTGTTCATCAGTCAGCTAGAGCCAAAGAATTATCATGCTGCACTTAGAGACAATGGCTGGGTTGAAGCAATGCAGCTTGAGCTTCTTCAGTTCAAAAAGCAGCAAGTGTGGGAGCTTGTTCCTCTTCCCCCAGGTAAGTGTGCAATAGGCACTAAATGGGGTTTAGGAATAAAAAGATGAAAATGGGCTTATTGTTAAGAACAAGGCCAGACTGGTTGTTTAGGGGTTTGCACAAGAAGAAGGTATTGATTATGATGAAACCTTTGCCCCAGCAGCCAGACTGGAGGCAATTAGATTGTTCTTAGCCTATGCTGCACTCCACAATCTTAAAGTTTTCAAATGGATGTTAAAAGTGTATTTTTATATGGTAAAATAAAAGAAGAAGTTTATGTGTGTCAACCACCAGGTTTTGAGGATAATAAACACCAGAATGGGTATACAAGCTTGATAAGGCTCTTTATGGGTTGAAACAAGCTCCTAGAGCCTGGTATGAGACATTATCTAACTTTCTTCTGCAAAATAATTTCACTAGAGGCTCCATAGATAAAACCTTATTATTAAGAAGGCGGATCAACATAAGCTACTTGTTCAAATTTATGTTGATGATATTATATTTGCATCCTCTGATCCCCAGTTTTGTGAGGATTTTACAAAATTAATGCAAAAGAAGTTTGAAATGAGTGCAATGGGAGAATTACAGTTCTTTCTAGGCTTGCAAATCAAACAAAAAGCTGATGGAATTTTCATTCATCAGTCTAAATATACAAAAGATCTTTTAAATAAGTTTGATTTACAAAACTATAAGCCCTGTTCTACTCCCATGTGCAACACCACACAATGGATATTGATCAGAAAGGTAAAGCTGTTGATGAAAGCTTTACAGATGTATGATTGGGTCCTGATGTATTTAACAGCTTCTAGACCAGATATTATGTTTGCTACATGTGTTTGTGCTAGATTTCAGGCTGCACCTAAAGAGTCTCATCTGATTGCAGTCAAGAGGATCTTTAGATATTTGCAAGGTACACAATCTCTAGGTTTATGGTATTCCACTGGGCACTCTTGCAAATTAGTTGCTTTCTCTGATAGTGACTATGCAGGGTGTAAGTTAACCAGGAAATCAACTTCTGGTGGATGTCAATTCCTAGGCAACTGTTTGATTTCTTGGCAGAGTAAGAAACAAACATCTGTTGCTACATCCACTGCTGAAGCCGAGTACATTGCTGCTGCAAGTTGTACATCCCAAGTACTCTGGCTTCAGAATAAACTTTTGGATTATGACATTACAGAGACTAAGACTCCATTATTAATAGATAGTGCTTCAGCTCTTTGCATTGTCAAAAATCCAGTCCAGCACTCTAGGACCAAACATATAGAAATCAGACATCATTTTATAAGAGATTGTTTTGAAAAGGGTCTAATTAATCCTATGTTTGTGCCTAGTGCTGATGAGCTTGCAGACATTTTTACTAAGCCTTGGATAGTTCAACTTTCCACAACCTGGTGTTAAGGCTTGGTATGTTGCAGCTAGAATAAGTGACAACTACTGATGATCTCAGTAATAAGTACTGATGATCATTGGTAACCATGTCACATATAAGTATTGATGAGTTCTTTTACCCTCAGTAGTTTTTATAACTAGTGAAGGCTAAATGCCTCACAAGTACTGAAGTACTTTATCTGTTCTAAACTACTGATGTAGTTACAACTACTGATGTAGTTACAACTACTGATGTAGTTACAACTACTGAAATCAGTAAAAACAAATGAGAACTGACGTCCTATGAAACACCTGAAAAGCAGATGAAAAGTCTGATGAGTAAGTGTTGAGGACAGTATGAAACAGCAGAAAAGCTAAGAATTGACGAACACGGCTGATGAGTAATTTCTCTTCAGTTGTTTCTACAATTGCTGTTTCTAAAACAACTAAAGCAAGACCACAGTCTTCAGTAGTTTCACAACTACTGATAACTAATACCAAGTCTTCAATTGTTTACAACAACTGATCGCAAAACCACTGTCTTTAGTAGTTTCACAACTACTGATGACAAACACCAAGTCCTCAGTTGTTTACACATATGAAGTCAAAACCATGACCTTCAGTAGTTTCATAATACTGATGGTTAACACCAAGACTTCAGCTGTTTCAACGTCTGATGGTCAAAACCAAGTCTTCAGTTGTTTTATAACACCTGATGACAACACCACCACTGTCAGTCGTTTTAAACCTCTGAAGGTTAATACCATGTCATCAGTAGTTTCAAACAGCTGATGACCACACCAAAACCTTCAGTAGTTTTCTTTCAGCCTTTTCATATCCCAACCCTATAAATGCATGTCTTCTTCTCAAACGTTCCATTAGCCGTTCTTCTGACCTTCATACTCTCAAAAATGGCAACCATGAGTCTAAAACCCAGACATAATTGCGTCGCCTACCTCACGAAATCGGCCTTCTGGACAAAGTTTGATCACGCCATAGACCTAATGGCTGATTCTTAGTATAGTATTGCTCTGCTCTTAAACCCAACCATCTACCCAGAGTCACTAAATCAGTTTTGGTCCAATGCCTACATTCACACTGATGTGCCTTCTGGCCAAATTTCTGTTCGGTCATTGGTCAACCAAAAACAAGTAGAGGTTACACCTGATAGCATTCGTCGAGTGCTAAATTTACAAGATGCTACTGCTGTGTCTGAGTATCCGAAGGGCACAACTGATATGTCCTTCATCAACAATGGGTATGACGGAAATCTTCGAGCTGCTACCATACTGAAGAAGAACTTCCCTGATGCTAAACGACTGATATTTCATATGATGAATGTTTGCTTAGCCTCGAAGACATCCTCATGGGATCAAATGTCTTCCCGGTGGCAACAGGTATTATATTCAATTCTAGAACACCAACCTTTAAATTTTTCACAAATTGTGTTTCTAGAAATCAAAGATCTGGCACAGAAACTGTGGGAAAAAGATGGCTATTATATCCCAGGTTTCTGATGGCGATAATTTTAAATGAATTACAAACTGATGGCCTTGTTGGCCTTGGAGTCCCTGCACCAGCTGTTCTAGCTGAGGTATACTCAGGCATAACTCCGACCAATCTCTCAAAGAAGCTGCCCGTTTGCTCAAACCCAAGCAAAGGGAACCCACAGCTTCAACTACCAGATCCAAAGTCCCCACCAAGCCAAAATCCAAACCCAAACAAGCTAATCAGGGAGATGAGTCCCCTGATGATGCTCCTGTACCACCCAAACAGGATAAATCTACTGGTTCAAACCCACCAGTAGTGTTAAAGACTCAACAGCAATAGCCGCACAGGTATCCTCTCAAAAGGATCCTGTTGCAACCACTTTAGGGGAAACCACATTACTGAGACCTCTCTCACTTGAGGAGGTTATCATTGAAGAGCATCCCTCTCCCCGGATGCAATCAGCTTCTATCCCCTCTCCCCATGCAAATGCCCCCCAAAGTCCAACCATTATAATTGCTAATGTGCTGACTCAGCTGCATGCCTCTCCTCCTCCCCTACAACCACCAACAAAGGGGAGAATAACAACAATTGAGGAAGAGGATACACATGCTTCTGACAACCCACAACACCGGGGTTTAAATGTTCTATCTCCTGGTGTGGATATGGAGATTAAAACATCTGGTAAGGCTACCACCTCTTCTGAATCAGCATATGATCAGACTGAGGTCGGTAACATAACTAAGACCTCACTAGAGGCAACAGCTGATGAAGGACAAAGTCTTGAGGCTGGAAGTCCCCAGTTCCAAGACAAAGGGGCACATGCTACATCTGGTCTATACCCAGTGCATGTACATCCTGCTACAAGCAAGAAGTCAGGTGATTCAGCATCTGTTGATGATAACCTGGGCTTCTTTTATGATGTTCTTGCCCAGAACATAATCCTAGAGGAGGAAGTCAGTAGGCTGCAAGAACTACTTGACCAACTCTCTCAGGGAGAAAGACCATCTGCCACCACATCAACCCAACAAATGGCACCTTCCTCTGAAGGTCACTTAAAACACACACCCATCAAAGAATCTCAGCCACCTGCCTCTGTTTCTGGCACCATTTCTCAGGACCCAAACCCCCTGAGCAAATGGATGCTATCCCTCAAAATCCCTATCTCTCATCACACCGCAGATACTGAACTTGTCATTAAAACTGTTAATGAGAGACTTTCTTCTGTCTTACAACCTATGGTGGAGGATGTACTGAGCCAAAAGCATTCTGCTGATCAAACCCTTAAAACCAATGCACCCAAAAAGGGGAGATTCCAGTAGTGAAAGCTAAAAGAAAGAGGATGGAGAAGGAGAAAGAGAAAGAGAAGACAAAGAAGTGGAAATAGAGAAGGACTGTGTGTATGAGACGAGAAAGAGAAGGAGAATGAGAAGGGAGCTGAAAAGGAGAAAGTACATGAAAGTCAAAAGGACTTCATGTCACATAAGAAAAAGAAAAGTGCTGAAAAAGAGAAAAAATTGAATGAAATGGTTAAAGAGGCTGATGCTGAACACAGCAGATCAATGGAAAATATCATTGATCAGCTGTTTTGGCAAGGTTTCAATACTGAAAAGCTGGACTCTGAAATAAGAAGATTAGAGATCGAAGAGATTCAACAAAGATAGGCCAGCTACAGCACAATGGATAGAGAAGACTTGAGATCATGATCAGATTTATCAGCAAATACCTTGGGAGATCATTGATCGAAATAAAATCATGGACCAGGGACAGCATCTTGGCCATAACCTCCAAGATCTGTTCGTCTGAGGCATATACTAAGGGATTAGTAATAGAAGCTTTGATAAAGTAGGAGCAGGGAGCAGGACTGAGCTAGCCAAACACTCAAAAGCCACACTCACCTCCAAAATGCTAACTCAGCCTGTCAACATTCCTCTCCAAAACAACCACAACCACAACCCACAAAACCAAATCCCTTACCCTCAAAACCAAAGCCGATGATGTACCTAAGCAGAAGAAGAGAAAGGTGTTGAGGCTGGAAGAAGAAGAAGATGATGATGAAGACAGGCTGCCGATCTCAGCTGTTCTGCAGTTGCCTAAGGCAAAGATGTTTCTCTTGCAATAACTCCTGAGCAACAAAGAGATGCAATCAAAGTGAAATTGGAAGAAGAAGAAACAACACAGATTGCACGATGAAGAGTTATTGAGAAGAGTAGATAAAGCATGTGCAGCCACTTCCTCCATCATTAATATGAAAAAACAAGCTCAGAGGATTATACTCTTGGACATACTTTTCAGTATGTGAAAGAAAGAGTAAGAATTTGGCCTGATCCCAGGGTGGCTCACAGAATACAAAAGAAAAAATACCCTCAGAGATACAATGGGCAAGTGAAAAAAGAATAGATGAAGTGATCTCCTTAGCCCTTGTAGTCTCACCCTGGGAAATCCTGGAAGATTTCAAAAGGCCTACACCTCAAACGTGCCTCCACAAAAGATGCTAGAGAACAGAATGATCAAAAAGGGGCTGGTGTATAAGAAGCTGAATAAGATCAGAAAGGATGAGTTACCACTGCTGTTAGAAGGTCAATCCTGATGAATTTGCTTACAGACAGATTACAACAGTGGTACTCAAAAAAGGAAAACAGTTCAAATTCCTATCTGAGTACTATGGGCCTGAACGATTCTTCGATGGTGAGGCAGAGGAGCTCACCATGCAGGAACAAATTGTATTTTTAGAGCCTACACCAGGGAATCTTACAAGCTCATAGTTGGGAAGTGAGTCTCATGGATGGGGGAACAGCTCAGTGTCCAATTCCCCAATACAGAGCTCCCATCCATACATTGCCAACCAAATCATCAGAGACTCATTCCCAGGCCAGTGCTTATATGGGTCATCTTCTCAACTGATCAAGAAGGAAAAAGACCAACCATTCTGCCAACAATAAGTGGGAAAATAAATCAGTTAGAGGTTTTGGCTGCATTGGTTCAGGGGGAGTTTGTTGGACCAAAAGAACCAATGAGCCAAGATCAGAAAACCCCTAAGTCCCACATGATATCACTACAACTGCTGAAGGCTTCATCAGCAGTTCGACAAGTATTGAAGACTTCAACAGCTGAAGACTAAAGTGCTGAAGCTCAACAACTGAAGAACACAAGTGCTGAAGCTGACGACTAAAGTGTTGAAGTCCAACAGCTGAAGAACACAAGTGCTGAAGCTGAAGACCAAAGTACTGAAGGTCAACAGCTGAAGAATACAAGTGCTGAAGCTGAAGACCAAAGTACTGAAGTACAACAGCTGAAGAATACAATTGCTGAAGTTTCAGTAGTTTGTCACAACAGCTGAAGAGTACTTCTTCAGTAGTTGTGATATCAGTAGTTTTATGTTTTTACTTTCAGTAGTTTTGTAAAACGACTGAAGAGCTTGTTCTTCAGTCGTTGTAGTTTCAGTAGTTTCTTTTCAGTAGTTGTAGTAACTGATAACACTTAGTATTTTTATAAGAAGATGTCAGCTGTTTTGACATCTTCAGTAGTTGTGTTTCAGTTGTTTAAATAATTCTGTTAGATGTCACTATCAAGTGACATCAGCAGACGTCACATCTCCTATATAAGGAATGTTCCACATGACATTCCTATATAAGGATGATTGACCTGATTGTATGTGTGACATTTTGCCACCACGAAAGCGTGTGATTGAATGAAATATTCTTTTTGCAGAAACTTTCTCTCTCTATAACTAATTCTGTTCATTGCAATATCTTTGGTATTTTGCTCGAATTGTGCTAGTTGGTACTCTATTCCGCTGCTGAAATCATTCGAATCGATCAAACTAGATGCTGAGATCCTATCACAATCAGTCATGTTGAATCTCTTAAGTATGTCTTGAACATACTTTGACCGACTATAAAGATGCCATTTTCAACTTGCTTCACTTGAATTGCCAAAAAGAATTTGAGTTCCCCCATGGTACTCATTTCAAATCTGTCATTCATCAGCTTCTCAATGTCTTTGCAGAGCTTTGGATTAGTTGAACCAAAGATGATGTCATCTATATATACCTGAACTAGCATCAGGTCATTTCCCTTTTCTTTGATGAAGATAGTTCCATCTATAGTACTCCTTCTGTATCCATGTTTGCAAAGATACTAAGATAGAGTCTCATACCACTTCCTAGGTTCCTGATGCAACCCATAAAGAGCTTTGTCAAGCTTGCAGACATAATCAGGATGATTAGGGTCTGCAAAACCAAGAGGTTGTTTGACATACACCTTTTCATTAATCACCCCATACAGAAAATCACACTTGACCTCAAGTTGATAGACCATGAAGTTTTTGGATGCAGCAAACGCCAAGAATATTCTAACAGCTTCCAGTCTTGCTAAAAGAGCAAAAACATCAGTGTAGTCAATTTCTTCTTCTTGTGTGTATCCTTGAACAACTAGTCTAGATTTGTTTTTGATGACAATGCCTCTATCATCCTTCTTGTTCCTAAACACCCATTGGGTTCCAATAGTAGTCTTCCCATGAGGAAGAGGACAAAGGTTCCAAACTTTCTATCTTTTGAATTGAAGTAGCTCCTCTTGCATAGCTTCAATCCAACTTCCATCCTTCAGAGCCTCATCAATTTTCTTTGGCTCTATCTAGGATAAGAAACAAGAGTGAAGACAAACATTTGTTTCATGGGTTTGTCCTTTTGTTCTTACCCCTGTGTCAACATCTCCAATGATGTTTGTAGTGGGATGAGATTTGTGGATCCTTAACTAAGGGATCACAAAAAGTTGCTGAGAGAGATCTAAATTAGAGAAATTTAAAACTGACATTATGTTTCTCCCACCATATCAGCACACTTATCAAGAGAGCCTTGATCCAATGAGTGTATGACATCATTGATGTTGTCATCTATGGAGTGGTTGTCAGCATCAAGAAATTCTTGATCACTATCACCATCTCCATTATTTTCCTCTACATTGAAGTATCCTTATCTGGTTGTGGAGCCTCTAAGCTAGAATTTGTAGGCATCCCAGATGTATCAACTGAATTTGTCATTGTAGTGCTGATGGAAACTTCATTTGTAGAGTTAGTTACAACTGGAGCCGAAGATGGGTTACTTGAAGGTCTTCTTAGCTCAAATCTTGGGTCAGGATCACCTGTAGGTAAATCTCTACAGATCCTGAAACAGTCTCACAAGATTTGTTAAAACAATTGGTAACTAAATCAAGATCAAACAACCAATCGGGACCATAACCAGCTACACAGGGTGTGTGTTCATTAAAAGTCACATTGACTGACTCCTCAACAATTCTAATTCTGAGATTGTATACTCTATAAGCCTTAGCTTAGGAAGAGTATCAATAAAGCGTCCATCACCTGATTTCTCAAAAAATTTGGCAATTTGATCTTTGGTATTCAAGATAGTGCAAGGACATCCAAATGATCTGAGAAAACCAATGAAAGTTTCCTCTTGTGCCAAGGTTCATAAGGAGTCTTGCCATGATTCTTAACCACTAAAACTATGTTCTGCACATAGCTGGCAGTGTTGACTACCTCTGCCCAGAAGGTGATGAGCAGCTTAGAGTCAGACAACATGGTTCTTGCAGCTTCAATCAGTGTCTTGTTTCTCCTCTCAGCAATACCATTTTGCTGAGTCCTATGAGCACTATATTGTCTTGTAATACCCTTTTCATCACAAAATGTATCAAGGATTTGGTTCTTGAATTCAGTTCCTTGATCACATCATATGGTTTTGACCTTGTGATCAGATTTATTCTCAAACTTTAAGATGAAATTCTTCAGAATCTCAGGGGTCTCATTCTTAGTTCTATAGAAGAAAACCCAAGTGAATGTTGTAAAGTCATCTGTGATCACCAAACAATAAGAGGCCCTTCCTAGACTTATTACACTGGTGGGGCCAAAGAGATCCATATGTAACAAGTGTAGGGGTGTAGTGATGGAATTTTTTTTCTTAGCCTTATAAGATACCTTATGTTGCTTCCCTTTTAGGCATGCAACACAACGATCATCACTTGTAAACTCTTTCTTTAGCATTCAAGTTACCAAATCATTCTTAATCAATTTATTCATATTCTTAAAGTTTACATGGCACATTCTTTTATGCCAGAGGAAAGACTCATCACTATTGGCTTTAGACAGAAAACATAAAACTTCTCTAGAGGGAGATGTTTCTTGCAAGTACATTTTGTAAATGTTTCCTTTCCTGGGGGCTCTAAGCATGATATGCTCATGAGAAATGACCACCCCGGGCTTGAGAACAATGCACTCATGCTCAGTAAAGAGCATGGTATGACTTTGATCACAAAATTGAGATACACTCAGAAGATTGTACCCAAGCTCCTTGAAAAAGTTTACCTTTTCAATGCTCAGCTTACCATTTGTGAACTTGTCCCTTCCAAAAATATAACCAACTTCATTTCCTCCAAAAGCAACTGGCCCTCCATCAATTCTTTCAAAGTTCTGGAGTAGTGACCTATTGCCTGTCATGTGCGTGGAACAAGCACTATCAATGATCCAGACATTCTTGTTTGTCTTGAGTTGTTCTTAAACAAAGAAAATGATTAGTTACTTTTTGAAACCCCAGCCTTACTTGTCTTGGGCTCACTAAACTAAGTTGAAGATAATGCAACAGTAATAGATCCTATAGTTGTGCTTTGAGGATCTTGAGTTGTTGTTAACGGAGAACTTTCAGTCATTTGGTCTTTCTTAGACTTCCACACCACCTTTGGAAGTTTGGCTTGACCTTCAACACTTCAGAAGCTTTTGAGACTTTGGAACTTTTGATGACTCGACCTTCGGAAGATTCTACAGACACTGTAGTAGACTTCAATACTTCGAAAGTATTCCTTTCTTCTGAGACCAAATTTTCTTCTGAAGGCAATTTTCCACTTGCCTTCTTCTTCATTTTGAAGCTTCCGAAGGAAACAGATTTTTCTTATGAAGCTGGAATCTTCTTGTAACTCTTTTTTCTGGTCTTATGAAGAGTACCTCTTGGATTGTATGGATGATCCTTAGCAAGATGAGAAGTACTTTCATACATGACACATTCCATTTTCTTCTTCCCAATAGACCTTTTTGAGAACAAGACTGATATTGATCACATCCCTTCTCCACCTTCATCTTTGTAGATGCTGAGACAGTCCTTTTGGGCTGAGAACTATTCTTGGAGTTGGATGGTCTAGGCTGTGTAGTAGTGGTACACAACAGATCAGTCTTCTTCTTGGTTTTGAGATGATTTGAACATGAACCAGAACTCTTAGCAGAAGAGTTTAGGTTGATGTCTTTAGTCTTCACCACTTCAAATCCTGCAAAGATAAAAAATTGTTTCTGCTTAGAATCAAAAGTAGCCTTGATCTCTTGAGCCTTCCTAGTTTTTCTTTTGCTCTTCATCACAGTCTTCTTCTTTTGCTCAGAAGGATAGTGACCCTTCTTAGAATCCTCTTCTTCATTCTTCTCTGGGAGATTCTTCATTATCATTTCTTCATCCTCTTCACTCAAAGGGTCTATGAGAGGAAGTTCATCTTCACTAGTTCCATACCTAGGTGATCTTACAGACAAGATTGTGTGTGGAGGAGCTATCTCATTATATCTTAGTCCCTGTTTTTTTGATAACACACCTTGTTATGAAGGGATGAGGATATCATATTCGTGAAGGTCTCTTCTTCAAGAACACATTTTTCTGCCCTAGCTTTGCTGATCACAAGCTCAGCCTAACACTCAGTCAACTTAGTTATGAGATCCTTGATCTGAGTCCTAAAATTGGTATGCTCATGTTTTAGAACTGAAATGGTTTTCTCTAAGTCCTCTATCTTTAGTTTATAATCACTTTTAGACTTTCTAAAATCAACTTTTAAGATTTTTAAGGACTCAAGATCAGATCTTGTTTCTAAGTTGTAGGACCTGTATCTGTTAACTTTAGCAATACATTCAGGGGCACAGAGATGTTCCAATACCTTGGCTTCATCATGATCTGCCATCAATGCTTGATTTGGAGAAGCATCTTCCACCTGAAAGCTCCAGTCAAAGCCTCCTTCTTTAATAGCAACTTCAGCTTGCTGCTTTGGCTTGTCATGTTAGGTAGCTTTATGAGTGTAGTTTGGTGTGGACTGTGCTTGGCCACCATTTGTTCTTGGTGCCTTGCACTCCCTGGCAAAGTGGCCATCAAGTTACAGTTGTAACATTTGAGTTTGCTTTTGTCCAGTCCAAAATTTCCACTGGCTGTAATCGTTGGGAAACTTTCTTCCTGTCGACTTGTAGAACTTCTTGGCTCTATGAGTGAGAAGAGCCATTTGCTGGACTATCTCCATGTACTCCCGATCATCTAGATGGATGCAGTCCAGGTCTTCAATGGTGAATAGAAAGTTGCCACTACTTTCATCAAAAGACACAAAGGCTTGAGAAGAACTTGTCTCTTAGAATGGGCTTCCTTGAGTATAGTTCTCCCTTGGTGTCTAACGAAAGGTGATGAAAGGACCCTTTTGTGAGTTGTCAGGGTAGCATATAAGATGATGTTAGGGTTCTATGCTGTCCCTTTCAATCACATGAAGGGCTGAACCCCTTTGATTGTTGGAGTTTCTAGATGAACCTTGCATGTTCATCTCCATCTGGTAGCCACTGAGAATCCCATACAACTCTGTTAGAGTAAGAGTTTTAAGATTCTTAGTTCTCTTGATGACCACACGGTAGTGTGTCCATTGCCTAGGAAGTTAGGACATGAACTTCCTTACAATGTCTCTATTTTCATGAGCAACTCCTCCATCCACTAGGGTATCCACAATCTCAACATACATGAAGTATTGTTGAGTCATGGTTTCACTACCTTTAAAGGTGACAATTTTCAAACTGCTGCTTTAGGAGATCCTTCTTGTTCTCCTTTGCTTCAAAGGAACCCTCATACATCAGTTTTAATGCATCCCACAACTGCTTAGCTGTTTTGCATTTCTTGAAACCTCTTTACATAAAGTTTGGAAGAGTAGTCTGAAGGGCTGTTATGGCCTTCTGGTCAATCTCTACTCTCTTTCTATCTTTATCTGAGTAGTCAGCCACAATTTTGGGGATCATACCACCACCAGTAGTAGAAGAGATGCTTGGTATGTAAGGTCCATTTTCAATAGACTCCCACATTCTTGAGTCTAGAGACCTGATGAAACCTTCCATTCTTTGGCATTAGGTGTCAAAGTCTTCAAGAGTGATCAGTGGGGACTTTGTCATGGTTCTGATTTTTATATAAGATTTGGAAATGGCTGAGATTTGATAAGTTAATTATTTGTTGTGTGTGTGAGGGATCTTAAGATGGTGAGATCTTATATCAAGAGGCCGGAAAGCTCTGATACCAAATGCAGGACCGTTGAAGGGTATGCAAATACAACACAACAATACAAAGAGAAGAGTTGCTAAGAACACTTAACTGATCAAATACTGAAACTGGTTAACCTTAGTAATAATGCTAAGAACACAAGTAAATATGAGACTAACAAGATAGCAAAATACATAAGGAGATGGTTTTCAAGATTGTAGTATATTGCCTTCTCAAGTTCTATTACAGATATTACAAAGCATACTTGGAAAGTTACAAGTACTTGAGATACATATACTATACTCTACAACCGGCCATAGTATAAAGGCCAATTGGATACAAATGACTAGACAACAAACAAAATCAAATGTAGAGTCAAAAGACAGATTGCCTTTTGACTAGTGACTATGACATGCCATAACTCACATCCTAATATATTAAAAAAAGGATAAAGTACATAAAGTAGAAAGTTGCAGACTCAAAACCCAATGTACAGTTACCAAAAGAATGGACCTTTTCACCAACTTATGAAAGTTGATGATATTATAGAGTTGCAGAGGAAAGGAGTCCAATTTTATAGAAAAGTACATCAGATAAAGCATGTTTTCAATATTCTTAGGAAGAAATCCGTCTTCAAGTGTAAGCTTCGGAAGACTTTGTCTCTGAAACTTTGGAAGACTTCATCTTTGGCTTCGGAAGATGTTGGTCTTGGCTTCAGAAGATGTTGGTCTTGGCTTCGGAAGATGTTGGTCTTGGCTTCAGAAGATGTTGTCTTGGCTTTGGAAGATTTCACACTTTGAATATTTCTGATGATGGTGTGAAACTCCGAAACAGTTTACTTCAGTACACTTGTGCATGCATGCAGGAGAGACTTTGGGTGTTTGGGTTGCATCAGCCTCTGCATTTAATTCTTATAGCCAAGCTATTTTAAGCAATCAATACAAAAGCCTCACTGTATACGGCCATCTGGAAAGGAATAAGTAAGTATCAAGTAAGTGGGCCTTCATAAGATCGATGTGTTGTTGATCTTTAGCACAAAACTTCTTCATGTAGAAGATGGGAGTTAACTGTCATCCCATGTAAGCATGCGGTTGTGGTTAATTAAAATATGGCTCAACATGGCAGGGAGGTTGGCATTCCTAAGACTTGGGTTTTAGAAGTTTATTGGCTTGCTACTTGAATAAAATTTATGAAAATTCCATAGACCCAATCAATGGTGTGGATATGTGGACACCATCATAATGCCCAACTACCCTCAAACCTCCAAAGTATCACAAACAAGTTGGGAGGCCAAAGAAACAAAGGAAAAGAATCGCTAAGGAGTTAAGTCAGCCAGTGGTAGGTGGAAAACTAAGTAGGCATGGCAATACTGTAACCTGTGCAAAATGTAACAAGAAGGGCCACAACAAGTGCTCATGTAAGGGGCAAGTGAAAGTTCACAATCACAGCCTACAACTGCTGCATAACATCCATGAAGGTGTTTGGTTTGGTTTGATTGTCTTTTGAAGGTGTTTAGTTTAGTTTGGTTGTCTTAAAAAGGTGTTTGATTAGCAAGTACCGAATGACAATTAAACAGTCTTTTGGATTGCTTGCCTTCAATGTTATGTTTTAATCTTATTCATACTATGTTATTGTATCATTTTATTCCAATATATATTTTGATGCTAGTTTTTCTCTACAATCCACACAAATTAAATTTCATATGTCCAAAATTTACAACTTTATAATGCATTCATTTCAATAACATAAACATATTACAAGAGCATAAAGGATTGACCTTAACAACATTTATGGTCATTTTGCTACAAAATAAAATGTGGCTGGGCAAAAAGTTAAATAAAAACAAAATGTGAAATTATATGGCATAAAGGGTAACTCTAGTTAAACTAGATCACCAGGTAATTTTATAACTTTAATTTTATATTAATTTAAGTGTTTAAATGACTTGTATATTAATCGTTCAAAATAAATGGGTCGTATCACAAGGTGCTTGGAAAAAAAATTAAATTCTAAAGTAAAAGGAATAAAGTTACTCTTAAGAATATCATATTATAACTTTGATTTTTATCTACACTTAACTCGTGCTCGAATAACGTCTTGCATATTAGTGCTTCAGACACCTGTATGTAAATATTCAGTGAATATATATTCGACAGCAAATGTCAACCCGGGAACTAAAATTGTACAGTAATAATATACATGAATATATGAAACAATTATATAAAAAACCTAATCAAAACATATATTAATATGATAAAAATATTTGTATACATGGTATCTAGTATATTATATCTAATCAAAATGCGCTATTTTGTTTTTTTTCTAGTTAGGTTGATAGGGGATGGGTCAACCATAGAAATTAAGACTATGCTATATATTAAACGATTAGACATTAGACAGTTGATTGGTTGAGTTACTTAATGCAACAGGAAGACAACCAAGTGTGTATAATAGTCCTATTCTTCCTTGATATAACATTAAAAAGCTTAGCCATCCTCCCAGAAATAATTTTTGATCTTGATTTCTTCTTGCGATGACGATGTTAATTAGTTGAAACATATTGAATCACATTTTCTGTTACAATTTTGAGATATAGTTATTGTTGTATGAAAAATCTTATAATTAGAAATTCTTGATATAACATTAAAAAGCTTTGTTTTTCTTTATTCTTTTTATTCAATAAGAAGTGTTCTTGAATTATATTATAGAAAATGATAAAAATCTTGTGATAATTAGAAGGTAAACAATATTCACGCAAACCCTTTCAACTGCATGTAAGGTTAAAAAGTTTAATACAAATAAACGTAACTATAATAATATCTTACAAAAAGTTTAATATTTACCTCTTTCTAAAAAGATCATGCCTGTTAAAATAAAAAATTCACAGGCACATAGAAACTTAGAATTTTAGACTTACAGAATTTAATAATACAAAAATTGGTTCACATGCATCCAACACTTCCGATGTTAAACGTTGTCACAGCTAACGATGTAGACACATGTTGGATTCTGGAAGAAGGCTTTAAGTGCATGGGCCATTCTGATCTTTCGGGAAGGAAATAAATTTGGGTCAAATAATATGGAGAAAAAATATTACATAAAACTTATAAATCATAAGTCTTAACTGCATCTGGAGAGTAGAGAAGATGATTCACTCATGAGCAACTGAAATCGAAATTAGTTTAAACGAGTTTTAATCACACTTAAGCTAATTTTCGAGTTCATTATTAATCGAGCTTGAGTTTAAACTTCTTACATATGAAGCGTATTAGATAAATACAAGACTAACCAAGTCGACTAATTATATACATATCTATATTTGTACCGAATAAAGAAGTAAATATTTACGCCATATGTTATACATTTGTGAGAGTATATTTATGTTTTTCTACTTCTATCTCATTGTTAGGTAATATGCAAAAACTAAATTACAATTATTTACTTATCTTAAATGTTACATTTAAAATTAATATATGTTTATTATATCGTTTTAGATTTTAATATAATATTCCTTAAAGTTTGTATTATGTTTTATTTAAATATATATGTTTTCTAAAACTTGATTTTCACATTTTACATTTTATCACTTATTGAAGGAGTTAATTACACGATTGGTCCCTATGATATGCCCATATTGTAGGATTCGTCGCAACGTTTGAAAATTAAATCATTAGTCCTAACTATTTATCAAATCGTAGCAAGATTGGTCTCTCAAGTCAATGGTCGCTAGTTTTTGGGTTAATTTTTTCAAAATGACCAAATTACCCCTATTTATAAAAATTTAATACAATTTGAAAATAATCGCCATATCACCATCACCATTATCACCAGCCATCACCATACCATCACCATCAGTACACATCACCATTGCACCACCCTGTATCACCGGAACCAATGCATACCACCATAGCCAGAACCACTTTCGTATCACTACTGGAACCATTGCCATACCATCACAGCTAGAAGCCTAGAACCACCGCCATGGAACCGCCAACATAATCACCACCCCAACCCTCTTTTCCCTAACCATCTCCATCCCAGACCACCCCCAGGCCCTAACCTGTCGTTTCCCAAATAGTGAGACCCCCACTAACCCACATCTGAATGACCGCCATTTTAGGGGTCGTGATTGCATGTGGGTGGCGAATCAAACTCCATCAGAACGACCACAATCAGTCGCATGAATCAAACTTTATGGGAGGATGGTGGTGATAACGGGAAGGGGTGAGGGTAATCAACGGGGTGGGGGTTTGGGGAGGTGGTTTTCTCCGGTGGAAGAGGATGTCACACCCTTAATTTCCATAAATGGGGTATTACCGTTACGCACGTGACATACCAGGATCTCAACCACTAGTTACACCAAACGACGCAACAGTTCCAAAACATAATTGCTCATTAACATTAAGTTTCCCAAAACAGAGTTAAATACAAGAACATTAAAGTAATGCGGAAGCGTATTAGTTTGTAATTCAGATGGCGCAAACACACGCAAAACAAGTAAAGCATAAGTTGATATAAAGTGTAAATGTATTCAGTTGACCCAACAAATGATGAATGCAGCGTGAGATGATCCTATCGGGCACACCATAATAACCTGAGAGAAACCTACTAAAGTGCCAACACAAGGTTGGTGAGTTCACATGTTTTGTTAAACAGAACATAATAGAAAGTTGGTATAGTAAACAAAGTAATATCAGTAGATAGCTAGTCTACTTAACAAGTTACTAAGTGTATGAAGTTCACAACTAAAGCTGACAATGTAAATGAATGCCTCGGTTGTAAAGACCAGGTCACATCAATAGAAGTTAGGTCAATTAAACACCCATTTGACGTGTAGTCATGCTAGCGCGACTAGCCCGGGTGGGGTTTGTCAAACCTAGTACATCTACTAAGAATCACCTCGTTATAATATGTACATTAGCGGTTCGAGTATGAGGACTTAAATATGATATAGCACTAGTAAACAAGCAACATTACAGTAATACTGATCAATAACACAATTTTTTTTTCACGCCAAAGAAAGTAAGTAAAATGGGGTTGAGAACGCACCTCAAAAGCACAACAATGTATTAAGCAAAAGATATCTTAAAATGATACCTTAAGAAGTAGATGCCTGATCTTTAAACAGTTGTAAATACTTCTTCTTCATTTGATCCTCATGTTCCTAGGTAAACTCTACTCCACGTTTTGAATTCCACCTAACGCGCGCAATAGGATCTTACTACGCTTATGGTTTTGATTTCTTGATCCATAATCTTAACTAGTTCTTTAATAAAAAGAAGTTGTTTATTAATTTCCAGTACCTCCAATGGAACAATGAGTGATTCATCGGCTAGACACTTTTTTAGGTTTGAAACATGGAACACATTATGGACACCATCGAGTTTCGCAGGTAAGTTTAGCTGATAAGCTACTAGACTGATCCTTTTGACAATCTCAGATGGTCCAACGTATCTAGGGTTTAGTTTTCCATGCTTTCGAAAGCATATTACACCCTTCCAAGGTTAAACCTTTAATAACACCTTGTCATCAACTTGAAATTCTAAAGGCTTTCTCATTTGATCTGTATAGATTTTCTAACCATAAAGAGTTGCCGCCATACGGTTATGAATCTAAACAATCTTCTTTATAATTTAATGAATGAGTTCAGGACTACTTAACTCACTATCACCAACTTCAGACCAACAAAAAGGTGATCTACACTTTTGCTATAAAGTGCCTTAAAAGGTGCAGCCTTGATACTCGTATGATAGCTGTTATTGTAAGAGAACTCAACTGAAGACATATGGGTTTCCCAACTATTTCCAAAGTCAATAACGTACGCCCTAAGCATATCTTCTAGGGTTTGAATTGTGCGCTCTGTCTGACCATCTGTCTATGGATGATAAGTCGTGCTCATATCCAAATGAGTACCTAGTGACTTCTACAGTGACTGCCAGAAATACAAAGTGAATCATGCATCATGATCAGGGATAATTGAGAATGGCACACCTTGTCATGACACAATCTCCTTCAAGTAAATTTGTGCTAGTTTGTCCATCTTATAGGTCTCACGAATGGCCAAGAAATGTGTCGACTTAGTCAAACGATCCACTATCACCCGAATGGTATTGTTTCCAGTCTGTGAACAAGGTAACTTAGTGACGAAATCCATAGAAATATTCTCCATTTCAACATTGGAATCGTTGTTGTTGAAGTAGACCTAAAGGTTTCTGATATTCCACTATGACTTTTGAAGAAGTCAAACATTTGGAAACTTAAGTGGAAATTTCAACGTTCATGTTAGGCCACTAGTAAATGATCTTCAGGTCTTGTTACATCTTGTCAGACCCAGGATGTACGGAATAACGGGACTTGTGAGCTTCATCCATCACCAATTCTCTAAGATTTCCAAACAATGGTACCCATACCCGGTCTTTATAGTAACGAAGACCATCTATCTTCTCCTGAAGTAGTTTTTTAGCTCCTCGAAGAGATTCTGACTTGATGTTATGCTCCTGTAATGCCTCAGCCTAGGCATTCTTAATCTATGATGGTAGGTCAGAATGGATGGTTAACTGTAATGCACGGCCATGACAAGGCTTTAGGGTTTCCTTCCGACTACCACGTTAGCCTTTCATGGATGATGCTTAATGGCATAGTCAGAATCATTCAGTAGTTCCAACCATCGTCGATGTTTCATGTTCAGTTCCATCTATTTGTAGATGTGCTAGAGGCTCTTATGATCGGTGAAGATCATGAACTTGGTTCCATAATGGTAACGCCTCCAGATCTTGAGTGCAAATACCATAGCTCTCACTCTAAATCATGAGTTATATAGTTCTTCTCATGCACCTGAAGCTGTCTTGATGCATAAGTTATCACATTCTCGCATTGCATAAATACACAACCTAAACCTTGTATTAAGTGTCATAATACACCAGAAGTCATCTATTGCTTCTCGTAACACCAAGATCGGAGCATTACATAACTTGTCTTAAAGCGTTTGGAAAGCTGCTTCCTCCTTACTACCCCACTTGTAAATAGTTCATTTGTGAGTTAGGGCACTCAAGGGCTATGCTAGTTTCAACAATCCTTTTATGAAACACCGATAGTAACCCACTAATCCGAGAAATTAGCGCACCTTGGTAGCCATCGTCGACACTGACCAACTCTTGATTACCTCAATCTTAGACAGATCAACACAAATGCCATCCTCATTAACCACATGCCCTAGGAACTGCACTTCTCTCATCTAGAAGTCATATTTGGAAAACTTTGCATATAGCTATTCGGTTTTTAGAAGCTCTAAAATAGTCCTTAAGTCTTCCTCATGTTCCTCGCTATTCTTGGAATAAATGAGTATGTCATCAATGAAGACGATGACAAACTTGTCTAAATAGGGTTTGCAAACATGGTTCATCATATCAATAAAGACTGCAGGAGCATTCGTCAAACCAAATGGCATGAATACGAACTTAATGTTACACCCTACACAAATCTCATATTGGTCGTGGATAGGAAAGATTCCTGGTTCATAAGGAAAAACTGGGCTCTAATATCACCAACATATTTTGAGTGCATTGGCTATGGATGAGAGGATAACTCTACAATTAAGCATGCTTAGGTTGCAGCAATCCAAGGATGGGTGACCTCCTTGGGAAGTTTTCACTGGGGCAACCAAAATCAAATTCGTGAGCTCCCCATGGACAAAGCAGACAATATTGGTGGTATGAGGGGCTAGATGTTACATAATGATATTCTGAGCCACTCCTGTGCCATTAGTGATGTGGGCATACCTCATCGAGGATGGTGACTTCTTGGGCCCATCGAGGACAATAAGTCCAAAGAGGGATGATTATGACACCCTACATAAGTTTCACATCGGCCATGGATAGCATAGATTCCTGGTTCACAAGGAATGCTTTGGCTTTAATATCACCAATGTGTTTTTGGTGCATTGGTTGTAGATGAGAGGAGGACTCCATAATTAAGCGTGATCAAGTGGCAATAATTTAAGGATGGGTGACCTCCGTGGGAAATTTTCACCGGGGCAATCAAAAGAAAATTCGTGAGCTCCCCTTGGACAAAACCAACAATATTGGTGGTATGAAGGGCCGGATGTTACACTCAAAATGCCCATATCAAGTTTTGAAAGCTATCTTGGATATGTTTCTAACACCGTTTAGAGGGGTTGGTCACTTACAACACAAACACACAATAAGGAGAGATTGTAATAGAACACTTAACAATCAAGCATTAAAGATTACATGCCATATTTCTTAATAGTGGAGTAAGTCTAGGATAAGATGGGTCTTCCTGATGCAAGAGGAGCTACTTGATTGGAGTTGTTTGAGCTTCCTCTTGTTGCACTTCCCCAGGATGTTCTGACTCCCTGAGGTCTGGAGGTGGTTGACCTAGTCTTTTTCTTCTTCTTTGAATTGGTTTTAGAAGTCATCCTTTTCCTTACTCTTTGAACTTTTCAACTAAGAAGACTGTTCTGCAGCATCTTGTTGTTTATTCTTGTGTTTCTTAGTTGGGTCTACCTCCCTCATAGATTCAGAAGGTGAGGGAGTTTGACCCTGTTATAGATCAAAAGATGAAGCTTGCTGAGACTCAATAGGAGATCAAGGTTATGTTGTCTCAAATGCTTCAACCTTAACCTCCACTTCTTGAGCAGCTTGACTTGGTGAGAGTGTAAATCAATGAACTCTCCTTTTTTAATCTTCTACTTGATCACCCTTATGTGCTCATCCATGGTGGATAGAGACATAGGGCCAAGTCTCCTTCTGGAGAATCTATACAAATTCAAGAAGCTCATCATCCTCTGTGTATCAACATATTTTTTTTGACTTTTCTAAATGATGGCTCTTGTTTTGACTGCTTCTTCCCTCATTTTCTACTTTGTACCCTTTTGCTCTTTGAGTACTTGAAGTTCAAGTTGTTTGAAATATGCAAACTCAATATACTCAAAAGGAAAGGGAAGAAGTGCAGCTGCTTGGTAGAGACCTGTGGCACTCAGGTAGTTGATCATGTTTTGCCTGCTAGTTTCTTTGTCTACCTGTGGTTTTAGTGATGCCACAGTCTGTTGCACGGGGATTTCTTGAACTGGAGAGAGAGTTGGAATAGTTTGTACAATCTATTTTGTCTCTTTTCTTCTTTGATCTGGAAAAGCAATTTTGCATCCTCTGTTTCCTTCCTCTCTATCGACAATTCATTATCTTCCAATTCATTTAATCCTCTAAGGGGAAAGAGATGATTTGATCAATATCATAGTTTCTGGTTTGTAAGTAAGTAATCTTGACTACCCCTAACTCATCATTTTGAGTATTTGGTCTGGGGGCAACCCTGATTGCAGCTTGCATGAATCCTGAAGACCCAATGGAACTATCTCCCCTTAGCTTCCTCTTCCTCTCTCTCTCCTCCTCCTCAGTCTCCTTAGGTGTCATTTTCCTTTTTCCTTTATCACTCATAGAACTTTATGAATTAGGGTGGAGAGAGCTTTGGCCTCCATTGCTTAGAGTAACATCCATACTATGGCCAGAGAGAGGCTACGATACACCTTTAGCAGCAAGTGTTTCACTACGGGAATGAATTGCTGAAGTAGTTGTAGATGTGACAGGGCTCTTGATCAGAGGGTGTTTATTCGATAATTATAATGTTTAATTGCTTTATTTTACATGAATATTGGTGTCAAATATATGTACTTTATGTATGTTAATGTGCGCAGGTGCTAGAAGATAAAAGTGCATAGTTTTGAAGCTTTACGGAAGTGTTGGAACAAGTGGAAGGACTGGATGTACAAATACACAAAAGATCGAGTAAAATCAAGTCAATCAGGCATCACCGTATCAGTCACCGTATCCACCACCATATCATACTCTGACCAACATATCCTGAACAAAATCCAGCGAATGAGCATCGTATAACTTCGGAACCGGCATATGATATGTCGGGGTCACTGTATGATACACCGGTCACCCTAACAACCTCCAGATTTTGAGGATTTCCTTCCCTATTTAACCCCAATCATTAGGGTTTCAAAAGATACTTTTCCTAGATGAATTTTAGAGGTTTCCAAGGTGTTTTTGGGAGTTCTTTTCACCATGATTTCAACCGAATCAAGCATTGAAGATCCAATAATGCCAATGAGCGGCTAATCACATTCGTAATCACTTTTGGGAGGAGAATTCTTGTAAGTGAAGCACTAGGTTTAGTTTGAAATGTTTGTTTCGGCTTATATTCTCTTGACACAAGAATATATTTGTACATTTTTTAAAGTTAAAAGATTTGTCTATGTTTAAGTATTTGTGTGCTTTCATTCGCATTCGGTTTACTTGCATCATGAGCAGTTTGTCATGTTTGTGAATTCTTGGTATAAATGAGTTAGTAATTGTTTGAACGAGCAAGTCTTAAAAGTTTGATTCATAATTATCACTTTAATCAAACAATCTTGCAAAATCATGTCTATATGATTTCGAATCAATTCTTATGAAACCAAGTGTGGAGCTTTGAACTTGAATCTTGAAAGTTGTTGCCTTTTTCTCATAAGTTTCAAAACCCATTATCAAGTTGTTGCGTTCGTAATTATATTCATTCAATTTTTCTTTTCGGTTAAATAAAAACCCAAAAAGATTTTCTATTTAGAATTTTTGTTTCTTATTTCAAGTTCATTGTTATAAAGTTTAGCACTTTCCACCAATTCCCTATGGAGACGACCGCACTTACCCATACTAGTTATAGGTAGTTAAGCCGTTAATATCAACTTGTTTTTTATCCAACCACGACAATACGATGAGCTCTCAGGCTCTATCACTGGGCCTTTAGTCAAGATATTCCCTTTGAAGCTAATCTGAGGGTCTGCCTCAACATCTAGTTGACTAATGACATTACTTGATCGTCTTTGTCTTCTTCTTAGGTTGAACTCTTCAGTAATACTATCCTGAATCCTTTGAGCCAGCCTGCCAGCTTATTTGGATTGGCTTGGATTGACAAGTGGCTTGTTGATTAGATCAAGACCTTCATAGTAGTTCAAGTTCTAAAAGTTGAAGACTTCTTGCAGGCCTTGAGCTCTTTGAAGAATGAGGGTTCTTCTGTCAACATCATACCTCCACCCAATTATGTAGTTTGAAGTTCCTTGGGGTGGGGATGACATAACCCTTGGAATACCTTCCTCATTGATACTGTGAAAGTCCACATCAATGTGAACTTGAGGAAGTTGTAGAGTATGAACAACTGGAAGTGAGGATGGTGAGTCCTCAATGTCCATACTATGAGAAGAACTCCCAGGTTCTATGATTGCTATAACTTTCTCCCCTTTTTTGTAGCATCACCCTCATACATAGGTGAACTAGGGGTTAGGTCAATCATATCTACAGATTCTTGTGTTCCTGGATGAGCTCTTCTCAAAGGACTCCTAGCTAGATGTTCCCTAAGGTAAGATATCTCAAGTTACTGATCATTGACCATATTTTATAAGTTAGTCACCTAAAATTCGAAATGACTAACCTTAGAGACTAGGTAGGTGCATGTTTGCGATAGGTTTTGCACCTTTAGTCTCATATTCATCTAATCTTTATTAGAAGAATCATTGGAGGATGAGAAAATTGGACCAAAGTCTTCACTCTCACCACCAGTATCATGTTCTTGGTTGTTGGATTTCCCCTGCTCACTAACAGCTTCAAGTGAAGGGTTAATGGGCTGGGTTGTCATGGTTGAGGTCTTAATGATGTAATCACTTGCAGAAGTGAGAGCCTCTTTCATATGAATCTCCTAAATAGGCTTAGGGAGATCCACCTTAGTGATGGGTGGATGATGTGGGCTAGATATGGGAGATTCAGGAGCACTCATCTCTCTTTGAGTAGGGGAGGAGTAGAGAGACTCATGGTACTCATAGAATCCCATATCTTCATAGTCATAGAACTCAAGGTTAGGGATAGGTTGGTTGAGATCTAGAGGCTGTGGATGGTAACTTTCCCCTAAAGGTTGTTCACATGAGTGTTGAAACTCAAAGTGAAGGCTTAAGGCTAATGGGCTAATGAGCTCATCAGGCTGAGCATGAGGAATCCCAACACTGATTCTGGATGAGATGGTAGTGGTTTGCTTTTTAGGAGAAATGGGAGCTCTAGTGTCCACTTCTTCTTGTATGGGTGGTGATATGGGGGTCTGCACAGGCTGAATAGCCAGTGCAAGGGTTCGTTTGGATTTTATTTTGTAGGTGAGGATTGTTTTAGGCTTTTTAGGTGGTTGAGAGGTAGAAGGTGTGGGTTCATGAACACTAGCTTGTGTTGCTAGGTTGTCACCATGAGTAATGAACTCTAACATTTTGGGGACATGGGTTGTCTCTACCCAAGAGAAGCCAACAGTTGGCTTCTTCATGATTTTAAAGATGTCGGGCTTCATCTGCGCAATTTAAGAATATTACTTGTTTCCCTCAACTGTGAGCCCAGTTCATATTTGAAAATGTATTAAATATATCTAAGAAACGTATAATACTCTAAGGAGTCCAAGTTTGCAAGTAAATTGTATGGACAAAGTGAGAGTACCTGAACTTTACCCCTTAACCATCCCATGCACTATGAAGGAGAGATCTTCAAGAATCTGGTCCCATCCCCTACGCTTGTTTGACAAGTGGTAGATGACCATGTGAAGCAGGTAGTTCCATTGGGATAATACCTTCCCTTTCCTAGTGAAGGTCTTTACAATGAAATCTCCTCACAACCCATCTACTGAAGGGAGTGATTAACAACTTCTTTTAGGAAGAAAAATTCACCTTCCTCATCATCCAGCTGAAAATGATTGTTGATGATGGCTGTAGTGATGAAGATTGTCCTTCCCTACACTATAGCAAACAATGCCTTCTCCACGTCCATGATGACCTCTTGACAAGTCTTCCATAACTCAAGCAGATGATCCTCATAATGGTTAGGATCAGTGGTAAGGGAGGTGAAGTAGTTTTACAAAGCCAGAGAACGACGAACCTCTAAGAAACTAGAATCTTTCCCAGAGTTCAACAGAGCAACCTAATTATGTTGCCTGTGAAGTTGCATGGAGAAATCAGGGTCATTTCTACGGTTTTGGTTGGTCATTTTAGAGAGCATAATAATGAAGAAAGTAAAGAACAAAGATGGTTTATGGGTGAATTTAGGTTTTGGAATAGTACAGAGGAAGAAAAGAGTGAAAGAGGGGAACCGTTGGGTATATATATGAAATGGATCTCAGACAAAGTTAATGAAAGAAGATAAACTTTGAAATCTGGATTTCTTTCCCAACTTTCAAAAAGCAATTTTAGTTTGCCCAGAAGTTAGTTTTCTTGAAAGTCTAAAATCTTCCAAAGGTAATTTTACTTTGAAAGTTTTGATTAAAAGCTTTCGAAGCCAAAACGACTTCAGAAGATATTCCAAACAGTTTAGAAAATTTTGCTTTGGAAGAGATTAAGACTTGGAAGCTTTTAATAAAGCTTCCAAGATTTAATTGCTTTAGGAAGAAAATTGTTCTCTAAAACATACAAGTACTTAGAAATAATATTAAGATTCGGAAGATATTTTGGAAATTTCTTCCGAAGGTTATTAGTCTTAAGTAGTTGTTTGTTTCGAAAACTTAAAATTTTTCTGAAGATAAATGCATATCTTCCGAAGAATAAAAGATCAAAATTTTCAAAAATCTAAGGAATTTTTCTTAAAAAGAGTTTTGGCTTCCAAAATAAACAAGGGCTTATGAAAGTGATAAAACTAGACAACTTAGGACACACATATTTTTAGAAATAATATGATTAAGTTTTAATAAAAGCTACACAAAGTTAATCATTCCAATAGCTAATACAAGATATTTAAATCTCTGCTCAAAAGCTTTGGTGAACATATCATCATATTGTTCATTTGTGATAACCTTGACTAGTTTGATTAATCCTTTTTGAAAGTTATCCCTAATCAAATGATACCTGATATTGATGTGTTTTGTCCATGAGTGCTGCATAGGATTCTTTGTGATAGAGATAACATTGTTGTTGTCTATGTTAATAGGAGTCTCCTTGAAGTCGAATCCATAATCTAGCATCTGATTTTGACTCCAAAGCACTTGAGCACAGCAGCTTGCAGCAATAATGTATTCAGCTTCAACAGTTGATGTAGAGACATAAGATTGATTCTTGCGTTGCCATGAGACTATCCTTCCACCAAAAAACTGACATCCCCCTAATGTGGACTTTCTAATTGTAACACCCGGTTATTTTCTTTGAAGCCAACAAAAGAAAGAAAAGAAATAAAGTCCAAAGTCGAGGGATCAAACTTGCCAAAATGGGAAAAACTTGAATGAGTGGGGGTATAAGAGGGGGAAGGCAGCCCACACCCTCCCCCACACTTGCAAAGTTCGGCCAAAGAGAGAAGAGAGGGAGAGAAGAGGTTTCAAGCTTCGGTCTTCTGGTTTCGAGCGTGAAAGTTGAGGTGTAGCGGGTTCGATTGAAGCTCTACTCAACGGCGTTGTTTTTGTGAGTTCTTGGACCCTTCTTTTGCATGTTTTTTGGGGATGGAGCACATAGTAAAACCTGTTTTTGAAGTGTTTGTGTTGAACTCGTGTGTATGTGTTTGTGTGTGATGCGAGTGAGGTTTGTTTTCGGGCTTGTGTGTGCTTGAATGGTGTTGTGGTATGTGTTTCTAAGGTTTAGGACGGTTGATTTGAGCTTAGAACAGGTCTGAGAGGGTTTGGAGGCCGAAAAATGCAGATTAGGTTCGGGGTGAACTGCATTCTGCATCAGCTAGGGCTATGCGATCGAATGGCATGCGACTGAGGCGCATTTGCATATGAGTCATTCAACTGGGGTCCATACGTATGTGAGTCGTGCGACTGAGGTTCATTTGCATGGGAGTCATGCGACTGAGGCCCATATGCATGTGTACTCATTCGCATTGGGTTCATCGCCTATAGTGACCATACACATAGTGACCATCCGCATAGGTCCATCCGCATAGGGTCCATTCGCATAGGGTCCAGTCGCCTGATGTTCATTCACCTAAGTGTACAATCGCCTGGGAGGCCATGCAACTGAAGGGTGCCCATACGCCCAAATAGGGCTCGTGCGCCCGAAAAAGCATAGTTTAACTTTCTGAATTTCAGGTAGATGCGTAGAGGTAGGCTTTGACTTGGGAGGTTCCCGGGGGTTCATGTAAGTTGACTTTTGAGGTCATAGGCATTATGATGGGCATGTATGATGATGTGCAATGTTGTATGTTTATGATGGTATGTATGATGTATGTTATGTATGTATGATGGTCTCATGTATGGTAATGCTGTTTGTTTATGATATGTTCCTTACTTTGTGTGATTGTCTTCCCGTGGCTTTACTTTGTATGTGAATGAATGAAACGAAAAGTATCATGTAACATAAAGTGGAAGATAATGAAAAGAGGAACGAAATGAAAGAAAGCATGCATTAACGAATGAACGAACGAATGAAAGGCTTGCAAGCTAATGTATGCGGTTCATATTCAATAAGGAGTGTTAGCTTGACCGTGTGCGGGTTAGCTACCCCATAAGGCTGCATACTGGGGCTTAATCTATGTTATTAAGCAAATGTATAGAGGTTCACACCCAATGAGGGGTCGTCAGCTCAACTGTGTGCGGGTTAAATACCCCATGAGGATGCACATAGGGGTTCAATCTTTGTGATTGACTAGATGTATGGGGTCCTTGTCGCTTAACACTAGATGAATTGCTTGTGCTCTAGAGGGGGGTTAAGAACATGACAGGACCTAGATGAAAACGAAAGATAATAAATGTACGAAGTGAATGATGATGAAGATAATAACTATTATCTATGTGTACGTACGATGTGTGATCACGTTCTAAGACTATTACGATTTGAAAGAAAGTAAAGGATGGTTTTAAATGAAAGATAAAGTATGTTTTATTATAAAACTAGAACTCACTCAGCAACGCTAACTTTTTTGTGTTTCCAGTTGGTAGGTAACATTGCTGAGGATGGCACGGGGTGGCTACTCTGCTCTTTTGGATGGCATCCATTTTTATAATGCTTTTGTGATGTAATGCAACATTTATTCTGTAACTTGATAACAATGTATTGTTTTGCAAAAGCTTTTATATGAAATGAGATGTCTATTTTGATGATTCTGCTGTAATGTTTTTCTTTAATCTAATGAAAATATATGTATTATGTGCAATGATTGACAAGTTGTAAGCATCTCGAGAACAGGTCCTTACAAGTTAGTATCAGAGCCAAAGTTTAAGTGAAACGGGTACATTTTCAAAATAAACCTAAACTCATAATGAAAATGGGACGGAAGGGAAGGGATGCCAGTTTGAGTAGCTGTGTGCCATCAGGTATTTTCATAATGTTAAGCAATATTATGTGTGCATGTTATGTGGTTATCTGTGTATGGAGATTTAGATACTGATGTAGTCAGGATAGGTAATGCTTGGGCTATGAAAAGTAAAGTAAGTGGCTATTAGAGACTTACTATACTTGACATAAACTAAGCTGTTCCCTTGAATGATCGTGTTGGTGTTTGAATCTTTCAGTGTGTGTGGGTGGATGGCCGGTGGTAGATCTTCAAAAGCTTCACGTGGTGGAGGTCATGGTGCTGAACCACGACCCAGAAGAGGAAGGCCTAGAGTGGAGAAGGTGGTTCATGAAGAACCCGAGACCCCTCATCTGGAGGGAGGTGATGAGAGCGCCAATCTGAGAGACTTAGTAAAAGAGGCTGTTGTGGAAGAAGTTCATCAGGTCATACAGACAATCTTGCCTTCTGTGGTGACCGAAGTTATTAAGGATGTACGAGAAGGAGAAAGAAAGGAGAGGAATAGGTCCTCAGGAGAACAGGAGAAACTGGAGCCTAAAACGGTTCTCTCCGATGATGAAGAAGAGGAAGAAGAAGAGCCTGTGCCGGAGGCGGCACGAGCCTGTAACTATGGGGCATTTCAAAGGTGTAAGCCCCCTACTTTTGATGCTAATGGCACTATTGCTGCTGGTCATTGATGGGTGAGAGAAATGGAAGTTGTTTTGAACATCAGCAAGTGTCGGGAAGATTAGAAAGTGAAGTTTGTTGCCCACTCTTTCGTGGACTCAGCTTTATGCTTGTGGGACAATGTTGTCCAAGCTGAGGGTAGTCGGGCAATTAGGAGGATGAGATGGTCAGAGCTGAAGATGTTGGTGTTTGAGGAGTTCTATCCTCACAGGGAAATGGATAAGGTGGAAAGGGAATTCCTGTAGCTAGAGGCGGGAACCATGACACATCAATAATACACCACCAAATTATTGAAATGGCACGGTTGGTGCTAGATCAGGTGACGCCTCTGTCATGAAAGATCAAGAGCTATATTCAGGCTTGCCGATGGATATCCGTAGGTACATAATCGTTGCCTGACCGAGCACGTTTAGGTTGGCAGTTGATTTGGTAGGAAGATTGTATGATGAGCGATAAGTGGTGGTGGTTGAGGCAAGCAGGAAGGGTGGTGGTGATCGGAGTAGGAATGGGAAGAGGTTTGGTCGGGGTGGTGCCTCGATGAGTAACAAGAAGGCACGGGTGGATGATCCCCGTGTGGTCACACCTGGCACGGGGTCGAAGAGGTGTGGCAAACGTGGGAAGGAGCATTCGAGGGAATGCAAATAGGATCAAACATCTGTTTCAAGTGTGGGAAGCCTGGTCATATGGCTAGAGATTGTGGGGCTATGAGGTGTTTCAACTATGGGGAAAATGGTCACATGAGTAGGGAATGTAAGAAGCCGAGGGCTAAGGGTTCTGGGGTGAAGAAGGCTGGAGGAAAAGGACCAAGGGCGAGGGCCAGAGCGTTTACGATGACGCAAGAGGAGGCTAGGACAGACCCTGATGTTGTGTCAGGTACGTTTCGAGTAAACCAAACTTTAGCCTTCGTGTTATTTGATTCTGGTGCCAGGAAAAGTTTTATTTTTGCTGCTTTCTGTGCTAAACTGCCTGTTAGTACTAGGAGTGTTGATGCGCCCTTTGATGTAGAAACTAGCATAGGTAAGTCTGCCAGGATTTCTAAGATGATAGAAGGCTGCGATGTGGAATTAGAAGGTCATAAATTTCCTGTTAGATCATTCGTGATGACCTTAGGTGGTTTTGATATAGTTCTTGGGATGGATTGGTTAGCGGATTACAAGGGGAACATTATGTGTCATCAGAAGATGATTCGTTTGACAACGCCTGACGGAGTACGGTGATGGTTTATAGGAATCGGGTCACGACGATCCCGAAAGTAATTTCAATGGCGATGGTGGGAAAGTGCATGAGGCGTGGATGTAGTGCCTACTTGGCCTATGTAAAGGATGTGGATACGCTAGCACCACAACTGTCCAATGTACCGTTTGTGTGTGACTTTCCAGACGTGTTCCCAGAAGACTTACTAGGAGTGCCACCTGACCGCGAGATCGAGTTCTAGATTGACTTGATGCTGCGTGCCCAACCTGTTGCCAAGGCACCGTATCGGTTGGCTCTAACTGAGATGAAAGAGTTGATGGAGCAGTTGCAAGAGCTGCTTGATAAGGGGTTTATCAGACCGAGTATCTCTCCTTGGGGTGCTCCGGTCTTATTCGTGAAAAAAAGAAAGTAGCTGAATAAGTTGATTATAAAGAACCGATACCCCTTACCGAGAATTGATGATTTGTTTGATCAACTTCAAGGTGCCATTTGGTTTTCAAGGATAGATCTTCGATCTGGTTACCATCAATTGAAAGTGAAGGAGCAGGATATTCCTAAAACAGCATTTCACACGCGCTATGGACATTACAAGTTTCTTGTCATGTCTTTTGGTTTGATCAACTGATTTTATGGATCTAATGAATCGAATGTGTCGGCCGATGTTGGATAAATTAGTTATTGTATTTATTGATGATATCATGATTTATTCGAAGAGCGAGATTGAGCATTCCGGTAACATTCCGGAGGTTTTGGAGACGTTGAGAAAGGAGAAGTTGTAGACCAAGTTCTCCAAGTGCACGTTCTGGTAGCGCAAGGTTCAATTCTTGGGTCATGTGGTGAATCCAGACAGGATTATGGTGGACCCGACAAAGGTGGAGGCGGTGATGCAATAGAAGTCTCCAAAGACGCCATCCGAGATTTGTAGTTTCTTGGGTTTGGCAGGCTATTACAGAAGATTCATTCAAGACTTCTGTATGATCGCTTCTCCACTAACTAAATTGACCCGAAAATATATATAAAGTTTGTATGGGGTCAAGCTCCAGAGAAGGCGTTCAAGGAATTAAAGGCGAGATTGACTCAAGCTCATGTTCTATCATTACGCGATGGAAGTGAAGATCTGGTGGTTTATTCTGATGCTTCTTACTCAGGGTTGGGGTGTTTGTTAATGCAGAGAGGAAAGGTTATAGCCTATGCATCCCAACAGTTGAAGGTTCATGAGGTCAATTATCCTACTCATGACTTCGAGCTAGCAACCGTGGTCTTTGCGTTAAAGATTTGGAGGCACTACCTTTACGGGACGAAGTGCACCATATTCACAGACCACAAGAGCTTGAAGTACTTCTTTGAGTAGAAGGACCTGAACATGAGGTAGAACGATGGTTGGAGCTCATAAAAGATTATGATTGCGAGATCCATTACCATCCAGGCAAAGCCAACGTGGTGGTGGATGCTCTTAGCCGAAAATAGAGACATGAGCCGATTCAGTTGAAAGTTTACCAGTTTGATCATGACCTCCGATGTGATGAAGCATGTCAAAGAGTTCCAAGATGAGGCACTGAAAGAAGATCATCTTAACTCTGAAAGAATGAGAGCTCTGATTGCGGAATTGGGTGAAAACACACTCGGTGTTAGAACCCGATTCAGATAGATGTGGATTCCTCGTTTTGGGGATCTACGCATCAAGATTATGGATGAAGCTCACAAGACTCGGTATTCTATTCATCCGGTGCTAAAAAGATGTACCAAGACATGAAGAAAGATTATTTGTGGCTGGGTATGAAGCGTGATGTGGTGGAGTATGTGAGTAAATGCCTTACTTGTCTACAAGTGAAGGCCGAGCATCAGAAGCCATATGGGAAGATCCAACCTTTGGATATACCAGAGTGGAAGTGGGAGCGCATCACCATGGATTTCATTATGAAGCTACCGCGTACCCCAAAAGGGTACGATGCCATATAGGTGATAGTTGACCGTTTGACGAAGAGTGCTCACTTTCTACGGATCCACGAGACATATTCATCCAAGAGGTTGGTCGATCTATTCATCAAGGAAATTGTAACTCGTCATGGTGTGCCGGTGTCTATTGTGTCCCATCGTGACACGCGGTTTAGATCTAAATTTTGGAAGAAATTCCACGACGCGATGGGGATGAGGTTGCATATTAGCACGGCTTATCATCCCCAAACGAATGGTCAGTCAGAAAGGATCGTTCAGACATTGGAGGATATGCTTCAGGCATGTGTTATCGATTTTGGAAGAAGTTGGGATGACCACTTACCATTAGCTGAGTTCTCATATAACAACAATTATCATGCCAGTATTGGTATGCCCCCTTATGAGATTCTATATGGTAGGAGATGCCGAACACCCGTGTGTTGGGGTGATATTGGTCAGAAAGAGTTAGGAAGCATCGAGGTGATCGAGGCTACGACTAAGAAGCTTGAAAAGATCTAGGCCTTCATGAAGGCAGTCAAAGATAGACAAAAGTCGTATGCTGATAATTGATGTAGACCGATTGAGTTCCAGGTGGGTGACAAGGTTATATTGAAGGTCTCTCCTTGAAAGGGTATCATTCGGTTTAGAAAGCGGGGCAAGTTGAGCCCAAGGTAGATATGGCCTTTTCGAATCATTGCTCGAGTAGGAGAGCTGGCCTATATAATGGAGTTACAAGATGAGTTATATGGAAATCATCCGACGTTCCATGTATCTCATCTGATAAAATGTTTGGCGGACGAAGATATGATTGTTCGACTAGAGGATATTGAGGTAGATGAACGGCTCAATTATGTGGAGCAACCAGTGGCGATCATTGATCGAAAGAGAAGAGGCTGAGGAATAAAGTGGTTACTCTTGTGTGTGTACGGTGGAGACACAGGAAGGGATCCGAGTCTACGTGGGAGACTAAAGAAGAGATGAGACAACATTACCCATGTCTGTTCGAGGAATAACAGGCTTCAGGGACGAAACCTATTTAAGGGGGTGGTCTTGTAACACCCGGTTATTTTATTTGAAGCCGACAAAAGAAAGAAAAGAAATAAACTCTAAAGTTGAGGGACCAAACTCGCCAAAACGGGAAAACCTTGAATGAGTGGTGGTATGAGAGGGGGAAGGCAGCCCACACCCTCCCCCACACTTACAAAATTCGGCCAAAGAGAGAAGAGAGGGAGAAAAGAGGTTTCAAGCTTCGGTCTAGTGGGTTGTATTGAAGCTTTACTCGTGGGGTTGTTTGTATGAGTTCTTGGTACCCTTTTTTGCATGTTTTCAACTGATTGGGGCTGAAGCACATAGTAAAACCCGTTCTTGAAATGTGTGTGTTGAACCCGTGTGTATGTGTTTGTGTGTGATACGAGTGGGGTTTGTTTCGGGCTTGTGTGTGCTTGAATGGTGTTGTGGTATGTGTTTTTAAGGTTTAGGATGGTTGATTTGAGCTTAGAACAGGTCCGAGAGGGTTTGGAGGCCGAAAAGTGCAGATTAGGTTCGGGGTGAAGTACATTCTGCATCAGCTAGTGTGAGGTCGCTGTATCGGTTGACATCGAAGCGCGTTCTTGATGGAAGGAAACAAAAACCAAAACCAAGTGACAAACAATAGGACCAACAAGAATATAATGGTTTCATTGATAAAAGCTAATTATTACAAGCTCGTTAAACATAAGAATCAAGACTCTTGGCAAGGGGAGATCGAGCATGATCTCCCCTCTCATCTGGCAGCCCTAGGGCTCAGGTATACTCCTTTTACCTTTCTACACAATGAAACTAGTATTTATAGGCCTCAACCCATATCAGATGCGACTGGGCCCATTCGTATGATTGGACCATGCGTATGGTTCAACCGTACGACTGGACCATATGTATTGTTCAATCATACGACTGGACCATACTTATGGTTCTGTCTTACGAATGGCCCCAATAGCATTTCTCAGTCGCACGACTGGTCCATTAGCATGGCTCAGTCGTACGACTGAGTCTCATTCGCATATGCTCCTGCGAATGACCCAGTTTCATGTGTTTACAACATATCAGGTGTATTACATTAAGCCTAGACTATTTGTCAAGTGACGGACACACTATATATGACAATATATGCTCCAACAAATTCCCCCTGGTCGTTGCTTGCGAATATTAGATAACACCTCTTACAATCTTTATTCAATCTTTGCTCTGGTTTCCAATAGAATCAATTGAAAAACCATATTAGCCAATGTTGTTGATCTGTCAGGTTGCTACAGTATCCTTGAAAATAAGTTTAGGCACAATAGCTTTCGTTTACTTGGTAGAACACCATCATATTAGCAAGATTTCCCTTATGGCTGATTTTTCCAGATAATGACATGAACAGTTATCCATTGCTCCAATCTTCACACATGCTAACCTGATTAACATTAACACCTGTAGAAATTCCCCCTCAAATTCAGCATATCCCAATATATAACCATTGTGCTCTCCTGGCGTCTTCATACGGTGTATTAGGCAAAAAGTAGAAGGTTCCAATCCATAGCTGACAATCTCAAACAAATCAGCATGCACTTAGATTCATCATTAGAAACTAGCTCACATAATCACTTTCTGATTGCGTTTTCAATTTCTCTATACATCGATTCCCCCTAAGAATCAGAATCCTCTCTGTGCGGATAAATATAATTTGATTGGCCCATAAATAGTCAGATGCTCTTGACTACCCCATAAAATCAGCACCGACTGCTAACATCTTCTCTTCTCTCTTTTGTGTTCTAACTAAACTCATCTATTCTAGAAGTCCAACGAATAATGGGGTATCCATCGAACTTCTTTGTCAAAAAAGAACCTTAGAGTGAGTGTGCTCTGCTCATCCTCAAATATGTGCAAGAGGTAGTTCCAAACTTTTTTTTTCAACTTTGAAGGGCTATGTGAAACTTCATACTAGCACAAACAATCAATAAAAAAAGAAGTTTTTTTCATTCATAAACATCAACATAATAACACCACTAGAAAACTAAACTCGACTTTCAATCTACCTACAATGATAACACAAAACAAGAATAATATCAACTTAATTTAAGCCTTCTTCGTGACTTCGTAGCTTTCGAAGGCGACTTAGGCTCCTTTGCAGCAATCTTCTTTGGCAACAACACATGGTTAATATTAGCCAGCACACCACCATGAGCAATCGTCACTCCAGACAACAATTTCCTAAGCTCATTATCATTCCTTATTGCTAGTAACACATGCCTAGGAATAATCCTATTCTTCTTATTATCTCTAGCAGTATTTCCCGCCAATTTAAACACTTCTGCTACAAGGTATTCGAGCACGGCGGCAAGGTACACCGGAGCTCAGGTGCCGACACGTTTGGCATAACGACCGTGTTTAAGGAAACGACCAATTCTACCTACGGGGAACTGGAGGCCAGCTTTGACGGAACGTGTGATGGCTTTCTTATGTGGACAACCGGCTTTGCAGCCTCCGGCGCTCAATAGCGTATATCTAAGTTGTTGTAGTTAAAAAGGTCTGAGTTGGACTTTGGGTTGGGTCGGCCGGTCCGCCTTCAGGTGTGCACCATTTTACTCGTCCCTTCTGTCGATGATGCGCTCATAGCCTTAATTGGTCGGGTCGTTCCTTCGGCGTTGTTACTTTGATGAAATTAAAGTGCTCAAAGCAAGCCTATGCTCTAATACCACTTGTTAGGACCGTGTACGTACGAAGTACTAACTGATAATACGTGAAACCAGATCAAATAGTGCAGAATCCTATTTGATTGGCGATCCAATCAGTGAGAATGCAGTTCCGATCAATCTAATGATTAAAGAAACGCTAAGAACGATTAATACGCACGACTGAAGGTTCAGTCGTGCGATTGAGTCAATCTTATGTTTCAATCGTGCGACTGATCCAGTCTTCTGGTTCAGTCATGCAACTGGTCCATTAGCATGATGTATTCATGCGTATGGTCCACTAGCATGGTCCATTCGCATGAAGACTTCATACGATTAAGTTTGAACACGTTTCTCAATCATTATTGACTAAGAACTATGCACAATAACCTCAAACCTATATAGTTAGTTGAATATACTTTATTACACAATAAACAATGACACATTAAACATTATAAGCATCAATCACATATTGTATTTCATTCAACTCATTAATTACATATATGTAAGACATGACAGATATTTACATTAAGCTCCTAAACTAGGTACATATGTATCAACAACTAGGGCTATGCGACCGAATGGCATGCAACTGAGGTTCATTCGAATGTGAGTCGTGCGACTGGGGTCCATACGCATGTGAGTCGTGAGACTGAGGTTCATTCGCATGGGAGTCATGCGACTGAGGTCCATACACCTGGGTACTCATCCGTATTGTGTTCATTCACCCATAGTGACCATCCGCATAGTGACCATCCGCATAGGTCCATCCGCATAGGCCCATCCGCATAGGTACATTCGCATAGGGTCTATTCACATAGGGTCTAGTCTCCTGATGTTCATTCGCCTAAGTGTTCAGTCGCCTGGGAGGCCATGCGATTGAAGGGTGCCCATACGCCCAAATAGGGCTCGTGTGCCTGAAATAGCATTGTTTAACTTTCTGAATTTCGGGGAGATGCGTAGAGGTAGGCTTTGACTTGGGAGGTTCCCGGGGTTCATGTAAGTTGACTTTTGAGGTCATAGGCATTATGATGGGCATGTATGATGTTGTGCGATGTTGTATGTTTATGATGTATTTATGATGTATGTTATGTATGTATGATGGTGCCGTGTATGGTGATGTTGTTTGTTTATGATGTTGTTTCTTGCTTTGTGCGATTGCCTTCCCGTGGCTTTACTTTGTATGTTAATGAATTAAAAGAAAAGTATTATGTAATATAAAGTGGAAGATAATGAAAAGAGGAAGGAAATGAAAGAATGCACGCATTAACAAATGAACGAACGAAAGAAAGGCTTGCAAGAAAATGTATGGAGGTTCACACTCCATGAGGAGTGTTAGCTCAACCATGTGCGGGTTAGCTACGCCATGGAATGCATACAAGGGCTTAATCCGTGTGATTAAGCAAATGTATGGAGGTTCACACCCAATGAGGGTTCGTCAGCTCAACTGTGTGCGGGTTAAATACCCCATGAGGATGCACATAAGGGTTCAATCTTTGTGATTGACCAGATGTATGGGGTCCTTGTCGCTTAACCCTAGATGAATTGTTTGGTGCTCTAGAGGGGGGTTAAGCACATGACAGGACCTAGATGAAAATGAAAGATAATAAATGTACGAAATGAACGATGATGAAGATAATAACTATTATCTATGTGTACGTACAATGTGTGATCACGTTCTAAGACTATTACGATTTGAATGAAAGTAAAAGATGGTTTTAAATGAAAGATAAAGTATGTTTTATTATAAAACTAGAACTCACTCAACAACACTGACTTTTATGTGTTTCCAGTTGGCAAGTAACGTTCCTAAGGATGGCATGGGGCGGCTACTCAACTCTTTTGGATGACTCCATTTTTATAATGCTTTTGTGATGTAATGCAACATGTATTCTATAACTTGATAACGATGTATTGTTTTACAAAAGCTTTTATAATGAATGAGATGTCTATTTTGATGATTCCACTGCAATGTTTTTCTTTAATTTAATGAAATATATGTTTTATGTGCAATGATTGCCCAGCTGTAAGCGTCCCGGGAACGAAGCCTTACAGTAATCATATTGCAACCACCATAGTCACTATCTATATATGCATACAGATTGAAATCAGAATTCTTTTGATACTAATGGCTAAGTGCTAAGGCACCTTTGAGATATCTTAAATTCTCTTGATGATGACTAGGTGTGACATCTTGGGGTTGGCTTGATACCTTACACAAATACATAAGGCAAACATGATATCAGGTGTGCTAGCTATGACATTGATGTTCTTCAATTATACATATAAAACACATCAATTATACATCAATTATTCTATAAACTCTTACTCAAAATGATGATTTGATACTTAAATCGTTCATATTGTGTTTTTAGGCTTGGAAAAGACCAATATGAACAAAAGAAGCATAAATAAGAAGAAAATGAAGAAAACCAAGTTTTGAATTCATGCATGGGATTGTGCTTCATGAGGCACGCCCCCATGCCCAGCCTAAAACACACCCCCGTGCTTAAATCAACACACCCCCGTGTTTGTTGGTCCGACAAGAAAAAAAGTACGGTTCCCCGACCCAAGGCATGGGGGCGTGCCCCAGGAGGCACGGGGCCATGCCCCACCACAAACACGAGGCTGTGCCCATTGAACACGGGGCCGTGTCCGACAAGCTCTAAGCGTACTAGCTGACCAACTTTTACGTACATTGTACTAGCACGGGGCTATGCTTAAACACTCCATAAAGCCTATGAGTAGGACATCATTTGCAACTTTGAGGGTAGCTTTTGGGAGGTGAAGTGCTGGTGTTCCCTCTCAGGAACCCAAACTTTGGAGGTCCTTAGAAGGTTTTCGTGGTTCATCCAACACTTAAAAGAAGCTTGGGATTGTCTAAACATCATCCATTGTGGATCACCGTTTGATTATTCTAATTTACCGATGATTTCATTACTATCTTTTATCTTTCTTGTTATGTTCAAGCTCATTATGAGCTAAACTTTATGTGTTATCCTAATTTAATGAAACTAATGTAATTTGTGATGAACTAATGTTGTGATAAATATTATGTTAATATTATGGTGATCTTGGGAAAAATATTGATAGGTACCATCTACATTTGAATGGAAAGTTATAAATTTATGGTTTGTGATTGTGATTGTCATACACGGTTGAAAAACGTATGATCAACTTTCATTCGCGAAACTAATCTTCATAATCAATCCATGTCTAATGAACTAGAAATGGTTATTAGAAATCATATCACTTTAACTTTCTGATCATTTGCGGGTTCCCTTTTATTAGTTTGAGAAATCATCAGTAATTGTTACGGTTTTCTAAAATTAATGGTATGTTAGGAAGGAACCTGATCAACTCTCTTTTTAACATTAAGTTATGTTTTCAAAAATCATATGTCAAATAGGTCATAAAAGATTTACCTATATTACTAGGGCTTTGATCTGAGCAATAAAACTCAGCCTGACAAGATCTAGTCATTACGATAGCAGGATGGCGAGAAATCGCGCCAACTCATCTTTATAAATATTAACATAATTACATTATTCAATATCTCTAATCACACCACCAATTCATCACAGTTACATAAGTGTAATATAAATTACGATAACAGCCTTACTTCACTGAAAGAATCACCAAAAGTCTCAACATATCTTTATTTATCTTTATCTATCTTTATTTATTGTTATCATGTTTAACTTATCATTTTCTAAAAATACAAAACTGATAGTCAATTATGATGGTTGTTGAGTAGGCTTAGTGTGTCCACGGATTGATACTCGGTTCTTACCAACACTATATTAGCTCACGACAAGTACACTTGCCTTTTGTGTGTGTAGTTTAATATTTGTAATAACCAATTAAAACTGAATTCCTGCGTAAAATATTTATCAAAATATATATACTATCCACACGCATTAAGTTTTTGTTGCAGTTGCCGGGGACACATGTTAGTTTGAAAGACGATCCAAAATTTTGACTATTTTGTTTTATTTAAAAAAAAGTTAAAAAAAATAAAAAACAAGTGAAGAATATGTTTATCCACATAATGCTATCAAGGTTGAAAACAATGAGGGATTAACCTTCAAAGTCAATGGTAATCGGTTAATGGTCAAATCAATGAATTAACTAAGATTTTCTTCGAGGTGATAAACCTCCACCTCATTAAAAATTAAGTGTGGGGAAGGGTCTAGCCAAGGACCCGTAATCAAAACATGGCTCTATGTTACTTTTCAGACTTTTTATTTTTACTTTTGTGTGCTTAGGACTTTAATTTTATGTTTTAAATAAATTGGTGATGTTTTAGATTAATCCCGATGTATTCTTTTGAGCTCATACAAGGCAGCTGTGGAAAAAAACGATCGCACGCATTTGACTTGTCATTTTAGGGGAGTTTTCGTTTGTCTTTCTCTACTTAATATTTATTGTGAATCACATTGAGGACAATGTGAAGTTTAAGTGTGGGGAAGGGTAATACATGCATGATACTTTGCTTATAAATACATTCAAGTTATAATGAAATCTTTTGCAAATAGTCGCTCTAATTTTAATGTTTGTGGCAACAACATCGGAAACTTGAAACAATTCTTGATAAAACAAAATATAAATATACGTTTTCAAGAAATAAATAAACAAATAAAGCAAACCCAAATAAACTTAAAAATATTTTTTTTGTGATATCTTGAAAAGCAAAAAGAATTGGTTAAAATATTCAAACATGTAAAATGAAACACTTATACCCAATTCCATCCGATGTGTGAGCTTATTTTAGAGCCTTAAACAAGCTTTGCATTTATGCATTTTTGCTTTCATTATGGATATATTGAGGGTGTCTTATGTTGCATGTGAATTAGAACTTTTTTTGGGTATGCATTTCAAAACCTTATAAGTGTTTCATGCGTAAAAAGGATTTAGGCAATTAGGAAAACCAACATTCGAGCCTCTATCATTTTCGAATATCCTTACCCAAACATTATCCCTAGTTAGCCCCGTTGAGCTTAAACGTTTTCATTTCTAATCACCCGAACCATGAAATTACTAAACCAAAAGGCCTTCAACAAAACCTATTTTCGTTAAACACATGTTTTGGCTTATTTAAAAAAAAGAAAAATGAAAAAAAAAAAAGAAGGAAGAAGAAAACTAGTTTCATCATTTTATGGTATTTCAAGATATGTGTTCAAGAAAGGAAAAATGATTGTGGGGAACTAGTTTCATGAAGAAAAATGCAACAAAAACCAATCGAATCCAACAATTCGACATCCAAATCCGTTGGGTGCTTTTAGGCTCCAAGCCGAACGACCCTTAAAAAAAGGACAGCTACGCATATCATTGGGTTAAGGAGGAGGTGCAGTATTTGAAAATGCAATACGGTCTTGACGATCTGACCATAAACAAGTCCTCAAGTTAGCATATCACTTCTAGCTTGAGTCTTTTATAATAAGCATTTTATTGGTTTTCCATTAGTTTATGAGATAAGCCAAGATCGTTGTTTTTAGCATTTAGCCACTTTTACCCAAATAATCCATACCCTGAACCCGAGCCAAATTACAACCCATCAAATACCTAATGACTTATGCAAGTAAATACCTAACATAGGTGGAGATTTGATCCCTTATCAAGCATATGATTTCACACGTATTCATACTAGGCAATTGAGAGTATTAGTCATACTTCATCCTATGTATGATTCCATATATATAGCCGAGTGTGAGTGCACCTTATGAGAAGTGTGAATTTTTACATGTTAAAAATATTTTAGAAACCATTCTATTGCTTGAAAGGATATCATTTCATGTGTATCATTTCATACGTTCACCATTACTTCTTTACATTCCATCCAAAACCATGAACTTTACCCCACCGTTATGCATAAAGCGGGTACTGGGCCGAGGTCTATCATAGACCCCATACATTGCGCCCGGTGGCCTGACCACAGTACTAGGGTAAACTCAGGTGTATCATTGTCTTGTGCTATACCCCATCCGTCAAGCATAAAGCGAGTATTGGGCCGAGGTCTATCATAGACCGCCATACATTGCGCCCGGTGGCCTGACCACAGTACCAAGAGGTAAGCGACAAACATTCTACACAAATGGTCAGTCATAAAGACGGACCCCGGTGTGCATCCTTCTAGGGTAACTAACCCACACACCGTTGAACTAGCACCCTTCATTGGGTGTATTTCCACATACAAGGCTTGCAAGAATTACTTTACTTCCCTTCGTTCATTATTGCATGCATTCTGTCATTATGTTTCTCTTTTCATTATCTTGTACTTTATGTTACATAATACTTTCATTTCATTCATTAACATTCAACGTAAAGCCAGAGGAAAATAAACATTCAATGTAAGGAATATCAACATACACAATCAACATCATCATATAGGGCATCATACATACATAACATACATCATACATACCATCTTGCATAAGCATCAATCATACATCATATCATCATCATACAATGCCCATCACATCATCTATGACCTCAAAAATCAGCTTACATGAACCTTCGGGAACCTCCCAAGTCAAAGCCTACATTTCACTTTTTCCCCAAAAAGTTAGAAAATATTCTAAGTGTTCATCCGTATTTCCCTTTTTGTTCATCCACATTTCTTTTTACTCATCCGCATTTCTTTTTGTTCATCCGCATTCACTTTGTTCATCCGCATTTGTTCAGTCACATGAACTTACTCATCTGCATTTGTTTATCCGCATTTGTTCATTCGCATGAACTTACTCATCCGCATTTGTTCATCCGTATTAACTTTGTTCATCCATATTAACTTTGTTTATCCGTATTTTTTTAGTCGCATGAACTTACTCATCCGCATTTGTTCATACGCATTACCTTTGTTCATCCGCATTAACTTTGTTCATCTGCATTAACTTTGTTTATCCGCATTTGTTCAAGCGCATGAACTTACTGATCCGCATTTGTTCAGTCGCATGAACTTACTCATACGCATTTGTTCATCCGCATTAACTTTGTTCATCTGCATTTGTTCAGTCACATGAACTTACTCATACGCATTTGACTTTCTCATCCGCATTGACGTTCTCATCCGCATTAACATTCTCATCCGTATTGACTTTCTCATCCGCATTGACTTTCTCATCCACATTAACTTTCTCATCTGCATTGACTTTCTCATCTGCATTGACTTTCTCATTCACATTGACTTTCTCATCCGCATTTCTTACTCATGCGCATTTCCTCATCTGCATTTGTTCTTACTTAAGCAGTTTTTGCTAAACTTAAGCGTATGAACTACTGTTTGGGCGTATGAGCAGCCTAGGGCACACTTAACAGTAGATTAAGTCCCCAAACGTCATCTATCATGTTCTGAGCTTAAATTATGCATTCTAGGCCTTAGGAACACAAGCATAACATCATCAAGAATGAACATAGTCTAACATCACATCATACCGGTAACATACACACATTCAACATACCGGTATAAAACTCAGTTTAAAAAAAACATACATTCATGCATTTCCTTCAGTCGTATAGCCCTCATACGTATGACCATCACTCACACCACTTTTGTGCAAATGAATCTCAGTCACACACCTTTCATGCATATGGACCCAGTCGCAGCTCATTTTGACGCATGGACCTCCAGTCGCATAGCCCTAGCCGGGTGCAGAATGTAGTTCATCCCAAACTGCAGCTGCCAAGTTCAACCTCCAAACTCTTCCCAACCTCTTTTAACCTCAAATCAACCATTCTAAACCTTAGGGAAACATGCCATGATGTCATTCAACCACAACCAAGCCCGAAATCAAGCCCCAAACGAATCATACACATACACACACATACCGAAACGGGTTTACACCCAAATACCCAAAAAATGGTTTTCAGATGTGTTCCAGCCCTAAAATCGATCAAAAAAAATTTAAAAGAGGGGTCCTAGAACTCACCTTCACAACCTCGTCGAGTAGAGCTTCGATTTGACCCGCTACATGTCCATTTCCACGCTCGAATCAACCCGAACCAAGCTTTCTCCTCTTTTTCTCCTTTTCTCTCTTCTCCCTTAGTGATTTTGCAAGAATGGGGAGGGTGTGGGATGCCCTCCCCTTTTATACTTCTACTCATCCAAGTTTCTTCCCGTTTGGCAAGTTTGGTCCCTCGACTTTGAACTTTATTTCTTTTCTTCTTTCGTCGGCTTCAAAGAAAATTTCCGGGTGTTACAAGTCCAGCCCCCTTATATAGGTTTCATCCCCGAAATCAGTTATTCCTTAAACCATTGCGAGCAATACTGTCTCATCTCTTTTCCAGTCTCCTTTGGCTACCTTCATGAGGACTTTAATCCTTTTGAGCTTCTCAGTCGTAGCCTCAATCACTTCAATACTTCCATACGGCCTTGGTGCTCAGCCTTCACTTATAAGCAAGTAAGGCATTTACTCTCGTGCTCCATCATTGAAATAACCTTCGGAATGGTCGCTACTCGACCACCTTAAACTGTCGTTGTGACCCCGTCAGGCGCTGTCAACCGTATCATCTTTTGTGGCACACAATGTTCACTTTGTAGTCCGCCAAACAATCCACTCCTATGATGACATCGAAGGGCGTATCTATATTCTTACTACTAACGGCAATTTGGCACAAAAAGCAGGAAGAATAAAACTCTTACTAGCGCTAGAATCGAACTACACAAGGCTAAAGGTTGATTTACTAGAAACGTACCTGACATGATATCGGGGTTCACCCCAACCTCCTCCTGCATCATCGTGTAGGCCCTGCATTCTCCCTCTGTCCTTCTCCTCCAGCCTTTTTCACTCCCGAACCTTCCACCTTTGGCTTCTTACAGTCCTTGCTCATGTGGCCAATTTCTCCACAATTATAACATCTCACAGACCCACATTCTTTAGCCACATGTCCAGGCTTTCCACACTTGAAGCAAGTTTTTGGTCCCCTTTTGCATTCTCCCGAATGCTCCATCCCGCATTTACCATATCGATCCGACTCCTCACCAGGCGTGACCACATGACGGTCATCCCCCCGTGCATGCTTATTATTCGTTGGGACACCACCCAGTCCAGTCCTCTTTCCCATCTAGTTCCAGTATCCATCACCTTTCTTGCTATTTTTAACCACCACCACTATAATTATTTCATCATACAACCTTCCTGCCAAATCAACTGCCGACCTAAACGTGCTCGGTCGGGCAGCGATCATGTGCCTACGGATATCCACCGGCAAGCCCTGAATATACCTCTTGATCTTTCATGAAAGAGGTTTCACTGATCCGGCACCAGCCATGCCATTCATTGAATTTGGTGGTGTACTGCTGATGCGTCATTGTTCCCGCCTCTAGCTACAGGAACTCTTTTCAACTTTTTCTATCTCACGGTGAGGACAGAACTCCTCAATCACCAGCCTTTTTAACTCTGACCGTCTCAACCTTCCGATAGCCTGACTACCCTCAACTTGGACTATGTTTTCCCACCAGCAAAGAGCCGAGTCCACAAACGAGTGGGCGGCAAACTTCACCTTCTGGTCTTCTCGGCACTTACTGATATTTAGAACAACTTTCATTTCCCACACCCATCGGAAGCATGCAACTCCTCATAAAAGACCTTCTGTCTAAAGTCTCAAACCTTGAATCCTTGGTTAGGACTTTAGAAGAAAGGTCGCCACTCAGCAACTTGAGATTGACAATCTCAAGGCTTAACTAGCTAAGAAACAGACCAAGAGATCTGTTAGGCATGTACCTGTTCAGGTCTCATTGACTTCTTCCTCTAGCTCATCTAGCTCTCAAGATGATGCTACTAAAAAGGGGGAGAATCTTCATAGACAAACACTTGAGGACCCACAGACTCATACTTCAACCTTTACATCTTCTACTCCTGTCATCACTTTGTCTGAGCCATCTCAAGTTGTATTTCAAATCGACCCAAAGATGCTCAGAGATCTCTACAGACTCTTCACAAAGTTAATGTTGAGATCCTTTACTGATCAGCCAAGTCCAGATGTTGCAATGATTTACTTTGGAGCTGAAGATCTTCAGAGGCTAACTACACCTTCTACCACTATGGAAGAAGTTGGTCAACCTAAGGTCCACATGGAACCTAAGATTCATTTCGAAGGGGTAATGGGGACTGATGGCCCAACAACTGAAGCAGCCGGGACAGAATCTGCATTTCCTCAAACTTCCGAAGCTGAAGTTAAAGCCTCAGAAGAACAAGCGAGTCTTCCAAAGGTGAAATGGAAGCTGCGGAAGGACTGTTTAAGATGTCCGAGGAACTGATCATCACAGAGGAATAAATGGCATCTGAGGTGAACAGTGAGGACTTTCTAAATCTACCCCAGACACCCTCTCTGCCTCTCTCACAATCAGAATCCACTCTCCAAGAACCACCACAGTCAGGCTCTTCAAAAGATAACAAAGGGAAAAGGAAGATGACTACGGAAGAGCTTTACGAAGAGGAGAAGATTGAGAAACTAAAGAAGAAAGGAAGACTTCCAACTGAGAAGTTGCAAGCTGCTAGTACAAAAGCAGCTGCAACCAATCAGGAAATAATAAAAGGAGAGAAGAGATAAGATCAGCTCATCCAATTGGGAGCTGCAAATAAAGAAACACTCCTGCTACCACTAGAGGAGTTGGTGGAACTGGAAAAGGCAACCAGACTGTAACTTGAGAAACAACAAGAAACAACCAGGTTGGCCTTAGAGAAAAAGAAAGAAGAAGAATAGAAGGAGGCTGACTTGCAGCAGAGGAGAGGAAGGATAGAATTCCTAATCTCCAAAGGCTTCAATCTTCAAGAACTCTCTCCACACGACAATGAAACAATCCTTGGCTCTACAACAAAGAGCAGGATCAAATGGACAAAGAGAGAAGAAAGGCTGCAAGAGAAAAGCTAAAGGAAAAGAAGAAGAAGGAGGAAGAAGCAAAGACCACTGCAACCAGAAATCTTAGTGAAAAGGCCTGGATGAAGGACTATCTCCGAGCTCATGGCTTCTCTGGAAGGCAGGTGGTTCCCATGTCAGAGAGGACACTCCAACGAATTGTCAGCAAAATCAAGGCTGACATCCGCTTAGGAAAGAGAAAAGAGATGTACAGAAGGGTAAAGGGGATGATCTTCATTGAAACTATTTAACCACAACCTGATCCCACACCCTTACCCTTCACTATCAAGACTGGGCCCTTCACCCCTGAACCCACATCCTTACCCTCACCCGTCTCATCACCTCAACCACCTAAACTTCCCATCCTTCAACCTAAAACACTTCCCAGAACCTCTAAACCATAACCTACCCAACAACCATCCCCTTAGCCTTCTCAACATCTCTCTCTTGAGGAGTTCAAGGTAATCAAGATTAAGCTCATCAACTGCACAACTTTGAGCGAAGTCTCATGTGATGAAGATTCTATCAACACTACCTATGTTGATGGATCTTATTGTTCCCTCACAAGAGATCAATTCCTGATTTACTAGAGGAACATTGGACCAGGCAGCTAGAGTTCTAGGTCTCAACTCAAATTCACTGAATGATGAAGAGAAGAAATAGAAGGAAACTGGTGACTCTGCTGGATACTAAGAAAGAGGACAAGATTCCTAGTCAGTCTCTTGTGCCTAGAAAAGGAATAATCTGGTGGAGGTTCGATGAAACTTCTCACAACTTTGTTGTTAAGAGGGAGAATGGCAAAGTCAACAGACTTAATGCAACCTCTGTTACACTACAGCAGATTTGATATTGCTAAGTTAGCAGAGAAGCCATTCTCCAACCCCTCCAACTCTGAAGCTGCTTCACTCATCAGAAATCATCTCAGTAGTCTCCATCTAGCCGAGCTAACTGCAAAGGCCAAGATTAAAGAAGAGTTGAGATTGAGAAGACAAGAGGAAAGGAAAGATCTCCTACCAAAGGCACTGCCTTTCGACAGATGGTAGAGGGTCCTGAATTGGAACCTATAGTTAGATAGGATTATGATTATAGTTCCCATCAACTAACTCTTTTTAGAGGGCAACAACAGAGGGTACACATTATCCAAGGTGATAGACTCGACTTCCTGTCTACCAAGGATTTGTACAAACTTCTCAGCACTACATTAGGGAAGAACAAGGAAATAGATAAATATCTACTCTCCTTGGTGTTGAAAGTTTTGAGAAGTAGAAACAAGTAAGGTTTTGGTAGCATCAGCCTAGGGGGAGTTTGTTAGATCAAGAAGAAGGCTGGTGCAACCAAAACGAAATCACTTAGATAATTTTGGTGCTACATGCAAAGGCTTCCAAAGCTTAGCATGGAAGTTCCGAAGGTTGTAGAGTTCTTCTGAAGATAAAGTGAAAGATCAGCTTCCGAAGACAGAACACTACTTCCGAAGTCAAAAGCTTGATTCCGAAGGTTAAGTCTTAGGAGAGTAATCAGAAGATTACTTCCGAAGTGTGAAGGAAAGAAGAAGTTCCCAAGCCTTAGAAGAAGCAGCCTCTTCCGAAGTATAAGTGGCTTCGGAAGTACTTGTTCTTCCGAAGCCATTTAACCTTCGGAAGACACTACTATGAACTAGTGGACATAAGTATGGTCTCTGACACTCCGTTGCAGACCTTTGATACTGCATGGCGTTTTCTCAAAGAGCCATGCAGTTGACCGTACTTTATTCCATTGTTTACCTTTTTATGATAGTACATGTTACTAACTTTAGTTGGTGACAAAAGGTAAGTCAGGGACATGTCCTGACTACCAAATCTCAGATAAGACTTTATCCAAGATACCTTAAACTATAGTCTTGTAGTATAGGCTTTAGTTATAGGATCCCAGCTGGTATCAAAGTATATCCGGCTGTACGTAGTATTATATATAGCTTGTTATTGTAACTCGAAAAGATAAGTTTGTAAGGGTCTTGTATATTTGAGTTGAGAAGCAATATATACAAGTACCTTGAAAATTACTTTCTGTGTTCTGTATTACTTACTATATTGTGATCAACTCTTATTGACCCTATCTTCATCTGAGTGTTGTTCAAGTGAGTTAGAGAGAAAAACAAAGTGTTAAGTGACCCTTAACCAATCCTGCACTTAAGTTTGCCCATCCATTTTGGGATGTTAGGCTATAGATAGAACTAGTTTAATGCCTTATAATTGTAAAACCTCCTTCCAAAATTGCTCATGAAAAGAGCATCCCAATCGAATACAATGGTTTGAGGACAACCATGTATCTTAAAAACATGATCCAATACTACTTGAGCAACCTTAGGAGTAGAATAAGGATGCTTAAATGGAATATAATGACCACATTTCGTAAACGATCCACAATAACCAATTGGAATCGTATCAATTCGAACGAGGCAACCCTCCAATAAAATCCATTGAAATATTAGTGAATATGGATAAAGGTATTGGTAAAGGATTCAATTATCCTGGAGATGCCACCATTTCATACTTCTCTTACAAACAAATGTGACAAGCCTTCACAAAAGCCTTAATGTCTCGTGTGGCACCCTTCCAATAATACAAACTCTTAAATCTTTGCAAGGTGGCCTGAATGCCAGAATGCCCTGCTTGAGAAGAGGTATGATACCAGGCTAAGAGTTCTTCATGCAATTGAGAATCATTAGGAATCCATAGTTTTTGTTTTCGTTTGAGCAGCCCATCTTGAAAGGTGATGTGGGTAATGAGTTCACCGTTAACTACCCTTTGAATCAAGGATTGGGCAAGTGAAACCTTTTGTAAAGCTTCTTTCAACTAATCCAACAACAATGGTTGGTAAGAAGAAACTGTAATAGAAAAAAAGTGTTGAGTTATGCATGCGAGATAGAGCATCCACGTGCCCATTATCACTATGCTTTTTATAGACTATATCATAATCATAACCCATGATTTTACCGAGACATGTATGTTGCAAAGGAGTGGTAATTTTCTTGCTCTATAATATGCTTCAAACTCTTCTGATCCGTTCGAATAGTGAAATGTTTAAGGATAAGATATTGAGGCCAATACTTAACGGCCATAATGATTGCAGGTAGTTCTTTCTTATAAACCAAAAGAGTCATTTGGCATGGTGAAAGAGCCTTGCTAACAAATGCTGGGGGTGATTATCTTGCATTAAAACAACCCCTAATCTTTTAGAGGATGCATCAGTCTTAATGATAAAGTCTTTGGACCAGGTAAAGCTAGCACCAGAGCATTAATCAAGCAACCTTCAATTGTTTGAAAGAAGCTTGAGCAGTAGCAGACCAACAAACAACATCTTTTTGAAGGAGTGAAGTCAAAGGCTTGGCAGTAGTACTATTGGAGAAATAAAATGCCTATAATACCCCGTTAAGCCAAGAAACCATGAAGTTGCTTTGCTATTATTGGAATTGGCCACTCTTTAATGACTGCAACCTTGGATGGGTCAGTAGCCATCCCAATTTTAGCCTATGTCCAATTTTGTAAAAACCTCAGTATCCCCCAACTCCTCCAATAATTCTTCAATGAGAGGAATGGGAAATCGGTTCTTAAAGGTGTGATCATTGAGATTCCTGTATTCTACACATAATCTCCAAGATCTTTTTCACTAACTTGACAGGAGAGGCAAAAGAACTCATACTATCATGAATAATTCCCATGTCTTTCATCTTTTAAACCATCTTCTCAATAACATAATTTTGACCTATGGGATATCTATAAGCCCTTTGATTGATTGTGACACTCTCATCTATTAATTGAATCTTGTGGTCACAAGAACGAGAAGGAGGAAAAGAGTTACAAGTTTGAAAAACATCCTCAAACCCTATTAACATATTGTTGACCTCCTCGGTTAATGTTTCATTAGAGATCTTGCACTGATGCTGAAATACTCCTTTAATAGATTGTAAAGTAAACAATTAAGAGTGGATCACTGACTTACTAGACTTTAATAAGGAGTGCATCTTTTCAACTAAACATAGAGATGATTCATTATGATTAATGCCTTTTAATTCTAAGATCTTCTCATTAATCTTGAACTGCATCACTTAATACCCAGAACTATATAATAATTCTCCATGGGTTAGAGTAAGACATCGGCCTTAACCCAATTGCCCTGCATCAACGATTGAAATCTTGACACAAATTGCTATAAGGTATCTTATTGCCATTTGAAACAGTTACTGTCATAGAAGGTATAATAGTTTTAGGACACTTCAACCGAGTTGCTAACTCACAATCTAAAAAATTATGAGTAGAACCTGAGTCGATTAGATTCTATAATTGTTTAGTTCTAATTGTACACACTACTCTCATAGTAGAAAACAAAGGAACTTCCATAAGGGAATGAATGGAAATGAGTGAGTCAGCATGCAAATTTTGAATTGGAATCTCAACTTCAACTTAAAGGAGTTAGCTAATATCCTCATTAGCACCAATTTCTAAAACTTATAATTCCTTATACTTGTAATTATGGGATGCAATATATTTTTCTATGCCCCAAAAACACTCACCCCTAGCTCTTTTTTCTCCGGCTTCTTTAGTGGACACCTACTTAATAACTTTTACCATTTTACTAACTCGTAGAGTAGGAAGTAAAAAAAAGTAGTAGTTGTATTGGGCACAACATTACACCCCGTACTAATGCTATTAGGCTTATAAGGAGTGTTAGCTAGCTTAGAGCTATGCTAACTGAAGGCAAAAAATAGTCATCTTCTTTATATCCTTATTGCCAAATAGAGTATAGTACACTACTTCCTATTGTATTTCCATAGCAATAGCCTCTCTAAGAGTTTTTGGTTTAGAAATCTTAACAAAACATTTGATTTCAGGTTTCAATCTAGCCACAAACAACACTCGCGTAACTTTCACAGTTTACTCTATTAAGAAGTGCATTGAAAGCATCGCAGTATCTTGAAGTATACCTATCTGATGAATGTTCTTTAATTCCTCAGTACGTTCTTTGGACAACCATATAGAAAAATGATTTAGTATTGAATGCGAATAATCCTCCCATAACAATTGTAACACCCGGATATTTTCTTTAAAGCCGACAAAAGAAGAAAAAAAAAGAAATAAAGTCCAAAGTCGGGGGACCAAACTTGCCAAAGTGGGAGAAAGTTCGAAAGTGTTAGGGAATAAGAGGGGAGGGCAGCCCACACCCCCCCCACACCCACAAAATCTGCAAAATAAGAGAGAAGAAGAGGAAAAGGGGGGAAAAGGGGAGAAAAAGGGAGAAAACTTGGTTCGGGTGGATTCAAGCATGCAAAATCGAAGTGTAGCGGGTCTAATCGAAGCTCTACTCGACGGTGTAGCTTGTGTGAGTTCTAGGACCCCTCTTTTACCCATTTTCAACTGATTTGGTGCTGGAACACATAATGAAAACCATTTTTGAAATGTGTGTGTTTGACTCGTGTGTATGTGTTTGTGTATGATGCGAGTGATGTATGATTTCGGGCTTGTGTGTGCTTGTATGGTGTTGCGGTATGCATTCCTATGGTTTAGGATGGTTGATTTGGGCTTAGAGGAGGTTTGGAACAGCTTGGAGGTCAAAAATGGTAGATTTGGTTCGGGAGGAATTTCTATTCTGCATAGTTAGGGCTATGCGACCGAATGGCATGTGAGTCGTGTGACTGGAGTCCACATGCATGCTATTCGTGCGATTGAGGTTCAATCGCATGTGAGTCGTGCGACTGGAGCCCATACACCTGCCAGTCGTGCGACTGAGGGTCATTCACATGGGGAGTCATGCGACTGAGGTCCATACGCCTAGTTCCATCCGCATTAGGTCCATTCGCACAAGTATTCATCCGCATTGGTTCATTCGCATTGGTGCTCATTCGCATATTGTCCATTCGCATGGTGTTCAGTCGCATCAGAGTTCATGCGACTAAAAGGTGCCCATACGCCCAAGTAGGGCTGGTGTACCCGAGCAAAACATAGTGTATTTACTGACTTTCGGGGGAAAGTGCAGATGTATGTTTTGCCGTGGAAGGTTCCCGTAAGTTCATGTAAGATGACTTTTGAGGCCTTAGAGATTATGTTGGACATGATAATGTATGATGTTGTATGATTATGCATGATGTATGTTATATATGTATGATGATGCCCTGTATGATAATGTTATTGACTGTGTATGTTATGTTCCTGCTTTGTATGTTTATCTTCCTGTGGCTTTACGTTGAATGTTAATGAATGAAATGAAAGTATTATGTAATGTAAAGTGGAAGATAATGAAAAGAAGAACGAAATGAAGAATGCATGTATTAATGAATGATGAAAGTAATGAAAGTCTTGCAAGCCTTGTATGTCAGGACACGCCCTTTTGTATGGTGTTAGCCCAACGGTGTGTGGGTTTGCTACCCCATGAGGATGCACATCGGGGTCTTTCTTTGTGATTGACAATTTTTATGGAACCATTGTTGCTTGCCTTAGGTACTGTGGCCAGGAGATGTTGTGCACTGTAATGGAAGGTCTATGATAGGCTTAGGCCTAGTACCAGGAGACTGAAGGGTAAAGTTCATGGTTTGATGGAAAGAAAAGATGTAATGATGAATGAACGAATGAAAGTAAGAATGTATGAATGAATGGAAGATAACAAATGAATGATGAAGATAATAACTATTATCTATGTGTACATATGATGTATGATCGCATGAAAGTAAAGAACGGTTTTAACGAAAGAAAAGTATGTTTTATTATAAAACTAGAACTCCCTCAGCAACGCTAACTTTTATGTTCTTCCAATTAGTAGGTAATGGTTGCTGAGGATGGCACGAAGTGGCTACTCAACTATTTTGGGATGGCATCCATTTTTATAATGCTTTTGTGATGTAATACAACATGTATTTTGTAACTTGATAATGATGTATTATTTTGCAAAAGCCTTTATTATGAAATGAAATGTCATTTTTAAATGTTTTTTTCTGCAACGTTTTTATGTAATATGATGAAATTATATGTTTCATGTGCAATGATCGATCAGCTGTAAGTGTCCCGAGAACGGGGCCTTACAACAACTCTTCAACATCACAATCTTGACTAGTATTGAAACCTTGATGCCATTGCAGTGGGACACCATCCAAATTGATAACAACATAATGGACCTTCAGATAAACCGAAGTCTTATCCACCGAGAAGAAGTAATTAAACTTGTACAACCATCCTTCTACATCTTCACCATTGAATTTAGGAAAATCCAGCCTTTCAAGCCTCACCAATCCTTTTTCATGATGATCGTGTACTTAGGGTTCTTCTCAAACAATTCTTTCAATGATTTGAGCTGTACACAAACTTACGCCATTTGTACTTGCAAATTCATGATGTGAATCGAATTCTCTTCCAAAACAGATCTCTGAACTTGAATCAATTATGAATTTTCCTTCGCAATCTTCTCCAACTTTTTCATGTCCAATTGTCTTGTAGCTGCCATTCACGATAATCGTCGTCGTCATCGCTAGAGCTCCGATGAGGATCACTGCTTTGATACTAGTTGTTATGATAGAAATGAAAAGAAGAACAACAGAAGGAAAACTCAATTCATTTCATCGCTACTCAAATGTTACAACTCAATCGGTATATAACAACCTAACAAACATAACGACTATTGTTGCTCAATTTCAAAACATAAACAAAACACAACCACAACTATCATTTATTACAACTTAGTCCCTCAACTTATTCATAACATGACAGGTGTATCAATCTTCCCTTCAAGATTCTACTCTGTTTACTTCATATGATAACCTTGATAACCCAATCAATTTTTCTGCACTATATCAATTGCTTTTGATTTACTAAAACCATTGTTCATAGCTTCATTAGCATCAAGTTCACTCAACTGATTGCTTGTATGAGCTTTTTTTGCTACTGCTACTGCTTGAGATAAGTTGCTCTTATTCTGCTAGCTTTATGACTGGGTGTGTTCTAACTTCTATGAAACCCTTAGATCATATCATCTACATGTGCAACCCTTCTTTGCCAATCCATCTCAATGATAGACTTTGATGAAAACCCATCTACATTATACATACCATTGCATAATCTGGTTACCTTATTCTGTTGGGTGGTGTTTGGAGGTCTTACTTCAAAAGACATAATTTCTTAATTCCAAAGCCAATTCAAATGTGTTTTCTTACAATTTAGAGAGTTATGAATATTATTTGCTGTAATTGCACATTCAGATTTGATCAAGAAACTTCCTTTGAGTTCTTTTGGGTTTATAATGTTAATAGGTCCTCTTCCAACGGCTACTTTCTGATGTTAAAAATTATTTAGGCTATATGATCCCACGTAAAACTCATGCTAGCATGTTCAATTGGATTTCGTCTATTGGCTTTACAATTTTGAAAGATGGAGTGTAATTCTTCTTTATAGCAAACCCATGTATAAGCGTTGTAAAATTACTATATATGGACTCAAACTTTTCTTGAGCATTTGATCGTGCATTAATGTCTCATCATCAACTCTTCTATAATTTTTCCAGTGTTTCATTTGAACATGTTGGTGATTTTAACGTCTTCATGATTATTTAACAAATTAGAGATGAGATCAAATATTGATATGAGTTAGGAGGTATGAAATACACACTCTTTTAAATATATTATTGAAGATATTGACTTAAATATTATGGACACCGGGTCTTAGCCTATCATTTATTCGAAATTCAAATATTAATGCTAATTTAAACTATAGAGTCAAAGGTTGTTATATACATTCCATGTACTCTCCTTGAATTTCTCCTTTTACCATTTGTAAATTATGCCAATATAAGGCAACCATAAATGAAATTTCAATTGAACATTATGACAAATTCAAGAATTGTTATGGTGTTAGTGCTTTTATAAGCTCCTTTGAGCCCTACGATCCACCATACACCATTATCAACTTCACCATTACTTATCATCATCAATGGTTGATGCATCAACAACAAACTCCACCATCATCAGTGACTGGGTGTGAGAATGATATTATTCTCTATTGATGTGAATCAACAAGGACCGAATATGATGATTGAGTCAATGATTGTATGGCGGTATCAAACAATCACAAAACATTGAATGCAAGAAATACTCATAAATGCCCTTTTATTAATCAAGGTGAAAGATGGTATAATGAATTCTAGGGTTTTTGTATTAAACAGTAACACATACACCTTGTCAAAATATTCTGATTGTCTAATATTTATCAACAGTCACCTTACATACAAGATTTTCTATTCTATTTAAAAGCTGACAAGATACCTTTTACAAAATGACTAAACTACCCCTAACCTATACATCAGAGAACTGGTCTAAGTACAAAAGTCTTCATCATCATTTATTGACTAATGTGGATGTGTTGATCTTCATCAACATTTCTTTGTTCTTCAACTTTAGTGTTTGGTCATCAGCATTGACAAATGCGGATGAACAAACACTTATGCGCATTTGTTACTGGACATCTGCATTAGTAAATGCAGATGTACAATGTACTTGTTAGCATTTGTTTTGGTTATCCGTATTTGTTAATGCAGAAGAACAAACACTTATCAGCATATGTTCTATGTTCATCCGCATATATAAATATGGTTAGCCGACACTTGTCTTCTAATTTCTTTTCACATTCTTTATCCGTATTGGTTCTTGAACTTGTGAGATTTCCAGCAGAACAACCATCAACCCACCACTTGAATTGACATGTATAGTCCTTTTAGGGTTTAACAATACTCCCCCTAAGGATTGTATAGCGTATGTACTTCAAGGGTTTGATGGTGGATGAGGTTATGAGGATTCTACTAGGTGTTGAGTAATTGTGAAAGGATAAGAGGTTCTGCCTGGGATGGATCTAGAATGGCCTTTATCAAGTTGACAAAGTCATTGGCTTTAGACATCTTCTCTCTATTTAGCACATGGATCTTCATCTGGCTTATTGTGTAGATGGCTTCTATGGGTAGTTTCTTTAAACAAATTTTTTTCCATATTGACATTATGGACAACCCATCTCTATGAATCAATAAATCTCCATCCACATCCACCTTTAGCTTCACAATATTTCCCAATTATAGACAAGTCTTCTTTTTCTTCCTGTACTCTATCTTAGCATTGATTCTATCAAATGCCATCTTTAAAATGTTCATACATTTCAGAGAGAAATACATATCTTCTTCTCCCATCTTGTTTTTTATCTCTCTGAAATGCCTTGTGTATATGTAGTGGATATAGGATTCATCAAACAATCTCACCTCATATCCACTAAACAATTTGATTTTAGCTCCTTCTTTTCCTTCGTATCTTCTTTCAATCACCAACTCATATGTCTTTTCATCATAATAGACATTTGAGATTGGTTTGGAGGAATGAGCTCCAGCTCCCATCTTTCTTTTTAAAGATTTAGTTGGCTTCACCTTGAGCTCAAGGAACACCACTACTTTAGTTGGTTTTGTTATTTTCTGCTCTAGAGGGTTAACAAAGCATCTATCTTTCCTCATGCATATAGCCTTGAGAAATTTGAAGTTGTTTGTTCTTTTAAACATCCTTAGAATATTTTCAAACTCATAACCCTGAGCATAGCCTTGTGATTAATCAACTCTAGATTCACAAGTTTTTTCATATCATGGATTTCCAGGAAATTCACTAGAGCAGAGTACTCTGTGAAGAATTGGACTAGTCCTAAAATACTTTTAACCATGAACATGTTCTAGTCACTATCATACTTCTAGACAATTATCTTCAGATCAGTCTTGCCTTTGGGAGTAGACACACCTTTAATCATCTCAGCAGTGGTGAGCCTTTCTTGAAGCTTTAACTCAGAGGGCTCAGCAAGCCACTCTGGATTCTTATGTAGAACAGGTTCCAAAGAGTCATGATCTCTATAGGTGAGTTGGTGTCTCGTGTAGACACTCTTGTTCTTGGCTTTTTGCTGATAAGTTCTTCTTCAAGTTTCTTTAGCCTTTCTTTCTTTTCATTAATAAATCTAAGGATGGCAGCCCTTAGAGAGTTTGTATTCATGTTTCCTGGTTTTCTCTTTGTGAATCCTTGACCAGACAGATAGTCCTTCATTTCCCTGTCAGTCATGTTGTAGGGATCAAGATATAGTGGTTGAGGAGTGGAAGTCTGCTTTGCCTTTGAAAATGATTTAACCGGTGGAGCTTTGGGTGAAAGAGTCTTTTCATACTCAGTCTCATATGTAGAGTCCAACAGTTCGTTTAGCTTTTCTTCTTTTTCCTTCATTCCCTCGTAGGTTAACCGAATACCTTATTAAGGTCATACCCGTGGTTGATTAAAAACATTGCTTTCACCATCAGATCATCAAATTGAGCTTTCTCTACCATCTCTTGAACTGATGACTCCTTCTTCATAGGGCTTTCATGAGCTATTGGTTCATGAGCCACATAGCCACCCTTTATCTCTCCCTCTTCAAGGTAAATGAATTCAGTCTTCTTTTTCAATTGGGATTCAGCTTTTACATGTTCTTCTAAGAATTCAGCAATGGCTGCTTGATAGGTTCTTTTTCTACCATTGGTTTTTACCCTTTTCCTTTTCAAATAAGTATTTCCTCCTTCTGTTATAGGTTTGCATTCTTGCACCGTAAGAGGTTTTAGCCATTTCAGCTTCTTGTGGCACTTTTTCAGCCGTTGTCTTTTATGTTTCATCAGGAGCAGCTGTTGATTCTTATTTCTTTTGTTGTTCTTCACACAACTTTCTAATCAACTCCTTTTGCTCATTAGTAAGAGACACAACAGGCACAATCTTAAGACTCAATTCCTTCTCAAGTGGGACAGGAGATTGAGGAATAATCACAATTGGCTCTATTGCTTGTCTATGATCTCTAATGAAGTCCCAAAATTCATCACCAATAATGAGCTCTTTATCAGTAAAAACTATTGAGTGCATTTATCATGTCACAGAATTCAGTCTCTTAAGTATGAGTTTCTTCTTGTTTGCTTTTGTAGATCACCATTTCCATACTAGGTTCATCCTGTTTTGTTTCATTGGTTTCAGTCTCTTTCTCAGACTCAGCGAATTTCATCTTTTTGGCAAGAGGGGAGTTATCGCCACTCTCCCCTGATGAACCTTCATCATTGTCATCTTTATTACTTTCTCTTTTTCTTTTCTCTTCTCTTTTCTCTCCCTTATTATCTTTCTCCATTACAACTTCTCTTTTAATCATGACAAGCAGCTCTAACTCAGAGACTCTCTTGTTTAGAGATTCTATTTGTTTCTACAAGTCCATGATTATATTAGCTTGTTCTTCAATCATTACTTCTTGTTCCTCCATAGAAATAGTTTGTATTGCTAAAGTGTCAACATGACCACTTACTTCATCCTTTGAATGTTGGAGAGCAGCTTTTAAACTTTCTATCTCTATTTCTTTCTCTTTCTTCTTAACCTTATACTTTTCTTTCAAATCTTTTAACTCCTTCTCTTTTTCTCCAATTCCAGAAGTTTGTCTTTAATAATATCAGATCTTCTATTTAGTAGTCTTTCCATATTGGCTACTTTCTATAATAGTTCTGAGATTATCTGATATTTTTCATGAGTCATGTTTACTCTTGATTCAAGATAACTTTAAGATGGAACAACCTCAGAAGTAACTTGCCTAATAGGCATCTGTCTTTTATGATCCTCCTCATCAGATGATGATTTGGATTCCTTTGAAGAGCTAGAAGAATCACCATAGTCAATAGGCTCAGTAGAAGCAAGAGATGATTGAACAAGAAATATAGGTGAGTGGTGGATTGGTGAAACATGCGGTGAGTGTATGGGTGATATATGTGGATAGATGATGGTTGTGATTGTGGTGATGGTATTGGTGATAGGATTGGTGATCTTTGTGGTGATGGTATTGGCATGGGCATAAAATTTGAGGCTATATTAGCTTCATGAACAGAAGGTCGAGTGTGAAGGTCACCCCCTACATCAACTTGGGGTGACACTAACCTTTGTCCTTCGTCCCTTTCAACAGCTTGCTCATCAACTGTGATACACTTACCCGTATTAACTTTTGAACTTGAATCAAATCTTAATGTTTCTGCAGAGAAATTGTTATGAAGAACTGCCTTTGATTAAATTGTGTCTTATGAAGTTTTTGAGTGTTCTTTGCATTTAAGGGTTTGCAAATGTTGAAAATGAGTCATATATATAGGCATCATCTAATAAGGTTGGGTCATAAATTGATAAGGTGTTGCTAAAATGGTTACATGGTAACAAATGTTTGATAAAGTTTACGTGGTATTTGTTTGATATTTATAATGTTTAGCTCTTTTATTTTATATGGTTATTAGTGTGGAACATGTTTATTTTAAATATGTTTGCATTTGTAGGAGTTAGAAGAAAAAAACATATTTGAGAACTTTATGGAAGTAAACAAGTGGAAGGACCGAATGTGCAATTACAGGAAAAATAAAGTCAAATCAAGTCAAATCAGGCACCACCGAATCCACTAGTGTATCATACACTAAGAACCATATCCTGACAGATTTTAGAGAACATGCTCTGTACAATATCATAACGGCGTATCATACGTTAGGGGTGTTGTATGACACATTGGTAACACCTTCGGATTTTTTAGTTTATTTTTTATTCGAACGCAATCATTAGAGTTTCAAGAAGACTTTTCCCCTATGATGTTTGGAGATTTATAGCAATTTTGAGAGTTCCTTTCACCATAGATTCACGAAGCAAGGATCAACAACCTCCAATAAACAATTGAAGATCCAACCATGCTAATGTATGGCTAAATCATTCATGATTGATTTCGGGTGGAGAGTTGATGCACTCTAAATTATATATAGAAAACATATCAAAAGCACATCAAATATGCCTTCTTATCGTTCATAAAATGATAAAAATGAACTCAAAAGTGTTAAATTTTCTTTTAAGGTGTTCAAAGAGCCAAGATGAAAAAAAGGAGCATACTTAACAAAAATTGAAGATAACTGACCTTCAAAGTCCAAAAATAGGGTCGGGCCTGATTAAGCATGCCCCTATGCGTAGCTTGAAACACACCCTATGCTTAAATTAACATATTCCCATATTTGAACATCCGACATAAGAAAAGTATTGTCCCCCAAAAGGAGGCACGGTGCATGCCCCACCTCAAACACGAGGTTGTGCCTCATGGAACACGAGGCTGTGCCCGACCACCTCTACACATAAAGACCGATTAACTTTCATTAGCATTGTACTAGAACGGGTTCGTGCCTTTTAGGCATGCGGCCATGCTTAAACACTTCAGAAAGCCTATAAATATAGGCTTAAGTCCATCATATTAGGGATCTTTTAGTGAAGGGATACTTACTGATTTTTCTAAGGATTCAAGACTTGAAGACCCTCAGAATGCTCGGGAGGTGCATACAACACTTGAAAGAAGCTTGAGATTGTTGAAACATCATCTGTTGTGGATCGCCCATTTGGTTGTTCCATTTCACCGATGATTTCATATCTATTTTCTATCTTATTTGTTGTTATTTTCAAGCTCATTATGAGCTAAACTCTTATATCTTCATAATCGGATGAAACTTATGTAATTTGTGATGAATTACCGGTGTAATTTGTGATGAATTACTGGTGTGATTTATGTTATGCTAATGTTATGGTAAAATTGGGTAAACTTTTGATGGGTAGCATCTATATTTGAATAAGAAGTTATAAAATTATGATTTGTAATTGTGAATTTCATACAAGGTTGAAAAATATATGATCTAGCTTTTATTCATGAAAGCGATCTTCATAACTAATCTATGGCTAATGAACTAGAAATGGTTATTAGAAATCATATAACCTTAACTTTCTGATCATTTGCGGGATATGTTTTATAAGTCTAAGAAGTCTATAGTGATTGTTATGGTTTAAAATAAATGGCATGTTAATAAAGTTGATCAACTCACTTTGTAATATTAAGTTATGTTTTCAGATCGTATGTTGAAATGATACACAAGTATTACCTACGTTACCTACATTTCTAATATTAAGTTATGTTTTCAGACCATATGTTGAAATGATACCCAAGTATAGTGGACTAGGGGCTAGCATTATAAGTTACTTTTACTTTTATTTTTAATTATTGTTTAAAAAACCTTGAAATTGTTTACATGAATGCAACTTATCATTTTCTCAAAATAAAACTAAATCTGATAGTCAATTAAAAAGGTAGTTGAGTAGGTTCAGTATGTCCACGGATTGATATTCAGTTCTTACTGGCATTATATTACCACACGGTATGTACACTTGCCTTTTGTGTGTGCAGTTAGCATAAGTAATAATAAATTAAAACTAAATGAATTCGAAAAATCATACCAAATTTATATACCCGTCTGCATGTAATCATGTTTTTGGCACCGTTGCCAAGGACACATAATAGTTTTGAAAGACAATCTGAAATTTTTGACTATCTTGTTTATATCCTATTAATATAATTTTTAACTTGTTATATATTGTTAGTTAAGGTAGTTATGTTAGTTTGCCTTAGTTAGTTAGTTTAGTTACAGTTGTCTAATTCATTGTAAGCCTTAGTCAGTATATAATTTCTTAAGTTAGTGTATGTCCAACTCATCTAGTCCGGAACTTGTTTCGCTTATTTTAGAACCCAAATTACTTTACCTTTAAAAGTTACATGCAATACCATGACAAACAACAACAATCATCAAAGTAGATGTTTTGAATGGTACACCATCTGAAGAAGACTTGGCTAACCAAGACGAGGAAATGAAGATGACACACTATGCCACGTCATAAATCGATAGTTATGAGTCTAGCGTTGTCTAACCAATAATAGCGGCCAACAATGTCAAAATTTAATCTAGTATTATCCAACTCTTAGAAAACTCTGTTTAGTTCCATGGATTGCAAGACGAAGATCCTAACACTCATATTTTTTGATTCCTTAGTATTTGTGCGACTTTCAAAATTAGCAACTATTTTGATGATGCAATTAGACTAAGATTTTTTTTTCATTTTCATTTTGATGCCGAGCCATTAACTGGCTTGATTCACTTTCACCTAGGTTCATCACCACATGGGCGAAAATGGATGAATGATTCATTTTAAAATACTTTCCACCCGATCGTATTACCAAATTGAGAAGCCACATTACAAGCTTTCGCCAAGAAGATGATGAACCATTACACACAACATGAGAGAGATACAACGGTATCCTTTGGAGATTCCACATCATAGACTTGATCTGTGGCTGCAATGTCAAACCTTTTATGATGCAAGCAGCAAAGCACACAAACAAGTTGTCGATCAAAGTGCAGGAGGAGGTTTCAGAAGTATCATGACAACAAAGGCATACCAAACCCTAGATAAAGCAGCTAAGATGAACTTTTCTTACAATTCCTTAGGAAACAAACTCAGTTCAAAAGGTATTCATCAAGTAGGCTCTGAAACACTAGTTGCAACCCAATTAGAAGCCCTAACTAAATGATTTGAACTATTACAAGTCGAGTTGAAGAAAACTCAAACATGATATAACACATGTGGAGATTCACCTAAAACCAATGAATTTCCAAAAAGCATGATGATGATTGAAGATGTTGAATATGTAGGAGGCCAAAGCAATTCATACAACAATAACTCGAATTGGAGAAACAATTCAAATTACAGTACATCTGGCAACAACCAATCATCCTCTAGATTCAATAGAAGGCCACCTTACAATAACAAAAACCACCATACCAAGCTCTAAGCAGCAATAACCAAGACTGTGGAGCATCATTAATGAAAGACTTATTATAGGAATTGTTAATAACCAATCAAGCCACAGATGAATACATCCGAAAATTTGATAAAAGAAACGAGGAGAGATTCCTAAGAAACGAGGTTGACATCAAAAGCAATAAAGCATCACTACAAACCTTTGAACACCAAGTAGATCAGATAGCACAACAACTATCTGAAAGACCCCAATATGCTTTACCTAGCAACATTATGTCAAACAAAACTGAAATCCATCACCACAAGAAGTGGCAAAACGACTAATGTTATTGCACCTGCATTACTACCTATCTTGGAAGAAGTTGAAACCAAAAATCCAATATGACATGTGATAAGCAAAAGCAACCTATTTCTCTTGAAGAACCAACCATGAAATACATACCACCACCACCACCTTATGTTCCACCACCTCCATATCCTGGTCGTTTAAGGCAACAATTAATGAAGGCACAATAAGGCATGTTCCTCGGGATGTTCAAGCAACTCCACATCAACCTTGGCCATTGGTAGAAGCCTTAGCTCAAATGCTAAATTACCCTAAGTTCTTAAAGGGTGTGTTGTCAAACAAAAAGAAACCAAAAGAGTTATCATATGTAGTTTTGAATAACGAATACTTTGTAGTTTTTAAAACAAACTATCTCAAAAGATGACTAATCAAAGAAGCTTTACTATACCTTTCCAAATAGTAAATTTTTTTGTCAGTAATGCCTTAGCAGACTTAGGTGCTAGCATTAACCTTATGCCGTAGGCGAATTTCAAAAGTTAAACATAGGTGAACCTAGACTAACTCGTATTAGCATCCAACTAGTGATTGTATCATTAAATGTCCGAGGGGCATTGTTAAAAATGTTAGTTAAAATCGACAAATACCTATTTCGTATTGATTTTGTGATCCTTGATATGGACGGGGACATCAATGTTCCTCTTATCCTCGGTAGACAATTTATTAGAAACCATCAAGCTCTCATTGATTTTGCACCGATAGACTTACACTTATAGTGGTGAGGAAGAAGTAACATTCGACATCGAACGATCCATTAAACACCCTCAACATCATGATGATTCACTCTGTTATATTGATGCATTCAATTCAATCATAAGCTGCCATTTAAGAGAAACTCTAAAAAATGAAGCTTGCGACACTTAATTAATAGAAGTCCGAGCAAACGAACCCCTCTGTGAAGATCAAACCATTCAAGAACCAGAAGTTGAAGAAACATCATCTTTTCAAAAAACATCGAGATCATTGAACAAAAACTAGAACCTAAAGCCAAACTGTCTATCAAAGATATTTTGGTTTTAGAACTCAAAGAACTTCCATCTCATCTTGAATATGCCTTTCTTGAAAGCACATCTCAACTTCTTATCATTATCTCATCCACCTTATACAGTGATGAGAAGAACAAGATGCTCAAATATGATCAAGGCACATAAACGAGCAATTGCTTGGAAATCATGGACATCAAGGTAATCAACCATCCTTTTGCACTCACAAAGTTCTAATATAGGACAACTTCAATTCCATCACTCAGTTGTAAAGATTTTAAATCCGGGCATGCAAGAGGTCGTGAAGAAAGAAGTAATCAAACTGCTAAATGTCGGTTTGACTTACCCTATTTTTTATTCTCCTTGGGTTAGTCCCATCGAATTTTTTCTAAAAAATAAGGAATGATGGTTGTAACCAATGATAGGAATTAGCTCATTCCAACTCGTATGGTTACATGATAGAGAGTTGCATGGACTATCAAAAACTCAATGCTGCCACAAGAAAAGATCACTTCCTTCTACCATTGAATGATCAAATTCTTAAAAGATTATTAGAAAAAAAAAGTTCTAATCTTTGCTCAATGGTTTCTTAGGTTATTTTCAAATTCCAATTGCTCCCGAAGATCAAGCTAAAACGACATTCATATGTCCATATCGAATATTTGCTTATTAGTGAATGCCTTTTGGATTGTGCAATGACCCTGCTATATTTCAAAGATTCATTGTAGCAATCTTTCACGACATGATGAAACAATCCATGGAAGTTTTCATGGATAAAGTTTTTTTCTTTGGAAAATCATTCGAACAATGTCTGGAAAACCTAAAATAAATGTTGGTTAGATGTGAATATTCTAACCTTGTTTTAAATTACTAAAGTGTCATTTCATGGTTATAGAAGGAATAGTGTTAAGAAAAAATCTCTCGAGTAGTACTTAAGGTTGATTAAGCCAAAGTTACACTATTTCCTAACATTCTCAACCCACAACTGTGAAAACAATTAAAAGCTTTTATAGCTCATGCAAGATTTTATTATCATTTCATCAAGGACTTTTCAAAAATTGCATGACCAATGACTCAACTCCTTGAGAAAGATAGATGACTCATATTTGCCAATGAATGCATTAGTTTATTCAATTTACTGAATAAGAGACTGGTAACAACTCTGATCATGGTTTCCCCTACTTGGAATTACCTTTTAAACTCATGTGTGATGCAAGCGGTTTCACGGTAGGACTGCGTTAGGCCAAAGGAAAGACATGCAATTCCACCCTAATTACTGTACATACAAAACCCTAAATGATGCGTAAGAAAACTAAACCACGACAAAAAAAGAACTTATTGTGGTAGTTTCATGTTTGACAAATTCCACTTATATCGCGTCCTTTGAAACAAAATGTTTACACCGATCATACAGTCCTTTGTTATCCGGTAAACAAACAAGATGCAAAGCCGAGACTGATATATTGGATAATTCTACTTCAAGAATTTGACATGGAAATTTGCATTAGGGATCGGATAATTTAATGTCTGGTCATCTTTCACATTTTAAAAATCCAAACCATTCAAAAAATCTAAGGAATTCAAAATATACAAGAACTTTCCTCATGAATTCCATATGTACATCCAATCCTCAATTGATGAACATCCTTGGTTTGCTGATTTCTCAAATTCCTAGGCAAGTGGAATTCTTATTAAAGGAATGACTAATCAACAAAAGAAGAAATTCTTTTCTTATATTCTTTGCTTATATCAAGCATTACTATTAGGAAGATTCATATTAATTCAAAATCAGTGTAGACTAGTTTATCCTAAGATATGTATCCTAAAGTGAAACACAACTGATAAGGCCCTATCATGAAGGACCCAAATGAGGATACCATGAAGCAACCCTAACGAACAAGAAAGTTTTTAACTTTGGATTCTACTTGTCCATTGATATATTAATAAATATACATGTTAATAAAGTATATCGTCCCTATTTTCATACCTTTCTAGTTGCAAATCTATTCGAATCGATGCTGAATTATGTACAATTTGAATTTTCTAGTTTTGGATGACCACTTGGTGATTTTCAAGTTAAACATAAGAAAAATAAGTGAAGTTGTGAACCCTAACATTCTACTATGGTTGTGTGACATTTTCACATGGCCATGTGATTCTGAACTTGCTGAACAACACCTCACACAACTGTGTCACTTTAGGACACGACCATGTTTGGGCCCATGAACTCTTTTTAACCTAGTTTGAGCCTCATTTGGTTCATTATTACTTTGGACCAATAAACCTATTTCTCTCCGGTCTCCAAGTCGTTTTGAAAACATTTATTGAAGGAAGATGGCAAGATTGAAGATCAATTGTTCCAAGGAAGAATCTAATATCATACAACCCACCTCTTCTTGTTTTGGTTTGATAAACTCTCAATTCGTGATGTTATCATTCTACTCTTCATGTGTGGTTGTGGTTTTTGAAAGCCTTATGGTCTAAACACTCTTAATCACTTAGATTAGATGAAGCTTAACATCTTTTACTTCAAGTGTGCAATCTTTGGTGATGATTATGTCCATGTTAATTTCAAAGTTATGAATGTCATTTAATGATAGTGTGTGCTTGCTTGAATTGATTAAATTTTGAATCTTTTAGGTGTAACAACCACATTATGTTGGAAAACCTTGTGTGTTAGAAGGCCTATTCATGAATTGCATATTCTAGTCTGTGGTTTATGACATTTAACTAGGAATAGTAAATAAGGGTTAAATATTTAGTAATATTAAACAAGTGTACATCCTTATACATGTGTTTGTGAAGACCATTGTATTTATTATGAATTTATCCTAGCTTTGTTTATTTGTAGCTGGAGATAATACACAAATTTATGGTTCATGTATTCATGTTAGGACATTCATAAGTTAAGAGATTTACATAGATATTGTTACTTTACGCAAATTGAGGTTGTTACCATGTGTACATCATGTTAACTCTTAGAGATTTGTGGGTTTGGGTAACCATGACAGGAGTCCAATAATCTTTCATATTGGTTTAATAATGTCATTAGTTTTTCATAAGAATAACTTTAGGTGGCTATTGTGTGTTTATTGTTCTAGCTTTCCAATAAGTTGTATAATTGGATAACCCAAACAGGAGTCTAATTTACATTCATGTTTTATGTGTATAAAATGATCTCACCATAGGTTCATGCATATTGTCATTATTGTACAAAGCGGATTCAAAGTCTAAGTGATATCTTCCATTGATTGATTATCTTCATCTTTGTTGACTTACTTTAGTTACACTAATTGTTAGTTAATTTAGGCAATCATAATATTTATGTAACACCTGGTTATTTATTTATTTTGAAGCCGACAAAAGAAGAAAAGAAATAAAGTCCAAAGTCGAGGGACCAAACTCGCCAATAAGGGAAAGTGGAAATGTGGTGATATGTGTAGGGAGAGGGCAGCCATACTCTCCCACACACTCATATTTTAGCCAAGAAAAGAGAGGAGAAGAGAGAAAGGAAGAAAAGAGGAAGAAGTGTTGGTTCTGGTTGGTTCGAGTGGCCAAAATCATTGAGAAGCGAGTCAAATTGAAGCTCTACTTGTTGTGGAAGTTTGTGTGAGTTCTAGGATCCCTCCTTTAAACGTTTTTGAATGATTTGGGGCTGGAACACATCTGAAAATCAGGTTTTTGAGTGTGTGCATGTTTCACCCGTATGCGTGTGTGTATGTGTGTGTGTAATGCGTTTGAATCTTGTTTGTGAGCTTGTGTGTGCTTGAATGGTGTTGTGGTATGCATCCCTAAGGTTTAGGATGGTCGATTTAGGCTTAGAATGGGTTTGGACAAGCTTGAAGGTCGAAAATGGCAGATTGTGTTTGGGATAAACTGCATTCTGCATCAGCTAAGGCTAGGCGACCGATTGGGGCCATATGGCCGAATGAGGTGCGATTGGAGTCCATTCGCATGATTGGGAGTCCATTCGCACGATTGGGGCCAGTCGCATGGGGATTCATGCGACTGAGGGTCCAGTCGCATGAGTGCTCATCCGCATTAGTTCCATTCGCATAAGGTCCATCCGCATTAGTTCATTCGCAAGATTGGGTGTTCTTTAGCATAAGTGTTCATCCGCATTGGTTCATTCGCATGAGGTTCAGTTGCATGGGGGACATGCGACTAGAGGGTGTCCATACGCCGAATAGGGCTGTTGCACCGAGGAGAAGTATAGTTTAACTTCTGACTTTCGGGGGAAAGTGCAGATGTAAGTTTTGACGTAAAGGCTTCCGTAAGTTCATGTAAGATGATTGTTGAGGCCTTAGAAAGCATGTTGGGCATGATGATGATGTTGAATGATTATGCATGTTATGTATGTATGATGTTGCCCTGTATGATGATGATGACTATGTATGTTATGTTCCTTATTATGATGTATGTTTATCTTTCCGTGGCTTTATGATGAACGTTAACGAATGAATGAAAGTATTATGTAATGTAAAGTGAAAGATAAAGAAAAGAGGAACATGAAGTAAGAATGTATGCGTTAATGAGTAATAAAAGTAAAGAAATTCTTGCAAGCATGGAATGCACATTGGGGTCCTTCTTTGTGATTGACCATTTGCATAAAACTATTGTTGTATACCTTAGGTACTGTGACCAGGAGGTGCGATGCACTGTTATAGAAGGTCTATGATAGGCCTAGGTCCAGAACCATGAACAAAAAGGTATCGCATATAGCAATGGTACCCCTATATTCATATGTTAGGTACTGTGACATGAGGTGCGGTGCACTGTTATAGAAGGTCTATGATAGGCTTAGGTCTAAAACCATGAACAGAAAGGTATTGCATAGTACACCTAAACTTTACCTTATGTACTGTGGCCATGAGGTGCGGTGCACCGTTATAGAAGGTCTATAATAGGCCTAGGTCCAGTACCATGAATAAAAGGGTAAGGTTTGTGGTTGATGGAAAGGAAAGTATGAAAGAATGAAGAAGATCATAATGATATTATCTGTGTATGCGTATGATGTATGATCATATGAGGAAATGAAAGGTTTTAATTAAAGTAAAGTATGTTTTATTTTATAAAACTAGAACTCACTCAACAACGCTGACTTTGATGTGTTTCCAGTTGCCAAGTAAGGGTTGCTGAGGATGGTACAAGGCAGCTACTCAGCTCTTTTGGGATGGCATCCATATTTTTAATACTTTTGTGATGTAATGCAACTGGAGTTTTGTAATTGCATTATGATGTATTATTTTGCAAAAGTTTTTATAATGAAACGAGATGTTATTTTTGAATGTTTCCGCTACGATATTTGTGTGAAAGAAAAGTACTTATATGTTTTATGTTTTATGTGCGAAGAGGATCCAACTATAAGCGTTTCGGGAATGGGGCCTTACAAGTTGGTATCAGAGCCAAAGTTTAAGTGAAATGGGTAAATTTTCAAAATAAACCTTAACTTAAACTGAAAATGTGATGGAAAGGGAATGGGATGCCAATCTGAGTAGTTGTGTGTCATCAGGTATTTTCATAAAGTTAACCGGTTTTATGTGCGCATGGTATGTGGTATGTGTTGTATGTAGATATAAATACTGATGTAGTCAAGATAGGTAATGCTCGGAGTATGAAGAGTAAAGTAAGTGGCTAATCACAACTGGCCACTATAATTTGGGACTTACTATACTTGACACCAACTGAGATGTTCCCTGAATGACTGGGTTGGTGTTTTAATCTTTCAATATGCGTGTGATGGCCGGTGGTTGATTCGAAAGCTTCACATGGTGGGGGTCACGGTGCTGAACCGCGACCCAAGAGACGGAGACCCAGAGTTGAGAAAGTGGTTCATGAAGAACCAGAGACCCCTCATCCGTAGGCTGGCGACGAGAGCGCCAATCTGAGAGCCTCATTAGAGGAGGCTATTGTGGCAGAAGTTCATCAGGTCATGCAGACAATCTTACTGTTTGTGGTGACCAAAGTGATTTAGGAAGTACGGGAAGGGATAGAAAGGAGTGGAGCAGGTCCTCGAGAGGACGGGAGCAACCGGAGCCTAAAACGGTTCTCTCGGATAATGAAGAAGAGGAGGAAGAAGAAGAGCCTACGTAGGAGGCGGCAAGAGGCTGTAACTACGGGCGTTTATGAGATGCAAGCCCCTAACTTTGATGGAAACGACACTGTTGTTGCTGCTCACCGGTGGGTGAGGAAAATGGAGGCTGTTCTCGATATCAGCGAGTGCCGGGAAGACCAGAAGGTGAAGTTCGCTACCCATTCTTTTGTGGACTCGGATCTGTGTGGTGGGACAATATAGTCCAAGCAAAGGGTAGCAGGGCCATTGGGAATGAGATGGTCTGAACTGAAGAAGTTGGTGATTAAGGAGTTCTGTCCTCACAAGGAAATGGATAAGGTAGAGAGAGAATTACTGCAACTGGAGGCGAGAACGATGACACACAACAGTACACCACCAAATTCAACGAGATGGCGCACTGGTGCCGGACCAAGTGACAACTTTGTCACGGAAGATTAAAAAATACATTCAGGGTTTGCCAGCAGATATTCACAGGCACATGATCGATGCCTGACCGAGCATGTTTAGGTAGGCGGTGGATTTTGCGGGGAGACTGTATGATGAGAGAACGATGGTGGTGACTGGAGGTAGCAAGAAGGGTGTTAGTGATTGGAACTGGCATGGGAACAGGTTTGGTCAGGGTGATGCCTCGACGGGTAACAAGAAGGCACGGGTGGACGACCGCCGTGCGGTCGCATCGAGTGCTAGTATAAAGAAGTGTGGTAGGTGTGAAAGAGAACATAGCGGGGAATATAGGCTGGGGTTGAATGTGTGCTTCAAATATGGGAAGCCGGGGTATATAGCCAAGGACTGTCGTACGGTCTGGTGCTTTAACTGTGGCATGGAGGGCCACATGAGTAGGGATTGTAAGAAGCCGAGGGCTGAGAGTTCCAGGGTGAAGAAGACGGGGAATAAGGGATCGAGGGTGAGTGCCAGGCATTCACCATGATGCAGGAGGAGGCTAGGACAGACCTTGGCGTTGTGTCCGGTACGTTCTAGTGAACCAAACTTTAGCTTCTGTGTTATTTGATTCTGGTGCTAGTAAAAGTTTTATTTCTGCTGCTTTCTGTGCTAAGTTGCCTGTTAGTAGTAGACGTGTTAAGGCGCCCTTTGATGTAGAAACGGCCATAGGTAAGTCTACCAGGATTTCGGAGATGATAGAGAACTGTGATGTGGAACTCAAGGGTCATAAGTTTCATGTTAGACTGTTCGTGATGACCTTAGGTGGTTTCGATTTGGTTCTTGCAATGGATTGGTTGGCGGACTCCGAGGCGAACATGTGGTGTAGTAAGAAAATGATTCATTTGGCAGCGCCTGACGGGAGTTTGGTAACTGTTTATGGTGATCGGGTTACTATGATTCCGAAGGTGATATCAATGGCGGTGGCGGGAAGGTGTATGAGGGGTGGATATAGTGCCTATTTGGCCTACGTAAAGCATATGGATACGCCAACACCACAACTCTCTGATGTACCAGTTTTGTGTGACTTTTCGAGCGTGTTCCCAGAAGACTTACCAGGAGTGCCACCTGACAGAGAGATTGAGTTTCAGATTAATCTGATACCAGGTGCCCAACCTATTGTCAAGGCACCATATCGGTTGGCTCCGACGGAGATGAAGGAATTGATGGAGCAATTGCAAGAGTTGCTTGATAAGGAGTTCATTCAACCGAGTATCTCTCCTTAGGGTGCTCCGGTCTTATTTGTGAAGAAGAAAGACGGTAGTATGAGGATGTGCATGGCTACCGCGAGCTCAACAATTTGACGGTGAAGAGCCGATACCCTTACGAGAATAGATGATTTTTTATCGGCTTCAAGGCGCCAGTTGGTTTTCAAGGATAGATCTTCGATCTGGCTACCATCAGTTGAGGGTGAAGGAACAAGATATCCCTAAAACAGCTTTCCGCACGTGATATGGTCACTACGAGTTTGTTGTCATGTCCTTTGGTTTGACCAATGCGCCAGCTGCGTTTATGGATCTGATGAACCGTGTGTGTCGGCCTATGTTGGATAAAACAGTGATTGTGTTTATTGATGATATCCTGATCTATTCAAAGAATGAACAGGAGCATGCCGACCATATTCGGGAGGTTCTGGAGACGCTAAGAAAGGAGAAGTTGTACGCCAAGTTCTCTAAGTGTGCACTCTGGTTGCATGAAGTTCAGTTCTTGGGTCATGTGGTAAATCCTGATGGAATTATGGTGGACCCAGCTAAGGTGGAGGCAGTGATGCAATGGAAGTCTCCTAAGACGCCATTCGAGATTCGTAGCTTCTTGGGTTTGGCGGGTTACGACATAAGATTTATCCAAGACCTTTCTAAGATTGCTTCTCCACTACCAAGTTGACCCGGAAGGATGTGAAGTTTGTATGGGGTCAGGTCAGCTCAAGAGAAGGAAATTGAAGAATTGAAGGCGAGATTGACTCATGCTCCTGTTCTATCATTACCCGATGGAAGTGAAGACCTGGTGGTTTATTCTGATGCTTCCTATTTGGGGTTGGGGTGTGTGTTAATGCAGAGAGGAAATGTTATAGCCTATGCATCCCGACAGTTGAAGGTTCATGAGGTCAATTATCCTACTCACGACTTGGAGCTAGCAGCCATAGTCTTTGCATTAAAGATTTGAAGGCACTATCTTTACGGGATGAAGTGCACCATTTTCACCGACCACTAGAGCTTGAAGTACTTCTTCAAGCAGAATGATCTGAACATGAGGCAGAGATGGTGGTTGGAGCTCATAAAAGATTATGACCGGGAGATCCACTACCATCCGGGCAAGACCAATGTGGTGGCAGACACCCTTAGCCGAAAAGAGAGACCTGAGCCGATTCAGGTGAAAGCCTATCAGTTGATCATGACCTCTATGTGATGAAGCAAGTCAAAGAGTTTCAAGATGAGGCATTGAAAGAAGATCATATTAACTCTGAGGGAATGAGAGGTCTGGTCGCAGAATTGGGTGAAAACACGCTTGGTGTTAGAACTCGATTCGGGAGAGCGTGGGTTCCTTGTTTTGGGGATCTACGGGTGAAGATTTTGGATGAAGCTATAAGACTCGATACTCCATTCATCCAGGTGCAACAAAGATGTATCAAGATATGTAGAAAGATTATTGGTGGTCGGGTATGAAACGCGATGTGGTGGGGTATATGAGTAAGTGCCTTACTTGCTTACAGGTGAAGGCCGAGCATCAAAAGCCGTATGGGAAGATCCAACCTTTGGATATACCAGAATGGAAGTGAGAGCACATCACCATGGATTTTATTACTAAGTTGCTGCATACCCGAAAGGGTATGATGCCATATGAATGATTGTTGACCGCCTCACGAAGAGTGCTCACTTCTTACCAATCCGAGAGACATATTCATCTAAGAGGTGAGCTGACCTATTCATCAAGGAAATTGTAACCGTCATGGTGTGCCGGTGTCCATTGTGTCGAATCGTGACACCCGTTCACATCTAAATTCTGGAAGAAATTCCACGACGCCATGGGGATGAGGTTACATAGGCATGACATATCATCCCCAAACTGATGGTCAGTCTGAGAGGGCCATTCAGACATTGGAGGACATGCTTCGGGCATGTGTAATTGATTTTGGGGGAAGTTAGGATGACCACCTACCTTTAGCAGAATTCTCAAACAACAACAGCTTTTGATGCCAGCATTGGTATGCCATCATATAAGATGCTATACGGTAGGAGATGCAAAACACCCGTTTGTTGGGGTGATATTGGTCAGAAGGAATTGGGGAGTGTCGAGGTAATCGAGGCTACGACTAAGAAGATTGAGAAGATCAAAGCCTTCATGAAGGCAGCCAAAGATAGACTGAATTCGTATGCCCATAATCGATGCAGACCGATTGAGTTCCAGGTGGGTGACCGGGTTATGTTGAAGGTCTCACCTTGGAAGGGTATTATTCGTTTCCAAAAGCGGGGCAAGTTGAGCCCGAGATACATAGCCCCTTTTCTTATCATCGCTCGGGTACGGGAGGTGGCCTATAGACTAGAGTTACCGGATGAGTAAGTGGATTCACCCGACATTCCACGTATCTCATCTAAGGAAGTGCTGGCAGACGAAGATATGATTGTTCCATTGGAAGATATTGAAGTAGACGAACGACTCAATTATGGGGAGCAACCAGTGGTATCATAGATCGAAAAGAAAGAGGCTGAGAAATAAAGTGGTTCCTCTTGTGCATGTATAGTGGAAGCACAGGAAAGGATCCGAGTCAACGGGGAGGACTGAGGAAGAAATGAGACAGCATTACCCATGCTTGTTCGAGGAATAACAGGTTTCAGGTATGAAACCTATTTAAGGTGGGTGGACTTGTAACACCCGGTTATTTATTTATTTTGAAGCCGACAAAACAAGAAAAGAAATAAGTCCAAAGTCAAAGGACCAAACTCGCCACGAGGTAAAGTGGAAATGTGGTGATATGTGTAGGGAGAGGGTAGCCATACTCTCCCCACACACTCACATTTCAGCCAAGAAAAGAGAGGAGAAGAGAGAAAAGAAGAAAAGAGGAAAAAGTGTTAGTTCGGGTTGGTTAGAGTGGCCAAAATCATTGAGAAGCAAGTCAAATCAAAGCTCTACTCGTTGTGGTCACTTATGTGAGTTCTAGGACCCCTCCTTTAAACGTTTTTCAATGATTTGAGGCTGGAACACATCTGAAAATTGGGTTTTTGAGTGTGTGCTTGTTTGACCCGTATGCGTGTGTGTATGTGTGTGTGTGATGTGTTTGAACCTTGTTTGTGAGCTTGTGTGAGCTTGTGTGTGCTTGAATGGTGTTGTGGTATGCATCCCTAAGGTTTAGGATGGTTGATTTTGGCTTAGAATGGTTAGGACGAGATTGGAGGTCGAAAATGGCAGATTGTGTTCGGATGAACTGCATTCTGCATAAGCTAGGCTAGGCGACCGACTGGAGGCCATAGGGCCGAATGAGGTGCGATTGGAGTCCATTCGCATGATTGGGAGTCCATGCGCACGATTGGGGCCAGTCGCATAGGGATTCATGCGACTGAGGGTCCAATCGCATGAGTGCTCATCCACCATCAATTCCATTCGCATGAGGTCCATCCGCATCAGTTCATTCGCACGATTGGGTGTTCTTTCGCATAGGTGTTTATCCGCATTGGTTCATTCGCCTGAGGTTCAGTCGCATAGGGTCCATGCGATTGAAGGTGTCCTACGCCCGAATAGGGCTGTTGCACCCAAGGAGAAGTATAGTTTAACTTCTAACTTTCAGGGGAAAGTGCAGATGTAAGTTTTGAGGTAAAGGCTTCCTTAGTTATGCAAGATGACTGTTGAGGCCTTAGAGAGCATGTTGGGCATGATGATGATTTTGCATGATTATGCATGTTATGTGTGTATGATGTTGCCCAATATGATGATGATGACTATGTATGTTATGTTCCTTATTATGATGTATGTTTATCTTTTTGTGGCTTTACGATGAACGTTAATGAATGAATGAAAGTATTATGTAATGTAAAGTGAAAGATAAAGAAAAGAGGAACATGAAGTAAGAATGCATGCATTAATGAGTACTGAAAGTAAAGAAAGTCTTGCAAGCATGGTATGCACATTAGGGTCCTTCTTTGTGATTGACCATTTGTATAGAACTATTGCTGCATACCTTAGGTATTGTGACCACAAGGTGCGATGTACCGTTATAGAAGGTCTATGATAGACCTAGATCCAGAACCAAGAACAAAAAGGTATCGCATATGGCAATGGTACACCATATTCATACCTTAGGTATTATGACCATGAGGTGCGGTGCACCGTTACAAAAGGTCTATGATAGGCGTAGGTCCAGAACCATGAATAGAAAGATATTGCATAGTACACCTAAACTTTACCTTAGGTACTGTGGCCATAAGCTGCGTTGCACCGTATAGAAGGTCTATGATAGGCCTAGGTCTAGTACCATGAACAGAAGGGTAAGGTTTTGGTTGATGGAAAGGAAAGTATGAAAGAATGATGAAGATAATAATTATATTATCTGTGTATACATATGATGTATGATCATATGAGGAAATGAAAGGTTTTAATGAAAGTAAAGTATGTTTTATTTTATAAAACTAGAACTCACTCAGCAACGTTAACTTTGATGTGTTTCCAGTTGGCAGGTAAGGGTTGCTGAGGATGGTACTAGGCGGCTACTCAGCTCTTTTAGGATGGCATCCATATTTATAATACTTTTGTGATGTAATGCAACTGGGGTTTTGTAATTGCATTATGATGTATTATTTTGCAAAAGTTTTTATAATGAAACACGATGTCATTTTTGAATGTTTCCGCTACGATATTTGTGTAAAAGAAAAGACTTATATGTTTTATGTTTTATATGTGATGAGGATCCAGCTGTAGCGTTCTGGGAACGGGGCCTTACAATTTACAACTCTTATTTTATCGGCTAGATAATGTCAAAGACTTAGTACCAGAAGCTCTCGTTTCCATAGATCGATACTCGATTCTTGACTAAGACTATACTACTATGCAATAAGTGCACTTTCTTATTATATGTAGTTGGTTTAAGAGTGATAATCATTTCTTAAATTAAAACATAATTATATGAAAAATCCTTACTATATAAGTTTACACACATCACATGATCTTCAAAGATGCTTACAACATGGTACGCACCTATGACGCATGTCAAATAACGGCCAACATCTCAACACGAGATGAGATGGCTCAGAAACCCATTCAAGTATGCGAGGCATTTAATATATGGTAAATTGATTTCATAGGGCCATTCCTGGTGTCTTTTGATAATGGTTACATCTTGGTAGTAGTACATTATGTCTACAAATAGGCTGAAGCTCAAGCTTTACCTACCAACGATGCAAGAAACGTGGTCAAATTCCTCAAGAAACTATTCTCTCATTTTAGTGCTCCCAAAGCTTTAATGAGTGATCATGGAAAACATTTCGATAACAACCAACTTGAAAGAGCAATGGCTCTTTACGATGTTCACCATCTTTTTACAACTGCCTATCATTCTTAATAGAATGGGAAAGTTGAGATCACTAAACGAGGATCAAACGAATCCTCGAGAAACCATAGGTCAAAATCTCAAGGATTGGTCTACCAAGGTAGATGATATGTTATGGGCTTTTCGAATAGCCTATAAGACTCCCATTGGCACTACACCTTACAAATTGGTTTATGGGAAGTCGTGCCATCTACTTGTGAAACTTGAACACCAAGCCAATTAGGCACTCAAAGCAACAAACCTGTATCAAAATGCTATGTGTAAAAATCGATTGGATAAATCCATGAGCTTGAGGAATTGAGAGAACAAGCGTACGAGAATTTTAGGGTTTACAAAGAAAAGATAAGACAATTCCATGATTCCCGATTAAAGAGCACTAAACGATTCCATGTAGTAGAACGTGTATTACTATATAATTCTTGTTTACATTTGTTTCTTGTAAAGTTAAATCATGATAGTTTGGACCTTATACGATTAAATACATTTTTCAAAACAGTGCCATCGAGATTGATCACCATGAGGGATTAAGTTTCAAGGTTAGTGTCATTGTTTGAGATCGTATACTAATTAACCAACCACGATCTTTGTGGAAGAATTATACCTCCACCCCAACGTCGACTAAGTATGGGAAGGGTTGCGCCGAGGACCCGAAATCGTAAGATCCGCATAGATTTTCTTGAAACCTTAATTTTGTATGACTAGAAACCAAAGCACATCTATATATATATATGTATGTATATGTATCTATATATATATATATGTATATGTATCTATATATATATATATGTATATGTATTTGTATATATATATACCACACTTGTTCTAGCCTTTCATCACACCAAACTTGCTCAAAAAGTCAAAAAGATGAAGGAATACAATAAGGAAAGCTCAAATTAGAACCCTACAAAGAAATGTGTTTTGAACCACAAGAACCAACCGTGCAGTAGTATTTTTTCAAGTTACATGAACTGATCACGCACTTGACCAAGATAGACTTTGTTGAAAACCAACGGCTAGCTGAACTCATTTAAGAAGTTCAAGAATTGGGCAAAGAACTTGTTTCCATTAACCGATAGCTTATGGAATTAAGTAACCACACTTTGCATTATCCCATACCGAGCCTTCCACACGAAATGTGTCTAGGTTTCTCCTAGAAACATTTAGTGATGTGTAATGTGCGCTAGCGCATGATAAAGAGACTAATTTTGCAATCTTAGAGTCTCTCCTTTAACATATCGTGTAACCAAAGATCATTAGAAATGTAATTGTCATTTGGTTTATTTTAATTAACTTTAGGACTATCATCGTACCTTTCCTAGTGATTTGGAAATGATAAGACTCAACGGGGAAACTTATGTAACATGCAACGTAGAAAACTGAGACAACAAAAGTTGAAAACCGAGAACATAAGGGGAGGCACACCCTCATGCCTTATAAAACCATGAAATATATTTGACTTTTTCATTCTTTTGTCTCTTCCACCACCATTTATGAGCCTTTAAAGTCAAATGCATGCTTGCTACATTCCGAATTCCCTCCATTTTCACCATTTTTTCTATTTTTCTTTCATATCTTCAAGCAATCTCAAGCATTATTCCATTTTCTTTCCTAGTTTAGTATTAAAAAAATTAGTGTTAATTAATTCCATGATGTAATGATGATTATTCCCATATAATTTGTAACACCCGGTTATCTTACAAGGCAAGAAAAGAAGGAATAAAAGTAAAGGAAAAGAAAGAAATGCTATTTAACCCAAGTTGAGGGGTTAAATATGTCAAAGGTACAAAATTAATTATTATTTTGTACAAAAGTAGCATGGCCGCCCATGCCATGCCACTTTCCACATTTTGAGTTCGGATATTTTTAAAGAGAGAGAAAGAAGAGCATAAAGCTTTCGGGTGTTTGAAGAACAAGAAGAAGAGGTTGAATTCAAGGTAAGAATTCATGGTTTTATGGTGTTCTTAACTAGCCTTAGCCTTGGTTATATGCTTATATGTGTTTGTGTGTTCGGTTGTGTGTGGTTTGGTGGCTTTCTGGGTGATAGAACTCGATTGCAAACGAGTTTTGAAGGAAGTTATACCCAAGAGCTGCTAAGGTGAGTTCTAGAACCCCCTTTTTACTTGTTTTAAATTGAATTGGGGCTGGAAATGCATGTGTGAATGTTTTTATTAAAAAATCAGTTTTTACCCGTATGTATATGTGTATGTATTTGCAGATGGGGTTTTATTTGGGTGTGTTTATGGTTATGATAATGATATGAATGTGTTTCTATAGCTTAGAATGTATGATTTATGCTTAGAACATTTTAGATGATGACTGGGAACTGAATTTAGTTGTTTAAGTGTGATATAGACTGCCCATGCGCCTAAACAGTGGCCAATGCGCCCAACGGTATAAACTGCCTAAGTATCCCCATGCGCCCAAAGTTCATGCGCCCAAATAGTGCTCATGTACTTAGAATTAGGCTGAATGCGACTAAGTGTACAAACGCCCCAAGATCCATGCGCCTGCATAGTGCCCATGCGCCTAGAATCTACCCAGAATGACTAAGTGTTGTCCATGCGCCTGCATAGTGCCCATGCACCTAATAGTGCACATGCGCCTGCATAGTACCCATGCGCTTAAGACTTAAAATATTTTTCTGAATTTTGGGGAAATGTAAAATGTAGTGTAACACCCGGTTATTCATAATTTTTGAAGCCGACGAAGGAAGAAAAAGAAATAAGGTCCAGAGTCGAGGGACCAAACTCGCCAACGAGAGAAAGTTGGGTGAGTGGGAGTATTTAAGGGAGAGGGCAGCCCTTACCCTCTCCCACACCCACCAAAATCAGCGAAAGGAGAGAAAGAAGAGAGAAAAAGGGAGAAAAGGTTGGTTCGGGTAGATTCAAGCTCGAAAATCATGGAGAAGCAGGTCAAATCGAAGCTCTTCTCGTTGTGGTTGTTTGAGTGAGTTCTAGAACCCCTCTTTTACATGTTTTTGAATGATTTGGGGCTGGAACACATCTGAAAATTGGGTTTTTAAGTGTGTGTGTGTGTTTGACCCATTTGTGTATGTGTGGATATGTGTATGATTCGTTTGAGCCTTGCTTTTGAGCTTTTGTGTGCTCGAATGGTGTTGTGGTATGCATTCTAAGGTTTAGGATGGTTGATTTGGGCTTAGAATGGGTTTAGATGATCTTGGAGGTCGAAAATGGCAGATTAGGTTCGGGATAAACTGCATTCTGCACCAGCTAGGGCTAGGCGACTGAATGGAGGCCATACGGCCGATTGAGGGGCGATGGGTGTTCATTCGCACGATTGGGGTCCATTCGCATGACTGAGAGTTCATTCGCACGATCGGGAGCCCAGTCGCATTAATGTTCATCCGCATTAGTTCCATCGGCATCATGTCCATTCGCATGGGACTCATCCGCATGGAGTCCATCCGCACTAGTTTCATTCGCACAATTGGGTGTTCATCCGCATTGGTTCATTCGCATGATGCTCAGTCGCATGATGCTCAGTCGCATGGAGGCCATGCAACTAACGGGTGTCCATACACCCTAATAGGGTTGTTGCACCCGAGGAAAAGTGCAGTTTAACTTCTGACTTTCGGGGGAAAGTGCAGATGTAAGTTTTTGACGTAAAGGTTTCCGTAAGTTCATCTAAGATGACTGTTGACGCCTTAGAGAGCATGTTGGGCATGATGATGATGTTGCATGATTATGCATGTTATGTATGTATGATGTTACCCTATATGATGCTGATGACTGTGTATGTTATGTTCCTTATTATAATGTATGCTTATCTTTCCTCTGGCTTTACGTGTTACGTTAATGAACGACATGAAAGTATATGTAACGTAAAGTAAAAGATAACAAAAGAGGAACATGAAGTAAGTATGCATGCATTAATGAATGATAAAAGTAAAGAAGTCTTGCAAGCATAGTATGTCGGGACACGCTATTAAAGGTGTTCCAATGGTGTGCGGGTTCGCTACCCCGGCAGGATGCACATCGGGGTCTTTCTTTGTGATTGACCATATGTATGGAACCATTGTTCCTTGCCTTAGGTACTGTGACCAGAGGTGTTGGGCACCGTGAATGAAGGTCTATTATAGGCTTAGGTCCAGTACCATGAGCATGATGGGCATACACATGGCAATGGTATACCTGAACTTTATCTTAGGTACTGTGGTCACCATGAATGAAGGTCTATGATAGGCTTAGGCCCAGTATCATGAGCATGAAGGGTAAAGTTCATGGTGATAACGAAAGGAGAAGATGTAATGATGAACGAACGAATGAAAGAAAGAACGAATAAATGAACGGAAGTTAAAAAATGATGAAGATAATAAGATATTATCTATGTGTACGTATGTTGTATGATCACATGAAAGTAAAGAACGGTTTTAACAAAAGAAAAGTAATTTTTAAATAATAAAACTAGAACTCACTCAGCAACGCTGACTTTGATGTGTTTCCAGTTGGAAGGTAACGATTGTTGAGGATGACACGAGGCGGCTACTCAGCTCTTTTGGAATGGCATCCATTTATATAACGCTTTTGTGATGTAATGCATCAATGTATTTTGTAATTGATTAACGATGTATTATTTTGCAAAAGCCACTATATTGAAATGAAATGTCATTCTTGAATGTTTCCGTTGCAATATTTTTGTAAGATAAATGAAATGTATGTTTTATGTGCAATGATTTACCAGTTGTAAGCGTCCCGGGATCGGGGCCTTACAAGTTGGTATCAGAACCAAAGTTTAAGTGAAATAGGTAAATTTTCAAAATAAACCTTGATATAAATTGAGAGTGGGATGGAACGGGAAGGGATGCCAATCGAGTAGCTGTGTGCCATCAGGTAGTTTTGTTAAGTTAACTGGTATTATGTGCGTATGTGATGTGTTATGTGTTGTTTATAGATTCAAATACTGATGTAGTCAGGATAGGTAATGCTCGGGGTGTGAAGAGTAAACTAAGTGGCTAATCACAACTGGCCACTGTAATTAGGGACTTACTATACTTGACATAAACTGAGTTGTTACCTTGAATGATCGTGTTGGTGTTTGAATCTTTCAGCGTGCGTGTGAGTGGCCGGTGGTAGATCTTCGAAAGACTCTCGTGGAGGTGGTTGTGATGGGCTTGGTGTTGACCCACGACCCAAGAGAGGAAGACCCAGAATGGAAAAGGTGGTTCGTGAAGAACCTGAAACCCCTCATCCGGAGGGGTGGTGATAAGAGTGCAAACTTGAGATCCTCAGTAAAGGATGTTGTTGTTGAGGAAGTCCACCAGGTCATGCAGATGATCCTACCGTCTGTAGTGACTAAACTTATCAAGGCAGTACAGGAAAGGGAAAGGAAAGAGAGAAATAGGTCCTCAGGAGGACGGGAGCAATCGGTGCCCGAAACGGTTCTATCTGACGATGAAGAAGAAGAGGAAGAGCCTGCGCCAGAGGTGGCACGAGGCTGTAACTATGGGGCATTTCAACGATGCAAATCCCCTACTTTAGATGGAAACAGCACTGCTGCTGCTGCTCGCCGATGGATGAGAGAAATGGAAGTTGTATTGAATATCAATGAGTGCCGGGAGGAACAAAAAGCTAAGTTTGTTGCCCACTCTTTTGTGGACTCGGCTCTGTGCTGGTGGTACAATATAGTCCAAGCCGAGGGTAGTCAGGCAATCAGGAGGATGAGATGGTCTGAACTAAGGAAGTTGGTGATTGAGGAGTTCTGTCCTCATAGAGAAATGGATAAAGTTGAGAGAGAATTCCTATAGCTGGAGGTGGGAACCATGACACACCAACAATACACCACAAAGTTCAACAAGATGGCACGTCTGGTGCCGGATTAGGTGACGCCTCTGTCACAGATGATTAACAGGTACATTCAAGGTTTGCCAATGGACATTCGCAGGCATATGATCACCCCCCGACCGAGCACGTTTAGGTCGGCGGTGGATTTGGCAGGGAGGTTATATGACGAAAGGGCTGTGGTGGTGGTGGTTGAAGGTGGCAGGAAGGGTGGAGGTGATCAAAACTAGTAGGGGAAGAGGTTTGGTTGGGGTGATGCCTTGACAGGTAAGAAGAAGGCACGAGTAGACAACCGTCGTGTGGTCACGTTAGGGGCAGGTATGAAGAAGTGTGGTAGGTGTGGGAGAGAGCATAGGGGGGAATGTAGGTTTGGGTCGAACTTGTGCTTTTAATGTGGGAAGGCGGGGAACATGGCAAGGGACTGTTGTACGGTCCGGTGCTTTAACTGTGGTGAAGAGGGTCACATAAGTAAGGATTGTAAGAAGCCAAGGGCTGAGGGTTCCAGGGCGAGGAAGACGGGAGGTGAAGGACCAAGGGAGAGTTCTAGGGCATTCACGATGACACAGGAGGAATCTAGGACGGACCCCGATGTCGTGTCAGATATGTTTCTGGTGAACCAAACTTTAGCTTCTGTGTTATTTGATTCGGTTGCGAGTAAAAGTTTTATTTTTGCTGCTTTCTATGCTAAGCTGCCTGTTAGTAGTAGATGAGTTGATGCGCCCTTTGATATAGAAACTGCCATAGGAAAGTCTACTAGGATCTCTGAAATGATAGAGAACTATGATGTGGAGCTAGAAGGTCATAAGTTTCCTGTTAGACCGTTCGTGATGACCTTAGGCAGTTTTGATTTGGTTCTTGGGATGGATTGGTTGGCGGACTTTGAGGCGAACATTGTGTGTCACAAGAAAATGATTTGTTTGACAGCGCCTGATGGGAGTTTGGTGACGATTTATGGGGATCGGGTCACGACGATCCCGAAGGTAATCTCAATAGCGGTGGTGAGAAAGTGTATGAGATGTGGATGTAGCGCCTACTTGGCTTATATAAAGGATGTTGATACGCCAACACCTTAACTGTCTGATGTACCTGTTGTGTGTGACTTTCCGGACGTGTTCCCAGAAGACTTATCAGGAGTGCCACCTGACAGAGAGATTGAGTTTCAGATTGATCTGATAGCGGGTGCCCATCTTGTTGCCAAGGCACCGTATCAATTGGCTCTGACTGAGATGAAGGAGTTGATGGAGCAGTTGCAAGAGCTGCTGGATAAGGGGTTCATCGGACCGAGTATCTCTCCTTAGGGTGCTCCAGTCTTGTTTGTAAAGAAGAAATACGGTAGTATGAGTATGTGTATTGACTACCGTGAGCTGAACAAGCTGACGGTGAAGAACCGATACCCCTTACCGAGAATCAATGATTTGTTTAATTAGCTTCAAGGTGCCAGTTGGTTTTCAAGGATAGATCTTCGATCTGGTTAACATCAATTGAAGGTGAAGGAGCAGGATTTTCCTATAACAGCTTTCCGCACGCGCTATGGTCAATACGAGTTTCTTGTCATGTCTTTTGGTTTGACCAATGCGCCAGCTGCTTTTATAGATCAGATGAATCGGTGTGTCGGCCGATGTTGGATAAATCAGTGATTGTGTTTATTGATGATATCTGATTTATTCGAAGAGCGAGATTGAGCACGCCGGTCACATTCGGGAGGTTTTGGAGACGTTAAGAAAGGAGAAGTTGTATGCCAAGTTCTCTAAGTGTGCATTTTGGTCGCGCGAAGTTCAGTTAATGGGTTATGTGGTGAGTGCTGACGGGATTATGGTGGACCCGACAAAGGTGGAGGCGGTGATGCAATGGAAGCCACCAAAGACGCCATTCGAGATTCGTAGCTTTTTGGGTTTGGCAGGCTACTATAGGAGATTCATTCAAGACTTCTCCAAAATTGCTTTTCCACTAACTAAGTTGACCCGGAAGGATGTGAAGTTCGTATGGGGTCAGGCTCAAGAAAAGGCGTTCGAAGAATTGAAGGCAAGATTGACTCAAGCTCCTGTTTTGTCATTCCCTGAAGGAAGCGAAGATCTAGTGGTTTATTCTGATGCTTCCTACTCAGGGTTGGGATGCGTGTTAATGCAAAGAGGGAAGGTTATAGCTTATGCATCCCGACAGTTGAAGGTTCATGAGGTCAATTATCCTACCCATAACTTGGAGCTAGCAGCCGTGGTCTTTGCGCTAAAGATTTGGAGCACTATCTTTACGGGACGAAGTGCACCATCTTCACTAACCACAAGAGCTTGAAGTACCTCTTTGAGCAAAAAGATCTGAACATGAGGCAGAGATGATGGTTGGAGCTTATAAAGGACTATGATTGCGAGATCCATTACCATTCGGGCAAAGCCAACGTGGTGGCTGATGCCCTTAGTCGAAAGGAGAGCCCGAGCCGATTAGGGTGAAAGCGTATCAACTAATCATGACCTCTAACGTGATAAAGCAAGTTAAAGAGTTTCAAGATGAGGCATTAAAAGAAGATCATCTTAACTCTAAAAGAATGAGAGGTCTGATTAGGGAATTGGGTGAAAACAAACTTGGTGTTAAGACCCGATTTGAATGGGTGTGGATTCCACGTTTTGGGGATCTACGGGTGAAGATCATGGATGAGGCTCACAAGACTCGATACTCTATTCATCCCGGTGCTACAAAGATGTACCAAGACATGAAGAAAGATTATTGGTGGTTAGGTATGAAGCGTGACGTAGTGGAGTATGTGAGTAAGTGCCTTACTTGTCTACAGGTGAAGGCCGAGCATGAGAAGCCATATGGGAAGATCCAACCTTTGGATATACCGGAATGGAAGTGAGAGCACATTACCATGGATTTTATTACGAAGCTGCCGCGTACTCCGAAAGGGTACGATGCCATATGGGTGATTGTTGACCGTCTGACAAAGAGTGCTCACTTCCTACCGATCTGCTAGACATATTCATCTGAGAGATTGGCGGATCTATTCATCAAGGAAATTGTAACTCGTCATGGTGTGCCGGTGTCTATTGTGTCTGAATGTGACACCCAGTTTACCTCCAAATTCTGGAAGAGGTTACATATTAGCACGGTGTATCATCCCCAAACTGATGGTCAGTCAGAAAGGACCATTCAGACATTGGAAGACATGCTTTGAGCATGTGTGATTGATTTTAAGGAAAGTTGAGATGACCACCTACTGTTAGCCGAATTCTCGTACAACAACTGTTACCATGCCATCATCGGTATGTCACCTTATGAGATGCTATACGGTAGGAGATGCAGAACACCTGTCTGTTGAGTGATATTGGTCAAAAGGAACTAGGGAGCGTTGATGTGATCGAGGCTACGACTGAGAAGCTTGAGAAGATCAAAGCCTTCATGAAGGCAGCCAAAGATAGACAGAAGTCGTATGCCGATAAACGACGCAGACCGATTAAGTTCCAGGTGGGTGACCGGGTTATGTTGCAGGTCTCACCATGGAAGGGCATTATTCGATTCCAGAAGCGGGGCAAGTTGAGCCGAAGGTATATAGGCCCTTTCTGAATCATCGCTCGTGTAGGAGAGGTGGCCTATAGATTGAAGTTACCGAATGTGTTAAGTGGAATTCACCCGACATTCCATGTATCTCATCTAAGGAAGTGCTTGGCAGACGAAGATATGATTGTTCCATTGGAAGATATCAAAGTTAACGAACGACTCAATTATGTGGAGCAACCAGTGGCAATCATCGATCGAAAAGAGAAATGGCTGAAAAATAAAGTGGTTCCTCTTATGCGTGTACAGTGGAAGCACAGGAAAGGATCTGAGTCAACGTGGGAGACTGAAGAAGAAATGAGGCATCATTACCCATGTTTGTTTGAGGAATAACAGGTTTCAGGGACGAAACCTATTTAAGGGGGGTGGACTTGTAACACCCGGTTATTATTATTTTTGAAGCCGACGAAAGAAGAAAAAGAAGTAAGGTCCAGAATTGAGGGACCAACTCGCCAACGAGAGAAAGTTGGGTGAGTGGGAGTATTTAAGGGAGAGGGCAGCCCTTACCCTCTCCCCACACCCACCAAAATCAGTCGAAGGAGAGAAGAAGAGAGAAAAAGGGAGAAAAGGTTGGTTCGGGTAGATTCATGCTCGAAAATCATTGAAAAGCAGGTCAAATCTAAGCTCTTCTCGTTGTGGTCATTTGTGTGAGTTCTAGGACCCCTCTTTTACATGTTTTTGAATGATTTAGGGCTAGAACACATCTACAAATCGGGTTTTTAAGTGTGTGTGTGTGTGTTTGACCTGTTTGTGTATATGTGGATATGTGTATGATTCGTTTGAGCCTTGCTTTTGAGCTTATGTGTGCTTGAATGGTGTTGTGGTATGCATTCCTAAGGTTTAGAATGGTTGATTTTGGCTTAGAATGGGTTTAGATGAGCTTGGAGGTCGAAAATGGCAGATTAGGTTCGGGATGAACTGTAGTCTGCACCAGCTAGGGCTAGGCGACCGAAAGGAGGCCATACGGCCGATTGATATGCGATTGGGGTTCATTCGCACGATTGGGGTCCATTCGCACGACTGAGAGTTCATTCGCACGATTGGGAGCCCAATCGCATAAATGCTCATCCGCATTAGTTCCATCCGCATTAGCTCCATTCGCATGGGACTCATCGGCATGAGGTCCATCCGCACTAGTTTCATTTGCACGATTGGGTGTTCATCCACATTGGTGTTCATCCGCATTGGTTCATTCGCATGATGCTTAGTCGCATGGAGGCCATGTGACTGAATGGTGTCCATATGCCCTAAAAGGGCTATTGCACCCGAGGAAAAGTGTAATTTAACTTCTGAATTTCGGGGGAAAGTGCAGATGTAAATTTTTGACGTAAAGGTTTCCGTAAGTTCATGTAAGATGACTGTTGAGGCCATAGAGATCATGTTGGGCATGATGATGATCTTGCATGATTATGCATGTTATGTATGTATGATGTTGCCCTGTATGATGCTGATGACTGTGTATGTTATGTTCCTTATTATGATGTATGCTTATCTTTCCTGTGGCTTTACGTGTTACGTTAATGAATGAAATGAAAGCAGTATGTAATGTAAAGTGAAAAGATAATGAAAGAGGAACATGAAGTAAGAATGCATGCATTAATGAATGATGAAAGTAAAGAAGTCTTGCAAGCATAGTATGGCGGGACACACCATTTAAAGGTGTTAGCCCAACGGTGTGCGGGTTCGCTACCCCCGGGAGGATGCACATCGGGGTCTTTCTTTGTGATTGACCATATGTATGGAACCATTGTTTCTTGCCTTAGGTAGTATGACCAGAGGTGTTAGGCACCGTGAATAAAGGTCTATTATAGGCTTAGGTCCAGTACCATGAGCATGAAGGGCATAGCACATGGCAATTGTATACCTGAACTTTATCTTAGGTACTGTGGCCAGAGGTGCGGTGCACCGTGAATGAAGGTCTATGATAGGCTTAGGCCCAGTATAATGAATGAATGAACGGAAGTTAACGAATGATAAAGATAATAAGATATTATCTATGTGTACGTATGTTGTATGATCACATGAAAGTAAAGAACGGTTTTAAGAAAACAAAACTATGTTTTATTTTATAAAACTAGAACCCACTCGGCAACGCTGACTTTGATGTGTTTCCAGTTGGCAGGTAATGATTACTAAGGATGACACAGGTGGTTACTCAGGTCTTTTGGAATGGCATCCATTTATATAACGCTTTTGTGATGTAATTCAACAATGTATTTTGTTACTCATTAACGATGTATTATTTTGCAAAAGCCACTATATTGAAATGAAATGTCATTCTTGAATGTTTTCGCTGCATATTTTTCAAAGATAAATAAAAATTTATGTTTTATGTTCAATGATTTACCAGTTGTAAGCGTCTCGGGAACGGGGCCTTACATATAGGCTTTGACTTGGGAGGTTCCCGGGGTAATGTAAGTTGACTTTTAAAGTCATAGATGATGTGATGGGTGACGTATGATGTGACTTGAATGAAGATGTGTGATTGATGCTTATGCATGATGATGATGTATGATATGCTTCCTATAGTTCCTTATTACGTATGATGACGTGACTTTACGTGGTGTGATTATGTTAATGAACGTAAAGTATTATCTTAACGAAGTGAAAGATTTAAGATAATAAAAGTGGAACATAATAAATGAATGAAAAGTCTTGCAAGCAAAAGAAAGGAGGTTCACAACTCATTGAGAGTTGTTAGCTCATTTGTGTGTTTACAACGTGCGATCTTGGCAAACCCTTAAGGGTTCACATGCAGGGGGAGTTAGTCTATGTGACTACTCCATACATGAGATATGTGCGATATGGGGTCCTTGTCGCTTAACTCTAGATGATATGACTTTGTGCTCAAGAGGGGGTTAAGTATACGACATGACCTAGATAGAAGTGAAAAGATAATAAATGTACGAAAAGTGCGATAAGTACGAAATGTGCGAAAAGTACGAAATGAACAATGATGAAAATAATAACTAATACCTTGATGTGCATATGATGTGTGATCATGTGTGATAGTAAAGAAAATGTTAATGAATGTAAGGTAATATAAAGTTTCGTAAACCTAGAACTCACTCAGCAACGCTGACTTTTATGTGTTTACAGTTGACAGGTAATGGTTATTAAGGATGACACAGGTGGCTACTTGGCTCATTTTGGATGGCATCCATTTTATGATACGATAACATTTTTACATTGTAATGCGAACGAACGATATTTTGTAATGAACGTTGTTTTATTTTGCAAGTGTGTTTATAATGAAATGAAATGGTTGTTTAAATGTTTCCGCTGCAACGTTTTATTAAAGTTAATGTAAATGTATGTTTTATGCCTGATGATTGACCAGCTGTGAGCATCCCAGAAACGAGGCCTTACATAATTAGGTGATTAGGTTTCTAAATAATTGAAACCCTAGCTATTATATGTGAAATTTTGCAACAATGTTTATATGAAATGATTAATATGATAAACCTTCTTGTTCTTGTATAGATTAGGTGTTTAATTAGTGTGTTTACGATAGAGATTACTTAGTTTCTTTCATTTATATTTCATTTTACATTGTTAACATGACCTATCTTCATAAACTGTGGTGAAATCATTGTTAGTTACTTTCCTGTTACAAGAATTTAGTTTGTTAAACAAATGATTTTAACTTTATTTGCAAGTGCCATGAGTTATTAGAAAGTGTTTTAAATGTTACATGTGTAATCTTTGAGTAAAAAAGTAAGAAAGTGTTAAACCCATGATCAATCAAAGGTTTACAAACACAACCATGCGTGCTCAAGTTAAAATTTCACAAGTCAAAATGGTGAACACACCCACAAGGCACATCACCATGTTTAACAATATTTCTAAAAAATCATAATTTTAATTGTTGTAAACATCAATTAACCAAATATGATATTATTTTTCAACAAACCTGTGTCTGATTACGTCTACGAATAGCTAAAGGTTGCATTTGCGAGTTACCGAGGACGCCTTGGCAACCATTGGACAATTGGAAAGATAAAAATGATTTATTGAGCATTTGGTGGAAATGTCTATTTTCACAAAACAATCGTCTGTTTATTAACTAACTCTTGAATTTTAAGCATTTTTCAAATTTATCATTAAGAGCTTTGGCCCGTGCGATGATCAGGCAGTTTTATTTAGACTCGGTGAAAGGTGGCGAACAACATCCATTTCCTTGTTTGGCATTTATCTAGGAATTTACATCGAATAGGAGAGGCGATATCAGGAATGCCAGTGTATCACACATTTCCAGATGTGGAAAATAAGGATTCAAACAGTGGTGCAACGCAATGCATCTGGGATAGAACTGTAATGGGAGGTTTTAACTCAAGCTAAACCAAAATTAGCCATATACAAGACATGTTGTTGTCATACATTCACTGTCTCCTTAGCCATTTGTTAACTGCACACAGCCAAAGTGAATGAGTTGTTAATCTAAGGGATTCATTTACCTTATATTGTATAGTGAATTGTCAACCATACAATATTAGCTATTTTTTTGTCATTTATTTTCAAATAATGCAATTGTAGGTACTCTAACATCAATGTTTGAAGGAAGCTAGATTCTAAACATATATGAAGTTATTGATGTGCATGGAGGGAACTGAAGGAACGATGTTGGGACTATTGAATTTGAGAATCTATACGAGCATGTATATGGTCCCAAATATTCAAATGGATAACCGAAGTTCATATACAAAAAGGACAAATCTAGGATCCCGCAAATTTTGAGAATATCATTATGGACCTTGACATGCTGGCACAACATGAAGATGTTGGGGCTTCCAGCTCACACGCCGGCGAATTCCTGAGCATGTTAGATATTTATGAAGCAATCCAGGCCACCGACAACCACACCCGACGTCATTTGAATACGCACAACAAGCATGGAAAATCTGTAACTAGATTCGATGATTTAAGCAATGATGTTACTTACATCAGAAACCGAATGGATTATGAGTGGGGGATATCCCACCACAAAGACCTTGAGAACCTTATCAATTTCGGGCTCCGGGGCGCAACAGTTTCAAGCCACTCTATCCTTTAACTTTTTTGTCATTTTATTATATTTAGTGTGCTTAGTAATTTTGTTTTTTTATAATAAACTGATGATATTTTAAGTGATCTTGATGATTCTTCTAATTCAAGGCGACTGTGAATAACATCAATACGTGTTCAATTTATGTTAGGATCAATGATCTAAGTTTGATTGATTAGAGAGTATTGCAGCGGAATTCGAACAATGAATTAGACAATTCACAAGAATACAATTGATATTCAATGTAAGAGTAAACGGTAAGAGAGAGAGAATTCTGCAAATAGAATATTTCATTCATATGCTTTCGTGGTGCCAAAATGTCACACGTACAATTAGGTCAACATCTCTTATATAGGAGATGTGACGTCTGCTGATGTCACTTGATAGTGACATCTAACAAAATTATTCAAACTACTGAAAGTTAACATGACTACTGAAGATGTCAAACAGCTGACATCTTCTTACAAAAATACCAAGTGTTAACAATCACTACAACTACTGAAAAAAGAAACTACTGAAAAAACAACGACTGAAGAAAATGCTCTTTAGTCGTTTTACAAGTACTGAAATAGAAAATAAAACTACTGAAAGGAAACCATCACAACAACTGAAGAATGCTTCTTCAGCTGTTGTGACAAACTCTGAAGGCTTTAGTACTTGGACTTCTTGAACTTCAGTTGTTGTCATCAGATGATGTCTTCAGTCTTTGTACTTCAGCTGTTGAAGTCTTCAGTACTTTAGTCTTCAGCTGTTGATCTTCAGACTTTGGTCTTCAGCTGTTGAAGTCTTTAGTACTTTAGTCTTCAGCTGTTGATCTTCAGACTTTGTCAAACAGCTGATCAAGTCTTCAGCAGTTGTCGTGATGTCTTGTGGGACTTAAAGTTTTTCTGATCTGGCTCATTGGTTCTTTTGGTCCAACAAACTCCCCCTGAACCAATACATCCAAAACCTTTAAGCTTATTGAAGATGTCCCACTTATTATGGCAGAAAGATTGGTCTTTTTGTCTTCTAGAACAACTCAGAAGTGACCCTTGTAAGCACAGGCCTGGGAAGAAGTCTCAATGATCTGTTTGGCAAAGGATGGATGGGAATTCTGTCTTGGGGAACTGGACACAGAGCTGTTACCCCATCCATGAGATCTACTTCCCAAATATGAGTCTGTAAGACTCCCTTGTATAGCCCTCAATGAAGGTTACTTGTTCCTCCATGGTAAGCTCTTCTGCTTCTCCTTTAAAGAGTGATTCTGGCCCATAGTACTCAGAGAGGTATTTGACCTGCTTCCCATTTTTTAGCTCCACAGTTGTTATGATTCTATATGCGATTCATCTGGGTGAATACCCTCTAAGAACAACTGGAGCTCATTCTTTCTAACTTCCTCAAGCCTCCTATACACTAACCCCTTTTTCACCACTTCATTCTCCAGCATCTTTTGTCGGGTCAGTTTAGATTTATAGGCTTTCTTGAAGTCATCTAGGATCTCCCAAGGTGATACTACAAAGGCCAGTGAGATCACTTCATCTACAATCTTCTTTACTTGGCCAATGTATCTCTATGGAATATTTTTCTTTTGAATCCTATGAGACACCCTGGGATCAGGCCAAATCCTCACTCTCTCTTTTTGATATTGAAAGGTGTGTCTGAGAGTGTATAATCTCTGAGCATGTTTCTTCATATTGATGATTGAAGATGTGGCAGCATATGCTTTGTCAACTCTTCTCAACAATTCCTCATCATGTTGTTTGTGAAGCTCTTCTTCTTCTAACTTCACTTTCACAATTTGTCTTTGACATTCATGAGTAATTGTTGGAGGGTGACTTATGGCCTTAGGCAACTGTATAACAGCTAAGATTGGCAACCTATCTTCATCTTCATCATTATCTTCTTCTTCCTATTCTAGCCTCAGTACCCTTCTCTTCCTCTTCTGGGGTACATCATCGGCTATTGGTTTTGTGGGTAAGGGAATTGGTTTAGTGGGTTGTGGTTGTGGTGGTTTTGGTGTGGGAATTTTGACAGGCTGTTCTAGCATTTTAGATGTAAGTGAGGCTTTGGATTGTTTGACCAGTTCAGTCCTGCTCCCAGCACCAGCTTCATTCAAGGCTTCAATGACCAGCCCTTTGGTATATACTTCAGACGAACAGATCTTGGTGGTTATTGCCAAGATGCTGTCCCTGGACCATGACTTGATTTCAATCAATGATCTTCCAAGATATTTAGCTATGAACCTGATCATGATTTCCAATCTCTCCCTTTCCAACACACTATAACTGGCCCATCTTGATTGTATCTCTTCTATTTCCAGCCTTCTGATCTCAGAGTCTAATGTGGCTGTGTCATGACCATGTCTAAATAACTGATCTATAATTGTATCCATTGATCTGCTATGAGCTTCATCAGCATCTTTAACAAGGTCTTCTAATGATTTTTCTTCATCAGCTCTTGACTCAGCACTTTTCTTTCTTTTATATGTAATCAACTGTTCTGAGATCAGTTCTTTCTCAACCTCCTTCTCTTTCTCAGGCTCTTTCTCTTTTTCAGGCTCTTTCTCAGCATCAACTCTCTTTCTTTTCTTGTCTTTCACTGCCTTAGACTTTGCAGTCTCCCCCTTTTTGGTTGCATTGGAATCAGGGGTTTGGAAGGCAGAAAGAGATTTATGAATAGCATCATTAATGAGGGTTTGTAGATTTGAGGGAATCCTTTCATCAATGGCTTTATGCACTATGTCAGTGATGATGGGAGTGATGAGAGGTAAGGAGTTTTGAAAGATAGCAACCATCTGCTCAGAGGGGTTCTGTCCCTGAGAGGTGGTGCCAAAAGCAGAGGCTGGTGGCTCAGTTATGTGTGTAGGCTCAGTGTTTGGGAAACCTTCAATTGAAGGTGCCATTTGTGGGGTTTGTGGGGTAGATGGTCTTTGATCCTGATACATTTTGGCAAGCAGCTCTTTGAGTCTACTCACCTCATTCTCTAGAATGGTATTATGTGCTAAAACATCATAGAAAAAGCCCAGGTCATCATCAGTCTGAATCACCTGACCTCCTGATTGAATCAGGATGTACATGCTCTGAGTGTAGATCAGTAGTAGCATGTGCCCCTTGTTCTTGGCACTGGGGACTTCCTGCCTCAGAACTATATCCTTCATTGGTAGTTGCCTCTCGTGAGGTCTTATGGATGGTACCAACTTCATCCTGATCATTTGCTGAATCAGTAGAAGTGGCAGCCTTACCAGAAGTTCAAATCTCTTTTTCTACACTTGAAGATTGAACATTGTAACCCCTGTGCTGTGGGTTATCAGAAGCACTTTGGTCCTCCCCCTCAATGGTTGAGGTATTCCCAGTTGTAATTGGTTTCTGGGGAGGGGGTGAGGAGTGCAACTGACTCAGCACTTTTGCAACAATAAGTGTTGGGCTTTGATGGGCGGTTGCATGTGGAGAGTGATCCGAAGCAGATTGCACCTGGGGTGAGAGGTGCTCTTCAATGGTAACCATCTCAATTGAGATAGGTTCCAGCAATGTAGGATCCCCAATATTGGTTGCAACAGGAACCTATTGAGAGGATACCTGTGCGGCTTTAGTAGGTTGAGTCTTTGATATAACTGGGGGTTAGAACCAGTATGTATATCCTGTGTTGGTGGTACAGGGACATCCTCAGGGGACTCATCTCCCGGAGTAGTCTTTTTGGGTTTTTTTGTTTTGGGTTTGGTGGGGACTTTGGATCTGGAAGCGGAGGTTGTGGTTCCCTCTGCTTGGGTTTTAGCATCCGGGCAGCCCCTTTGAGAGTAGGGTCTGTGTTATGTCGGAAGTTTACCCACCTGGTGTGGTATTCTTTCTTCAACGCAGCCTCAAACCAACCTGACATCTTCCTTGGATTAGCATACAGCAGATCTAAGCACGCCATTCGGTTGATCTCAAAACAAGGAAGAGTCTTCAGATCATGAGGATATCTGAAGTACTCAATCCCCTTTTCTCTCGTTACAGCATAGACATTCAAGTCTTCAAAATAAGCCCACGTAATGATTTTGCCGGACACCTTCTGATGTTTCTTGAATCTGTACAGTTTGGTGTAGGCATTCTGCTTTGTAGGTACGCGTTGGGCTTCATTTCAACAAAACAAGCCGCCCGTTCAGCTTTCTTCAATTCTACATTGGCGTCCGAAGCTTGGGCTCTACTTTCTTCTTCTCTTTTTCTTGTTCTACCTCTTCCAACTTCTCAAAAGTACCACTGTCAAATATTTCACCCAAGTTAGGAATAACATGTCCTTCTTGATTAGTGTACTGTGGATAATAGTCAGCAGTGACATCCTCTATCTCGATTTCATCTACATTGTTAAGCTCATCTCACGTGCCACATCAACTATAGGAGCATCTTTGACCAGCTCATCCAGATTCAGCCTGAATATTTCAGCCAGCTGTTCATCCGTCAGGTCATGTATGATCTCTCCCTCCTCTGGCGTGTAGCTCACAGACCTTCTAACTATTCCTTGCAAGTAGAGAATCATGGTTAATTGAGTCTTGACTTGCTGAAGGGGTTGTATATCAAATTCATCGATCTGTTAAGCTTCATTTGTTTGATTAGACATTAAGCATATCACACATAAGTCATTTTATAAAACATTAAGACATAAACAAACATAAATGATCAATAATTACATTAATGTAATATATAATTCAAGTACAAAAGTTTTAAATACAAAACATCTACTCGTTACTTTTATCTTGATCCTTTTATTCCTCAGCAGGAGGAGCAGAGGAAGAGGCTCCTTGATCTTGACTACGTTTGGTTCGCCTCTCTTGAGCTTGAGGAGAGGCTGATGCAGCAACATCACCTTCCTGGTCATCCTCGTCCTCTCGATCTTTCCCGCTCGTTCCACCTTCTCCAACATCCTCCTCACTTTCATCTTCATCCTCATCATCATCATCATCACCATCTTCATTATCACCATCACCATCTTTGATCTTTAGAGGCTCACTCTTTAACCCCTTTAGTTTTAGCATAATCTTCTTATTTTTCTTCTCGAGCTCCTCAATCCTCTTTACCGACGCCAGCACCAGCTCATTTTGACTTGTAAGCGCATGGTGGGCTCAGCTTAGAGCTCCCTCATATAGGTCATTCTTCTTAGTGAGCTCCCTGATCTTCTTGGCTTGATCAGTATTAACTTCCATCATCTTGTGTAACTGAGAGGCCCTAAGCTCATCAGTTGCTAGCAGTCTAAGCATAGTGATGTTTAGGTTAGCCAACTGTTCCTCTAACCCTGTGTTGGGTAGAGTGGATCCAGCTTGAAATGAAGAATGTATGGATGGACATGCTTGGTGAGTGGTGTTGGTAGTAGTGGATGTGGTGAATATGGGAGGTGGAATGTGTGTGGGTTGTGGTGGAGTAGTTGTGGTAGTGGTGGTGGGATGAGAGATGGTAGTAGTAGTGGGAGTGATAATAGAAGGTGTGGTAGTGGTGGTAGTTGTGGCAGTGGTGGTGAAAGTGGTAGTGGTGGTGGCTATAGCTGTGGCAGGAGATGTAATCACAGTAATCCTCGGCCTCTTGCTCTTCTTGCTGAGGGGATGAGCCATCCTCTTCATCCTAGGGCCCATGGCAATAGGTGCTCCCCCTTGGTTGCTGGACTAGTCAGGGGTGTAAGAAGGATCTGTGCCATCAGTAGCATCACCCCTTGGCTCAGCCTGGCGCCCACCAACCACCTTGATCTCTCTCTCAGTGGCCATGACCCAGCTCCTGACCGTCCATACCAGAGGCTCACTATCTATTTCCTTTTCTTTCTCTATCAAAAAATCAGTGGATGGCAGCCTGCTCAAATCCACCTGGAGTAGAAGAAGTATTGGTTGGAGGTGGTGAAGATATAGTAGTCGTATCGGTGGCCCGTGAAGTACTTGGACCTGCATCTCCCCCACCTTGACCGTCATCTTGGTCATCATCATTGTCCTTATCATCAGATGTGGTAGTCATGAAGGGCTCAGTATCTGAATCACTGTCATCGTGACGCCATTTCTTGCCAGCAGGCGCCACGTAATCATCCCTAGCCAAATGCCCAAACAATCTCCTAACAGGGGGCTTCACCTGCTTCCCCCTATAAACTTTCATCCTCCCTAATGTTGTGTCGTCCATAACTTCCAGCACAACAGCATTATCCCTTTCCTTTGGTAGCAAAGGAAGCTTCTCGTCTATAATGAGCTATATGAAACGTGGGTACATACAGAAGCCTTCCTTGCCTTTAGCCTCATAGTAGGAGAAGATCACGTGAGAGAAACTGAATGGGTGGTTTAGTACCAATGCAACGTATGCATTCTGGTTTTGGTTGGATAGCTCGTCAAATCCTCCATGCCTGGAGGCAATACACTTCAGGATCATCTGTGCCAAACAATTGGATTGCAGGCACATGTGACTCTTGTTCAGTACTGTGGCATTTAAGTTACCGGCGTACTTGATCCTCATAAAGCATCCCCGAACAGTCAGGGGGTGTAGCTTAGTTGGGTAGGCTCCATCCTCACCCAGATCTAAGACCCGCCTTAGATCAGCCTCACTAATCTCGATCTTTTGACCAAAAATGGAGCTCTGTATACAACCTGGCTCAACGGACCGATCTACCCTGGCGCTTTCCCAAAAGGCTTGCTGAATGTATCTGTAAAGTGTTAAGGGGATAGAGATAGCCTTGAAGATCCATGATCTGTGCAGAAAGCAATAATCCCTGAGAACTTAGAAGCATTCCTGGATATAGAGTCCAGGTGAGCATAGATGTTGTGCTTGGTGTTGATAGTCCACCTATCAGATATGTTGCTATAACACAAGACACAAAAACATTAGATTTGTGCATAAGAGATGACTGTTGGAAATTAAACTTTTTGAGCAATCTGGTTCAATTGTGCGATTGAACCACACGACTGAGTTCAGTCATGCGATTGAACATACGGCTGAGTTCAATCGTGTGACTGAGCTTGAAACTGAACTTAGTCATGTGTTAAGCCATGCGGTTAAGTCATTCGTGCGATTGAGTCACCAATGATTCACTCGTGCGAATGAATCTTGCGCCTAGCTCAATCGTGTGACTGAAGTTCATTCGGAGTGTCCATTCGCAGAAGGCTCTGTGTGACACTCCAACCCTGAATCATGGTCAAATCTTGAGGTTAGACGTTGTGTTTAGACTCATTAGATTCGCAGGAACTCTAAATATCACTTAATGTCCTTCCTTTCAACGATTATGTCCATATAAGTGGTCTATTTTAGAGTTTGATTGATTTCTTGATTTTAGGCGATTAGGTCAGTTAGGGTTTGATTTCACCGGTCATTTTGATCGATTTCAGTCCCACAATACCTGTAGATGAACAATAATTTGGTCAGTAACACAAGCGGCACGAAATCAAACTGAGATAAAAATTTGGCAAGGTGTCTAGGTATGAGCAGGTTTTGAACACTTTGAGGGGTGGTGAGAAATGCGACTGACTCAACCTTCTTTTTATACTGTCTTAATGTTCAATCGTACGACTAGACCTATAGGTATGCTCTAGTTGTGCGACTGAGCCCATATTCATGCTTCAGTTGTGCAACTGGGGTTCAGTCGTGCGACTGGCTCATACTCCTTGATCCATTCGTGCGATTGGTTCAGTCTTGTAGTCCAATCGCATGGTTGTTCCATACTCCTGGTCCAGTCGTGTGACTGGCTCATACTTATGGTTCAATCATGTGATTGGCTCATACTTATGATCCAATCGTGCGAATGGCTCATACTTATGATCCAATCATGCAATTGGCTCACACTTATGAGCTTGAGCCCAATCCACTTTCAACCCTTTAAGATGTTAATATTTGATAAACGTTATGACCTTTAACACCATTTGATCACCTCAGACGTGATCCTTCTAATTCAAAACTTATTTTTCACCTCAAACATGACCCATTTTAATTTAAACTGATTGGTCACCTCAGACATGACCCATTTAAGTAAGTGATTCACAGAGTACATCCAGGTGTATAGTTCGACGATTAATCCTACAAACGACTAGAAAATAGAAAATAACTTAGAAATTTAAAATAAAAAACAAGACATATTTTTATTGTTTTGGGTTTGAGAAGAACAGTTTCAAGTTGATTGGATCATTTCTCGAACGATTCATTATGGAATCATATAGGTATAAAAGAATCATTTGGGAACCCCTTAATAATATGTCCTTGATGCTAGATTGTTGTTGTGTCTGAGAGTCATTAGCACTTTCTAGTAATCATACTAAAGCTATAAGATGCACATAATGATTTTGACTTTCAAGAATTGCAGTCATGATGATTGCCAGTATGTTTGTCCCCTTAAATCCATACACGGACTTTTGACTGCCAATGGTGATGATAGATTTAATTATTTCGACATGCATTTGTAGATCTTACACTTATTTGGTAATCAACATTCCTTAGGAGATTTTTGAGTGGTCTATGGGTATTGGACAAGAGGAGACTATTCTAAGAGCTTTCAAGAGATGCCAAGCCTCAGGTCAGTGCCATCACATAACAGAGAGTCGCAAACAACAATGAATTCTAAAATATTTAGGTTATGCTTATCCTCAGGTCAGTGCCACCGCACAACAAAGAGGCACACAACCTATCTTCTTCTTAGAGCATTTTTTTTTCTTTTTGCACATAACACACCAACAACATATGTTATCAGCTTGATTGCTTTTAGCATTTTTTACATGTGCTTTGCTCATATTTGAGGTCATCCGCACACATTTGTGGCGTTTATTTTGCTCATCACCCCTTATTGGAAATGTGTTGATTGTGTTAACCAGGGATAAGATAAGAACCCACAGCAAGTTGAGCAGCTTAGTTTGACTTTTTAATTCACCAATGAAGTCTACTCATATATTGTGTTGAATCTACTCACACATCATATTATGAACTAGCAACCTCTAGGTCTACTTTCTCTATGTTATCTCCGTAGCAACTAGTTTAAGTATTATTTTTCTTTAGTTGTGCTTAGATTTCTTAGACTTGTACTTTGAATTTAGTATTTTGAGCATACTAGATTTGAAGTCCAACCCCTTCGTTCCATGTGTACTATCATTTTCCATTTACTTTGAATCAGAATCACATATTTGAGTTCATTTCTTATTAACTAGGCTGCTCTCCCCCATCTTTTTTTAAGTAATTAAATACTACACAAAGTAAATACTAGACTAAAATATTCTCCCCCTAAAATTCTAAAACTGAAAATCTTTTTGTGTTTTTGGATTTTAATAAACAGGAAAATAAAATAAAATAAAATAAAAGAAAATAAAATAAAATAACTACACTAGTCAGACTATGAACTTTCGTCTTCTGGAATCACTTTACTTTTCTTTTTTATGCCATTAACCTCTAAAAGATATAGAAACCTCGGTTTATCAAATTCTTTTGTGTAGACGTCGGCCCGTTGAAAATCTGTATTAATTTTAACCACATCGATTAATTGATTTTCAAAACAGTCACGTATAAAGTGATACTTAATACCGATGTGTTTAGTTTTAGGATGTTGGACCAGATTTTTTGTCACGGCAATAACTGCAGAATTATCAACAAAAATAGGAGTTTTAGAGAATTACAAACCATAGTCACGCATTTGCTATTGAATCCAAATTATTTGTGAACAACAACTAATAGCAGCAACGTATTCAGCTTCACATGTTGAGAGAGCAATGGAGGTTTGCTTCTTACACTACCAGGTGACTAACCGTCTACGAAAGAACTGACATCCTGTTATTGTTGATTTGTAATTCATTTTGCAACCGCCATAATCTAAGTCATTATATGTTGTAAGCTCAAAGTCATCGTTATGAGGATACCACAACCCGAGTGTTGGAGTACCCTTCAGATAACGAAAAATCCTTTTGACGCTGATGAGATGGTTAACTTTTGGTTTTGCCTAATATCTAGAACAAAGACACATCGCATACATGATATTAGTACATGATGCTGTGAGGTACGTGAGGGATCCCATCATTCCTCTATACATGGTGGCATCAACCAGATCACAATTTTCGTCGGGTGCCATGTCATCTCAAATTATGATTTCATTACAGATTCAAATTCTTTACATAAATCTTCGTTTTTAGAACCAAAGATTATGTCATCAACATAAATCTGTACTAGTTGTAAGTCGCCATCTTTTGCTCTAATGAACAGTGTATAGTCAATAACCCCCTATAAAAACCGTGGTTCACCAAATGACTTGAGAGTTTCTCATACCATGCTCTAGGGGCTTGATAGAGCCCGTAGAGAGCTTTATCCAGCTTGTAAACTCTATCCCGATGATAAGGATCCTCAAATCCTTCGGGTTGACTAATATATACTATCTCACAGATTTCACCATGAAGGAACGCACTTTTGACATCTAGTTGATAGACTTTGATCTTCATGTAGGATGCATACGCTAGAAATATTTATTGCTTCCATCCTTACCGTTGGTGCAAACACTTCATTGTAATCTATACCTTTGACTTGTCAAAATGTTTGAACTACAAGTAGGGCCTTATTCCTGATTATGACCCCTTGGTCATCTTTCTTGCATTTTAGTACCCATTTAGTGCCAATCACCTTAGCACCTTTTGGTTCATCCACAAGGGTCCACACTCCTAACTTCTTAACTGTAGGAGTTCTTCTTGCATCACACTGACCCATGCCTCATTGTTTAATGCTTCACTAACATATTTTTGCTCAAATTGAGACATAAAAAATTTATATGCTCCATCATGAACGTATCCCTTTTCCATTACCGAGGCATAATCACCAGAGTAGAGCTGATTTCAGGTCTGTACTCCCGATAGAACATCCCCAATGACATTGTCCAGGGGATGATAAACGTTTAGCCAAGATCCGGGAGTTGTTGGAACAACCACCTCATTATCCAGATTGTTAAACTCAGGTTCAGGATCTGTAGCTGTTGGAGTAGGAGGTTACGAAGTGTCAGAGGCATCAGGATTTGATGCTTGTAGACTTTCATTGGTTGGAACATGTTCTTCCTAGTCCTCATTATCAGTCTCAACTACCTCATCATCAAATGAATATTCACTCACTTCAAGGTCTCCCCTTGAAGGGCTAGAAGAATCATCTAACAGAGCAGTTGATGTCAAGTCTGGTAGAGGAGTGTTAAGAGCATCATACATCATCCTAGCAGAAAGTTCGTCATGAGTATGAGAAGGCGGCAGATTGAAGGATTTAAAAAATCCATCATAGTCAAAGAAGAATGAGTTTCCTTTCCCAGTTGGTGGGGTGGTGTATCTTTGAACATCAACATTGCACCACAGTTCTACCTGACCTGTTGAGTTGTTGTAAACTCTCTTGTCTGGTATGCTGTATCCAAGAAATATCCCTTCTTCTGCCTTCTCACTAAACTTCCCATTTTGAGTCTTCTTCAACAATGTTCGAGTTGCGCCAAACGGTTCTAAATACTCCAAATTAGGTTTACGTCGCTGGAGTAGTTCATAATACGTTTTTCCATGTCGCTTGACCACTAAGACTCGATTGAGTGTGTAACATGCATTCACTACTACCTCATTCCAGAATTGAATAGGTAGTTTTGAGTCAGCAAACATAGTTCTGGCAGTCTCTATCAAACTTCAATTCTTTCTTTCAGCTACGCCATTCATCTGTGGAGTGTATGCAGAGGTGAATTGATGAACAATTCCTCTTTCTCTACAGTATGCCTCCATCCACTAATTCTTGAATTCAGTTCCGTTGTCTGATCGAATCTGCCTAACTTTTATCTTGTAAAGTGATTCCAATGTAGTTACCAGATGTTTGAATGATTCAAAAGTTTCTGATTTGGCTTTTAGAAACATCACCCAAGAGAATCTTGAGTAATCATCTGTTACTACAAAGCAATACAAATCTCTTTTAATGCTCTTTGTGCTAACAGGGCCAAACAGATCCATGTGTAAAAGCTCGAGAGGCATATCAATAGAGTTGACTTTCTTTGCCTTATAAGCCTTCTTGGTTTTTTTCCTTTTCTTGCAAGCTATAGAGAAGTCTAGAAGTTGGAAGTTCGTGACATTTACACCATTCACTTGATCATTCTGAATCAAGTGATTCATCTTTCTAGGATTGATGTGCCCCATTCTCCTTTGCCACAAGACTGAGTCCCTCTCACTTGCCTTTGACAAGGTGGATGCTTTTGATAGATCCAAGACATATAGGTCGTTATATCTTTAAGCTGACATGAGAACCTTATCCTCCTCAATCACATAGTCCTTCTTCAGCATGTAGCACTTCTTGTTGTCAAATACTACCTTAGAGCCTTTATCACAGATCTGGGAGACAGAAAGTAAATTGTTTTGAAGTTGTTGAACGTAGTTTACCTTGTCAAACTTTACTTTCTCGTTTCCTACTTTGCCGTGTGCTGTGATGTAGCCTCCTTTGTTCCCAGCAAATAAAACATGTCCCCCTTTAATTTGTTTGACGTTGAAAAGGAGGGACGAGTTTCCTGTCATGTGCCTGGATGCCCCACTATCAATAATCCAGGTATTAGTGATAGTGTTCCAGCAGACACCCTGCACAGTCAAAGAAGCTTGTTAGTTCAAATTTGGGACCCAAGCCTTAACTGGCTTAGGTGACCCAAAGGAATTACACATCCTAAAATCAACCCATTGCCCTTTAGAGGATGAGGGTATATCTTTCTTCTTATCATTCTTACTATCAGACCCTATGCTTGATTTTTCTTTCCATAAGCCAGTTTTGTGTAAGCTCTGTTTGTGGTAAACAGATGACTGACTTATGGCTTGAACTTTAGGTTCACTAACACTCTTAGGTCTGGTGTTAGATCTTATTTTAGAAGAACTTGATTGTGTATCATGAAGTTCAATTTTCATTCTCGGGGTCTGATAGTAAGGACAATGAGTAGAAATATGTTCTCGTTTTCCACAACTATAGCAAGATCTTGCTTCTACAGACTAAGGAAAAATTTTATGTGATGTTAAGTTTAGTGAAGGTGTGAGGTGTGTCTGATTTGGTTTTGTCACCACTCCTTTAGATGTTTCACCTTTATTAACAAAATTAATTGTTTTCACGTTTTGAACATCTTTAACTTTCCCTTTGGTTGGACTTTGATGATTAATACGTTTGTGGTTAACTGGTTTAGTCAGTTTGGGTTCTAAATTTGACTTTGGTGATCTTGACCTTACATTAACCCTTTTGAATGCATCATCCAAGTTCTCAATTGGCATCTTGCCTTTTGATTTCAAAGTAGCCTCCTTCTGTTTAGTATCAGATTTCACTAGTTTACCCGTGGAATCAGGATCACTAACTAGAGGAGTAGACACCATATGATCCTTGATTGGATTGTTATTTAAAGGTCTAAATTTTGCATTCAAGAGGATCTCATGTGGTGGTGGAACTACTTTGAATCCCAAACCCTCCCTATTGTTTTGTTCTTTCACTAAGTTCTTTACTATGTGAGAAAATTCGCTCAACTATGCAGTTTTTGTTTTAGTGAGTTAACTTCGACTTCCAAAACTGATTTCTCCTTTTTGGTTTCTTCTAATGAATTTAAATAAAACTTTATCATTAGATTGATTTAAGGCAACAACCTTGGTTTCCCTTAGTTGTTTACTCAAAAGTTCTATTTTTTCTTTAAAACTGCACTTATTTTGTTTTAATATACAATTAGCTTCAGTGCAGAGTTGTAAGTCATTTACTAAATTATCATTGTGTTCTAATAACCTAGCAAATTTTAGATCTATGCTTTCCCTAAATTTTTCACATTCGAAACAAGCATGTTATTAAATAGTTGATCTAAAGAACTTACCTGGGAGGATTTCGTTGAATCAGCCATCAATGCAGAGGTAGACCCTTCTGTTGTTGGTGATTCTGAACTTGTTGCTCTGAGCTCTTCCTCAACCAAGTGGTTTACAATGTTCACAGCTTCTTTTTTATTGGACATCGCTTGCTCACCTGCAATCTCACCTTCACTAGCAAACCCATCATCCAATGCTTCGACAAAAGCAATGTTTGATTCTCCAGGAGAGACAAATCGGAAGGACCAGTCTTGTCCTTCATCACCTTGGGCAGTTAGTGCTTTAGTCTCTTATTTGAAGAACTGGTTCCAACCATGTCTTTGTCTTGACGGATGAAAGTAGAAAATGGGTTACCATTTCTTCTTTTCTTGGGCTTCACAAACTCACGTTTAAAATGCCCCTTTTCATCACAATTGAAGCAGGTGACCTTGGTTTTTTCAAAACCGATGGTCGTATCTTTTGTGGCTACTAGATTCTGTCCTATCTTCTTAATGGACTTTTGGGCTCATCTAACTGCACTTGCTAGAGCCCACATGATATCCATCCTTTCCAGCTCGAACTCGTCAACCTGTTCATAGTCTTTATCTGCAAGATGACAATTCCCGATCTTCCCAGCAACTAGATCATCATATGATTGAACCACTGCTGCTAGAAGATCCATGTGCTTTTTTGCAACCTCCATTGTGATATTACCGAGATTCTCGGTCTTTAACTTTGTAGTATTGGCTTCAGGCACTATGTATTGAGTCGATGATAACCCAAACGTTTCTGGTCCAGAAGTAGTGGATTGGGAAGGAGCCGCGGAACTGAACACAAAAGTTGTTTGAAGTGGTGCTCCTAAACCAGTTGGATTGGGAACTGAGTTGTAGAGTGAAGGATTCTGAACGTAAGATCCTTTCTTTGACTTGTACTTCATCCTCAATTCCTCCTCCCTTAACTTCAAGATGAATTCATTTATGTCCAATGTAACAAGTATGTCATTTTGTCTCAGGTTAGACACAAATGAATCCTATTTCTCAGGCAACCTATCTGCAAAGCTTGAAACTTTATCTTTCATAGACGTCGTTACACCATGAGTGTGCAGCTCACTCGTTAGATGGTATAACCTATCGATAATGTTATCCAAGCTCTCATTTCCAATTGAAGAGAAATTATCGAACTCTTTCTTGAGAGCCTTTGCCTTTAGTGCCTTTAATGTCGATTCCCATCGTATCTCTTCTCTAATGCCTCCCATAACTTTTTCGCCTACTTGTTCTCAGAATATTAGTGAAAGATGTCTTTTGGGATTGACTGAGTCAGCAGAGCATAGACTTTCTTCTTAGCATTGAAGAGTATCTCCTGAGCCTCGCTCATTCCACCCAGTGTTAACTTTACTCCATTTGCGCTGACTGGTACCGTGTAACAGTCTCTATAGAAGTCCAGAGATTTGGATCCACTCCATTTAGGTAAATCTCGAACTGATGTTTCCATTGTGGATAGTCATCCAATGTTATAAGCTTCGGTGGCTTATTGTGATTTCGTATCTCATTCCCCAGAAGCAGAAGGTTCTGGATGCGTGAGTCCTTCCCGACCGTAAACACTAAAAACTGATCTTCCATTTGTGTGAACTTTGTACTTTGAGAGTAGGATAACTTCAATCGTGCGAATGGACAATGTGTATGGATCACTCGTGCAAATGAAGAGTGCGAATGAATTCAATCGTGTGATTGGATTCAGTCGTGCGTATAAACAAGGCGAATGGACTCAACCGACTCAAAGGTGTTTAGTCGTGCAAATGAAGAATATGACTGAGTTTAGTCGTACGGATGGAGTGTGCGAATGAGTTCAATCATACGAATGAGCTATTCGTGTGACTGAAGGCTGCTGTGTTTGGAAAAATCGAATATTTGGCACTTAGATACGAATTACGATTAACCCAGAAACCTTAATCTGGTGTATGACGAAAAACTTCAACTTTAATGCCTGGAAACGTCGAAAAACGCCTATGGACTCAAAAAGATGACTATTTTGAGTTAAAATGTGAGTTTTGACACGATGCTAATTGAATCAAACGCAAAATCAAGAGTCAAGGCTCTGATACCACTTGTCAGGACCATGTATGTACAGAATACTAACAAATTCTGCGTTTATACCGAATCAAATAGTGCGGAATCCTATTTTATTGGCAATCCAATCAGTGAGACCAAATAGAGATAGATCGGGAATGATATATGAAGTTGGACAGGCTTCCTTGGACGTTCTAGATGGCTAGGTTTCGTAAGAGTATCAAGTATTTTGAATTCTTCTGTTTTTCCACGAATTCAGTGGTATTTATAGGTTTGGGGCTTTCATTCGTACAACTGAACCATTACCAGGGTTTGGTCATGCGACTGAATCATGCGACTGAATCACGCGACTGAGTCATACGCACGACTGAAGGTTCAGTCGTGCTACTGAGTCAATCTTATGGTTTCACATGCTTTAAAGGTGAAGTTTTCGAACTGCTGCTTCAGGAGATCCTTCTTGTTCTCCTTAGCTTTAGAGGAACCCTCATACATCAATTTCAATGCATCCCATAGCTGCTTAGCTATTTTGCATTTCTTGAGACCTCTGTATACAGTTTGGAAGAGCAGTCTGAAGGGTTGTCATGGCTTTTCTATCAATCTCTACTGTCTTCCTGTCTTCATCAGAGTAGTTTGTCACAACCCTGGGGATCATACCACCACTAGTAGGAGAAGGGGTGCTTGGTATGTAAGGTCCATTCTCAACAGAATCCTACATTCTTGAGTCTAGAGACCTGATGAAACCTTCCATTCTCATACACCAGGTGTCAAAGTCATCAAGAGTGATCAGTGGGGACTTATTCATGGTTCTAGTTTCCATATCAGTTTTGGAAATGGCTGCCATTTGAAAAGTTTAGTATTTATGTGAGTGAGGGATCTTAAGATGGTGAGATCTTATATCAAGAGCCTGATAAGCTCTGATACCAAATGTAGGACCGTGGAAGGGTGGTCAAATATAACACAACAACACACAACAACACAAAGAGGAGAGTAACTAAACTTAATCAAACTGTGAACTGGATTAACCACAAGTAAAGACACTAAGAACACAAATAATTAAGAGACAGAACACAAAAACAAGATACACAGTGAGATGGTTTTCAAGATTGCAATGTATTGCTTTCTTAATGTTCTATTACAAGTGTTACAAAGCATAAAGATAAAGTTACAAGAACATGAGATACTTATACTGCATCCTATAGCCGGCCATACTATGAAAGCTAGCTAGATACAATTGACTAGACTCAAAGCAAAATCTATTGTAGAGTCAAAAAGGCAGATTGCCTTTTTGACTTTGTGACTATGACATGCCATAGCTCTCATCCTTTTCTATTACAAAAAGGATAAAGTACATGAACTAGAAAGTTTACAGACTCAAGACCTCAATGTACTGTTACCAAAAGCATGGACCTTTTCACCACCTCATGTAAGTTGGTGACTTTATAGAGTTGCAGCGGAAAGAGGTCCAGCTTTATGGAAAAGTACATCAGATAAAGCATGTAGTTCAAAGTCTTCGGAAGAAATCTGTCTTCAAGTGTGGAGCTTCAGAAGACTTTGTCTTTAAAGCTTCAGAAGACTTCATCTTTGGCTTCAGAAGATATTGGTCTTGGCTTCAGAAGATTTTACACTTAGGATATTTCTGTTGCATGTGTGAAACTTCCGAAGCATGCATGCAGAAAGACTTTGGTTGCTTCAGCCTCTATACATATTCTTTACAAACTCCCCCTAGGCTGATGCTGCCAAAACTCTTGAAGTCTTTAGATCAATAGTCCTCATCGCGATGATAACTAGCCCTTTCTTCATAAGATGATCAGGATCCTTCAGACTATCAAAGTATCTTCTCATGTCAAAGAGATCATGCGGAGGCAACTGAAACATGTCTTACCAAGTGTAGACATTCTCAATTCCATGATCTCTAGACATTCCACCTTTTTGGATTTGTAGTGTATGTCCAGGATAGGATGGGTCTTTCTGATGCAATAGGAGCTATTGGAATGGGAGATGATGGAGCATCCTCAGGCTGCACATCCTCAGGATGTTCTGACCCATCCAGAGGTTCAGAAAAGGATGCAGTCTTCTTCTTCTTCTTTGGCTTTGGTTTAGAAGCCATCCTTTTCTTTCTCTTTACAACTTTTAACTAAGAACACTGGCCTGCAATACCATATTGATCTTCATTGTCTTTCTCAGTTGGGACTTCTACTCTCACAGGTTCAGATTGAGAGTTAGTCTGACTATGTTGTGGATCAGAAAATGAAGCTTGTTGAGATCAGCAGAAGGTCCAGGTTGTGATGTCTTTGGTTGTTCAACCTTAACCTCCACTTCAGGTGCGGCTTGACTTGGAGGGGAATGTAAGTCAACCAGCTCTCCACTTTTTATCTTCTGCTTGATCACCTTATATGCTCATCCATAGTGGATAGAGACATGGGGCCAAGTCTCCTTGCGGAGAATCCATACAGCTTCAAGAAGCTCATCATCCTCTGCCTGTCAGCAGATTTCTTCATGCTTTTGTGGATGATGGCTCTTGACTTAGCAGCTTCTTCCCTCTGCTTTCTTCTGGTTGTCTTTCTCTCCTTGACTCTCTCAAGTTCAAGTTGTTTCAGATATTAGGGACCGTGTACGGATGGAGTACTAACTGATTTACATGTATACCAACTCGAATAGTGCGGAATCCATTGATTGGTGATCCTATGGTGAGAACGTGTGTAAAATCAATCCAAGAATGTAACTAAACGTCAAGAATGATAGTAGGATGATTTACAGTGATCTATGAACTTGGAACAGATTGTTCTAGGGTCTCTGGACGGGTAGGGTACGATTTAGTGCGTAGGTATTCGAATTGTTCTATTTTTCCATGAATTAAGTTGTATTTATAGGTTAGGATTTATCATTCATGCGATTGAACCATTTTCATGGTTCAGTCGTGCAATTGAAGCATGCGGTTGATCCATCCGCACGACTGAGGCTTCAGTCGTGCGACTGAGGAAATCTCATGTCATAATTGTGCGACTGATCCAGTCTCCTAGTTCAGTCATGCGACTGGTTCATTAGCATGATGTTGTTCATGCGTATGGTCCATTACCATGGTCCATTCGCATGAGAACTTCACACGATTAAGTTTAAGCATGTTTCTCAATCATTATTGACTAAGAACTATGTAAACAATCACAACCTATATAGTTAGTTCAATAAGCGTTAACACACACTAATCAATGACATATTAAACATTATAAGCATAAACCACACATTGTATTTCATTTAAACCCATTCTGTTATATATATGTAAGACATGAAAGACATTTTACATTGAGCTCATAAACTAGGTACATATGTATCTACAAACTCCCCTTGGACCCAGTTTACTCTATTGTCTAACATTCTTCATCAGCTCTTCATATTTCTTGTACTTCTCCGCCCTGTAACTCCTGCATGTATTTCGAATACAAAGCAGGGCCTTATCATGTTTTGGAACTGGAGGGCTTGTGTAATGTCTTGCGCGTCATAGAACAGTGGCCACTTGTATAAGGTGTAAACATCATCAGCCGACAAGTTAGTGAGCCACATTGGGTAAACACCCTAATAGTTTCCATATTTCCATTTTTGTTCAGAACTATGACCGCCTCACTTGTTCTCCAGTCATAGTACCACCACTTAAAGTGTGGAGTGAAGTCCTGAGGCATTTCCCTTAGAGGGATTCTTGATATTGTGCGCGGAGGACTCCACTTCAGCACAATCTTTGGCTTTCCAGTAATGACATCAACTTCAGATCTTCTGATATACCTCATTGGTTGTTAAGGTTTGAAGATGACCCACCTGGTGTGGTACTCTCTCTTCAAAGCAGCTTCAAACTAGCCTGAAATTTTTGAGGGTCAGCATATAACAGCTTCAATTTGGCCAGCTGGTTAAGCTCAAAACCAGGTAGAGTCTTTAAATCATGTGGGAATCTAAAGTACTCGATTCCCTTCTCTCTCTTGATAGCATAAACATTTAGATCATCAAAGTATGCCCACGCTACGATTTTTCCTGACACCTTCAGATGCTTCTTTACTTTGTAAAGCTTGGTGTAGGTACTAGTCTTTGGAGCATTGCGTTGGACTCGGATCTCTGCAAAAGATGCCGCCATTCAGCCTTTTTGATGTTGACATCAGCGTCTGAGGCTTGGGCTTGATCTCTCTTCTTCTCCGACTCCTGCTCCATCTGATCCAGTGTTTCCAATGTATCGCTGACAAGGGTGTCACCCAGATTGGGGACTACATTTCCCTCGTTGTCAGCATACTCTGGACAATGTTGTTCTATGACGTCTTCAATCTCAATCTCATCCACATCGTTAAGCTTATCGTCACTATCCATGTCAACAGTAGGAGCATCCTTCATAAGCTCAGCTGGATCCAGTTGGAACATCTCAGCCAGTTGCTCATCAGTAAGGTCGTGAATTATTTCTCCTTCCTCAGGAGTGTAACTCACAGACTTCTTGACAATCCCTTGCAGATCAAGTATCATTGTGAGTTGAGACTTGATCTACTGAAGGGGAGCAACATCATACTCATCTTGCTGAGATGAATGATCTGCTTGATTTAAACATATAAACACATCAACCATTAGTCAATAATCAAGGCAGTAAACATAAATAGATATGAACATTATGTACACAAGTTTTATACATGATTCAATTACACATGATTTAAAATTACATAAATATCTAATCATTACGTTTGTCTTGAATCAAATGCTCTTCTATAGTCGGGGCTGATGTTGAGGCACCCTGATCTTGACTTTTCTGGTCCGCTCTCTCTTGCTTGTGTGGCACCCGATGCAGATGCATCCCCACCTTCTTCATTATCTCCTGCATCCTCGTCATCTCCTCCTTTAGTCTCATCTTCATCATCACCATCATCATCATCATCATCACCCTCTCGTATCTTCAAAGGCTCATCCTTTGTGCCTTTGAGTTTGAGCATGATGGTCTTATTGGCATCCTCCAACTTCTCAATCTTCTTGGTGGATAAAACTTTATGCTCTTGGAGTTGGGCAATCTCTTGACTTTGAACTACCATCTGTTGAGCCTGATCCTCGATTAGCTGGGCCTGCTGAGCGAGCTGCTATGCTTGGGTAGCGTTTTGCTCCACAATTTGTCTGATCTGTGCAGCTCTTTCCTTGTCAACAGCCCATAGCTTCAGCACCATCCTGTTTAGTGTTGCCAGCTGATCCTCTACCCCAACAGGAGGTAGGGAGGATCCTGTAGTAAATGGCTAGTGGGCTGATGGTCTAGGCTGGTGGCTGGTGGTAGTGGTGGTGGCTGTGGTGAATATTGGTGGTGGTATATGTGTGGGTGGTGATGGATAGGCTGTAGTGGTGGTGGAAGTAGTGTAGATAGGTGGTGGAGTGGGGTGGTAGTGATGGTGGGTGAGGTGGTAGTAGTGGTGTGGTATTTGTGGTAGTGGGTGGGTTTGTGGTGGTGGTAGATGTGGTGGCAGTGGATGTGGAGGTAGGAATCAGAAACTATGTCTTTTGGCTTCATCCCATGGGGCTGAGCCATCCTTTTCTTCCTCAAACCCCTCAAGGAGGATGCTCCCCCTGGGATGTTGAGCTGGTCTAGGGTATAAGTAGGATCTCTAGTAGTCTCTCCAGACACAGCTTGGCGTCCTCCAACCGCCTCTATCCCATGGTCGGTGGCAACCACCCTGCTGCCCACTGTTCTGGTCAACGGCTCATCATCACTCTCCTCCTCCTCATCAGGCCGGAAATCCTGATGGAAACTAGCTATGAGTAGGTGATGGAGGTGTAACATCAGTAGTGGTGGCCCTAGATGGAGTGGGGCCTGAGTCTCCACCATCGCCATTGTCATTAGAGTCATCGGTAGGGAGAACTATCTGCTCTGTATCAGAACCACTGTCCTCGTGGCACCACTTCCTCCTAGCGGGCACCATGTATTCCTCCTGGGCCAGGTGCCCGAACAATCTCCTCACAGGGGGCTTAACCTGCTTCCCCCTGTACACCTTCATTCGGCCCAATTTGGTGTCATCCATCACCTTAAGAACTACAGCGTCCTCCTTTTCCTTAGGTAGCTGAGGGAGCTTCTGATCAATGATCATCTGCATGAAGCGAGGATACATACAAAATCCCTACTTCCCCTTAGCCTTGATGTTCTCCACCAAGTAGGTGAAGATCATCCGGGAGAAGCTGAACGGGTGGTTCAGCTCCAATGCCATGTAGGCGTTTTGTATCTGGTCTGATAGCTCATCGAAGCCTCCTTTCCAAGAGGCAATGCACTTAAGAAGTACATGTGCCAAGTACTTGAATTGGGGGTATAGGTTGCTCTTGTTGAGCACACCTACGGTGATGTCCCCCGAGTACTTGGCTCGTAGAAAGCAACTGCGCAATGTCAGTGGGTCCAAGCGGGTCGGGTACTCAGCATCATCTCCAAACTCCATACTATTCGGAGATCCTCCTCTGTGATCTCTATGGCATGACCGAAGATAGAGCTCCTGATGCAATGGGGCTCTGTGGTCCTATCAACAACTGCGCCTTCCAAGAAGGCCTACTGAAGGGATCGGTATGGTGTGCAAGGTGTCGAAATGGTGCGGAAGATCCTCGACCTCCATAGAAAAGTAATGATGCCAGAGAAATCTGCAACATTCCTGGAGGTGAGATCCATGTGAGCACATATGTTGTGCTTAGTGCTCATGGTCCAGCGCTCGCTATCTGTTACACAAAATGGGTAAATGTTAGTATGTGTAAGAGAATAGCCATATGAAGTTCTTATTTGAATCTTTCTGTTTTGTCATACGAATGAACTGTGCGACTGAGGCTTAGTCGTGCGATTAAGCTCATACGTACGACTGAGCATGCGACTTGGCTTAGTCGTATGCTATCCAAGCGGTTGAACTATCATGCGACTGAACTCATTTGCATGGTTCAGTCATGCAACTATGCCGTTCGCCTATCTCAGTTGTGCGACTAAGCCATACGCCCATCTCAGTCGTGCGATTGAGGTTCATCAGGGTGCCCATTCGCATGACAGACTGTTATGTCATTCAAATTCAAATTTTTAGCAAATCTTAATGTTAGACGTTGTGAAATAGCTCATTAGTCTCGCAAACACCTGACATAGCACCTGATAATCTTTATTTTAACATTTTACTTGGTTTTATCAATTTATTGGCCAGTTAGTCTCGGTTAGGTTTTAGGACTTAAATTTCGATCTTTTGATGACTAATCGATTGAGCAGTTGACTGGAAATCGTTACACATTACCTGTGGAGTCACTAGAAATCGTTAGAAGTAATAATCCCAGTCCAAGGACAATCGGATGAAATTTGGGCAGGGTATCAAAAGTCGTGAGAAGAAATGTACCATTGGGGGTGAATAGGGTTTGCGACTGATTTCCCTTCTATTTATACCAGGGTTTCTTTCAGTCATGTGACTGGACCTAATCGCACAGCTAGTTCATGCGATTGAGACTCAGTCGTGCGACTGACTCAATCGGTCACCATGAGTCGTGCCACTGGGTTTCAGTCGTCCGACAACCCCATTCTGTTGCTTCCATTTGTATGATTGGTTCATTCTGATGATCCAATCGCATGAAGCTACTAATGCTGATGATCCAATCGCACGTGTGGGCCAACATGTGGCTTAGTCGTGCGATTAGGGTCATTCGTATGGTCCATTCTTACGATTGGTCCATACTTATGGGCCAGTCGTGCGAATGGCTCGTCCTTATGATTTTGACTTTATGACCATTTAACACTAAGCCCCTATTAACTATTGATAAGACTTTACGAGTGTTTGATCATCTCAGACATGATCGTTTTAGCTTTGGGAACATTTGATCACCTCAGACGTGATCCTTTTAACAGTAAAACACTTTGTCACCTCAGACGTGACCCTTTTTAAGTGATTAGATCCCAGACAGAATTCCAATACGTAGTCCGACTTTTAACAACTAAACAGAAAAAATTAAACAAATTAAACTACTAGAACTGAAAAACAGACGTAAAACATATTTTTGTAGGTTTTGTGAGAGGTGGAAACCCTAAGATAGATATCTACCAGATTTATTTCTAGAACAGTCAGCTTCAAGTTATTTGACAATAACTGGAACGATCATCTTATGGAATCATACAGGTAATCAAATAATTCAGGACGTGTTACCAAAATCTTTTCATTCTAGATTCTTGGTTTCATCGAGAGTCATTAGCAAGTTTTGGAAATCATACTAGTACTATAAGATGCACATATTGATTTGGACTTTCAAGACTTGCCGCCACAATGATTGTCAGTATACTTGTCCACTTAAATCCAAACATAGACTTTTGACACAGATTGGTGACGGTTTAAGGTTAATTATTTCAACAAGCATTTGTGGATCCCACGCTTATATGGTAATCAACCTTCCTCAGGAGATTTTTGAGCGGTCTACGGGTATTTTGACAAGAAGAAACTATTCTTAGAGCTTTCAAAGAGAAGCCAAGCCTCAGGTCAGTGCCACCGCACAGCAGAGAGGCGGCAAACAACAACGAATTCTAGAATATCTAGGTTATGATTATCCTCAGCTCAGTGCCACCACAAGTAGAGAGGCACACAACCTATCTTCGTGTTGAGAAATTTCATTCTTTTTGCATAGATCGCACCAACAACATAGGTTATTAGTTTGATTGCTTTTTTCATTTTTCATCATGTGCTTTGCTCATATTATGGTCATCCGCACACATTATGGCGTTTATTTTGCTCGTCACCCCTTATTGGAACTCTGTTGATTGTGTTAACCAGAGATAAGATGATAACCTACAGCTTGTTGAACAACTTAGTTTGATCTTGAGATCACCAACATAGTCTACTTATCTATTATGTTGAATCTACCGACACATCATCTAATGATCGAGCAACCACTAGGTATTTTCTCCGTGTTACCTTAGTAGTAGCTAGTTTTACAATCATTTCTCCATTTATTTTTGCTTAGACTTCTCAGACTTATAGTTTGAATTTTGCATCTAATTCAATTTAAATCTTTTAAAGTCCCAAATTCTTTGTTCCTGAGTACTATCATTTTCCATAGTCGTTGAATCGATATCTCAGAAATGATCTCATTTCTTTTAGCTTGACTGTCCTCCTCCCTCCCTTTTTCTTAACTTACCCATTCTCCCCCTAAAATTCTAAAACCAAATGGTTTTGCTTTTCAGGATTTTAATAGGCGAGCAAATAAAAAACACTATGACTAATGAAATAAACTAAAATAAAATATAAGAAAAATGGACTCGACGCATCGGACTAAACATGTTCATCTTCTGGAATGACATCACTTTTCTTTTTAACGCCGTTGACCTCTAACAGATATAGAAAACGTAGTTTATCAATGGCTTTTGTGTAGAGGTCAGCGCGTTGGAAATCTGTATTTATTTTAACAACATCAATTAGATTCTTTTCAAAACAATCACGTATAAAGTGATATTTAATGCTGATGTGTTTGGTCTTAGGATGTTGGACTGGAATTTTAGTTACAGCTATTGCAGTAGAATTATCAACAACTATAGGAGTGTTAAAGAATTTCAAACCGTAATCCCACATCTGCTGTTGGATCCAGATTATTTGAGAATAGCAGCTTGCCGCAGCAACATATTCAGCTTCACAAGTTGACAACGCAACTGATGTCTGCTTCTTACACTGCCACTTGACTAATCTTCTCCCAAAGAATTGACAAACTGCTGAGGTGGATTTGTAGTTCATTTTGCAGCCGCCATAATCCGAGTCGCTGTACGCGGTAAGCTCAAAGTCATCGTCATAAGGATACCACAACCCAAGTGATGGTGTACCCTTCAAATAACGAAATATCCTCTTGACCCCTATAAGACGGTTGACTTTTGATTTAGCTTGATATCTGTAGCATAGACACGTCGCATACATGATATCAGGACTTGAGGCAATGAGGTACATGAGGGATCCAATCTTTCCTCGGTACATGGTGGCATCAACCAGATCACCATTCTCGTCGAGTGCTACATCATGGTTTGTAGCAAGTGGAGTCCGAGCTGCGGAAGCATTCTCCATGTCAAAACGACCGAGAATATCCCCTACATACTTGTTTGATGTAGAAATATCCCCTTGGTGTTTGATCCACCTGTACCCGAGAAAGAACTTCATCTCTTCCATGGCACTCATTCAAATTCTGCCTTCATTATGCTTCAAATTCTTTACATAAGTCTTCGTTCTTGGAACAAAGATTATGTCATCAACATAAATCTGAACAAGGAGTAGATCACCATCCTTTTCTTTGATGAACAGTGTGCAGTCAATTACACCTCAGCGAAATCCATGTTTCACAAGGTGAGTGAGAGTATTTCATACCATGCTCTCGGGGCTTGGTGAAGCCCATAGAGAGCCTTATCCAGTTTGTAAACTCTGTCTCGATGATATGGATCCTCAAATCTTCAGGTTGACTGACATACATATTTCCCGAATTTCACCATGATAAATGCACTCTTTACATCTGCTTGATAGACTTTAATTTTCATGTAGAGGCATAGGCTAGGCAGATACGGATGGCTTCCGTTCTCGCCATAGGTGCAAATACTTCATTGTAGACTTGTCGAAATCCTTGAACTACAAGTCGAGCTTTATTCCTGATTATGACCCTTGGTCATCTTTCTTGCATTTCAAGACCCATTTGGTGCCAATGACCTTAGCCCCTTTAGGTCTATCCACCACTGTCCATACACCTAACTTCTTGAACTGAAGAAGTTCTTCTTGCATGGCACTCACCCCTGCCTCGTCATGTAGGGCTTCACTGAGTATTTTGGCTCAAATTGAGACACAAAACAACGATATGCACCATCGTGAAGGTATCCCTTTTCCATTATCGAGGCATAATTAGCTGAATATAGCTGATTTCTCGTCTGAACTCCTGATCTGACATCCCCAATGACATTGTCCAGAGGATGATAGACATTGGGGGTGATCCAGGAGTGGTGGGAACAACTATCTTAAAATCAAGATTATGAACATTTTGTTTCGTACCCGAGGCCGTAGGAGTGTGAGGTTTGGAAGACAAAGGCATCAACGTCAGATGCTTGTGGACTTGTAGTAGTAGGAACCTGTTCCTCCTGATTGTTCTGATCATTCTCCACAACTTCATCATCAGAGGAGGAGTCACTTACCTCTAGTGCTCCCCCTGATTGACTAGCAACGCACCTTGTGTTGGACCAAAAGAACCAATGAACCAAGATCAGAAAACCTCTAAGTCCCACATGTATCACAACAACTGCTGAAAGCCATCAGTAGTTTGACAAGTGCTGAAACCGTCAACACTGAAGAACCAAAGTGCTGAAGTACAACAGCTGAAGAACACAAGTGCTGAAGCTGAAAGACCAAAGTACTGAAGTACAACAGCTGAAGAGTTTACAAGTACTGAAGATCAACAACTGATGTACAAGGTCTGAAGACAAAGACTGAAGACATCAGCTGATGATATCTACTGAAGTCATCAGCTGATGAAACACCTGAAGGTCAAAGTCTGAAGATCAAGTACTGAAGCCTCAGTAGTTTGTCACAACTGCTGAAGAGTACTTCTTCAGTAGTTGTGATATCAGTAGTTTTATATTTTTTTGTTTCAGTAGTTTTGTAAAACGACTGAAGAGCTTGTTCTTCAGTCGTTGTAGTTTCAGTAGTTTTATATTTTGTACTTAACATGCTGATATGTTCTCAGTAGTTATGAACATTTCAGTAGTTTTGTTAAGAATTAGTTATTTTTGTATTAGATCTGCCAGTTGTCACTTTCCGTGATAACAGCAGTGATTGTTGCACTCTATATAAGAGTGACAACCTATTGTAACAGAATGAATGAGTGAATGAATGGAATGAATGATGATTTGATTAGAAATATTCTACATCTATAACATTCCTTGAAATCAGAAATATATATTCTCTCCCTATAACCGTATGCGATCTTAATGCTTACAAGTATCGATTGCTTGCTACAATTTGTCTAATTCTAGTTTGTATTCCGCTGCTTTGATCTAATGCATCAAACTTGTGATCTGATCCTGTCAAATGGTATCAGAGCAGGTTAATCATTGATCGATCTAACAATTGATCATTGAAACTGCTATTCACGATCTAAGTTTGATTGAATTAGCTTTTGTTTTTGCAAGAAACGGTTATAGAGATTGAATTTTCTGTATTTCTGCTCATTCATCCTGAGATCTTTTCTTGGTTCTCATTGAGTTTGTTGTGGTTTGTCTAAAACTTTTTAAAACTTGAACTAAATTGTTTTTGAACTGAAAATGACCACTCCTTCCAATGATCCACAATACTGGTTCCTCAACCAAGCCTCCTATGCTGGTTAGGAATGAGTATAACATATGGCAAAGACGTATGCTCCATCACCTGTCTGTTAACAGCGCAGGGTGTTGGACATCAGTGGTACATGGTCCACACAAGCCTATGGTGAATAACCCGGAAACCAATCAAATGGTTCCGAAGAGGAGGGAGCAATACTCAGATGAGGATAAGAAGTTGCTTGAGATTGATGCAAAAGCCCATGGAATTCTGGCCATGGCATTGCCCAATGAAATCTATTCTGGGCTAATGCATCATGAAACTGCCCATGACCTCTGGATTGCTTTGAAAGAACAATTTGGAGGAACAGATGAGGTCTTGGCAAATAATAGAGAAATTCTTGCCCAACAATATGAGACATTCCTCATAGAAAGGGTGAGACACTGACTCAACAATATGAGCGGTTTTCTTGTTTGATCTCTGAACTAAAAATGGTCAAACTTGAATACACCAATATTCAGATGAATAACAGATTTCTCAGATCACTGCCTGAGAGATGGGACACATATACTATTGTCCTACGCTCCAGTGCAAGTTTGGACAAAACTATCTCTCACCCAACTCCATGGGAACTGCTCACTTTTGAGAGAGAGATAGAACAGAAGAAAAGCTGTCTTCATCTGGAAAGCTCACTGAAGACTTTATACAAGGCAACACTGCCTTGGTGGGTCATGAGTCAGAATATGCTTCATCTGAATGCCAGTATGATGAGCATATTAATTTCTCTTCAAGCACTTCTGATTCTGCATTTGTAAGTGTTGATGGTCAGTTTACTGGTGTAATAATGACAATCTATGCTTCATTATGGATGATCTCAAGGGGATTGCTGATGATGACTTAGAAGAGATGGATATTTGAGCCAAATGGCCTTGATAAATATCAGATCTCAGAATTCTATAAAAGAACTGGAAGAAAATTCCCAGGACTCTCTGGCAAAACCAAGTTGGTTTTGACAAGAGCAAGTTGAGGTGTCACAAATGCCAAAGGCTTGGACACTTTGCAAGAGAGTGTAGATCAACTGGATCTAACTCTACTGCACCCTTTGTGACTTTTCCTGGCAATAGTCAACAACACAGAGGGCAACATCCTGTCACCTCTAGTCATCATCCTCAACAACAATCTCCGGCATATTTTGTTCCTCAGGGTCAAATGCCATATCAGTACCCTTGTTATTACATGCCACAGTCAAATCAAGTTCAAGTTCCTATGACACCACAACCTCATGCACTACCAGAACCTCAGCCTTCCCTATCTCATCAACAACCTCAATCTCAACAACACAGCTTCTTCACCCCAGGTTTGTTGACTGGAGCAGTTTACCAGATGACTTGTCTGGTCATGATCAACTGTTCTCAGGTGCTGGTCAACATGGTGGTGACAGTCCTTTGGGAATCTAGCTCTTATGGCTTTGGAGTCTGCTGATACTTCATTTTCCAATGCCTCTACACCTCAGGTATCACAGGTATCCTCTGAGCAAAAGCCAAATTATGTTCTGAACCATGCATAGCAGCATTTGCTTCCATTAGAGAAGCAAATGTAGCTTAATTAATAAGAACATTGAGCTAGAACAAATAATTTCCAAAAACAAAGCTGAGTTTGAGTTTGTGCTCAAAGATAAAAATGATGAGATTTATAAACTGAATTGCCAATAATTGATGATAAGGCTAGAGAAGAAGTACTTCTAGAGAAGTACAAAGATCTCAAAGAAACCCTTGCAGTTACCCAGGTCGAGTGTGATAGATGGGTACAATCATGCAAAGGTTTTGAAATGCTTCTTAGTAAGCAATCTGCTTCAAATGTGAAGTTTGGAATTGGTTACAATCACACTGCTCCACCTACAGATTTTACCCCAAGAGCAGAGGTAGAATCTGATGGTGAGAGTGATAACCAATCCATCACATCATGTGATCTACCTTCTGATACAGCACAATCAGAAGTAGCAGTCAGCATCAAGCCCTCTTTGAACCTATCAGCTGATGTTGATGGTTCAAATGCTGACATTCACATGATCAATGAGTTGATCAACTCAGGAGTTAATCCTGAAGGTCCTGAAAGGACTAGAGAGCAGGATTTAACACCTGAAGTTCAAACTTCAACTGCTGTCAGTACTGAAGAGAAGAAAACTGGCAGTAGAAAGAGTTTGAAGACTACTAAAGAGGTAGTCAAGAAAGCAACCAATGCTTCCAAAGCATTGAAGAACAAGTCTTCTGTTGCTTCACCATCTTTAGTTGATGATCAACCTAAGATGAAGAAGAAACCATGTGAAGTATGTGGTTTGTTCAATCATCTTACAGATGATTGTTGGTACAAAAGAGGTTCCAAACTCAAACAAAAAGAAGAAATTATGAGAAAATGGTAAAAATGAAACTGAGTTTGAGACCACATTTGTATCAGCAACATCAAATCCTGTAACCCTTAAGTCCTTAAAGAAATCCAAAAAGGAAGGGGTTAAACAGGTGACAGCTGAGGGTGCTCAAAAGAAGAAGGTGCAACATAGGAACTTATCTAACTCCACTAGCAATGTGTCTGATGAGCTGAAAGCTTTATCACAAACAGACACAGCTGGTGATGATGGTACAACATCTGTTGGGTAGAGTTAACCAACTAGATTCTCCTATGTTGAAACCACAGAAAAGGAGGTACAAGCCAAAGGACTCCTCTTCTACACCATCTTCTTCCTCTCAGACTGTTGTTTCAAATGAACATGTTAGTTTACCATCTATTGATGAGACCAGGCCCAAAACCAAAAAGGTTTGGGTCTCTAAAACTAACTGATTGTTTATTATTGCAGGGTTCTTCAACATGCCAAAGTAGCATCTGGTATGTAGACAGTGGGGATCTATGCACATGACTGGGAACATCTCTCTTCTTCATGACTACTCTCAAGGAAAGAAGGGATTTGTCTCTTTTGGCAATGATGCTAGGGGTTACATCATCGGTAAGGGCTTTGTCTCCAATGGAGAAATCAAATTTGATGATGTTAATCATGTGGAAAATCTCAAGTACAACCTCTTGAGTGTCAGTCAAATGTGTGATAAAGGCCATGTTGCCCTTTTCACAGTCAAAACTGTAGGATTCTGTCATCCAAAGTTTTGCACTTGATTGACAAGGTGTTGGATGATCACACTCTCCTGAAAGCCAACAGGACAGGAAGAGTGTATGCCTTAGATCTCTCTAAGAAGATAGATCTCAAAGGCAATCCTTGCCTATTTTCCAAAGCCTCTTCTCAAGAATCTAAACTGTGGCACAGGAGGCTTGGTCATGTTAATCTCAAAACATGAATCAGCTTAGCCACAATAGTTTAGTCAGAGGCTTACCAATAAAGGAGTTCCACTGTGATGAAACCTGCACTGCTTGTTTAAAAGGAAAACAGCACAGAGTCTCATTCCCTCCTATTAAAGTGTCCAAGTCCACTGCCTGCTTGCAATTACTGCATATGGATCTATTTGGTCTTGTGAGAGTAATGAGCATGGCAAAGAAGAAATACTGTCTGGTAATTGTGGATGATTACTCCAGATTTGTATGGACTTTCTTTCTACATTCAAAGGATGAGGCTACTCAGAAGATTATCCACTTTGTGCTGTACATTGAGAAGCAGTATTCCCTTCCAGTCAAGTGTATTAGGAGTGATAATGGAACTGAGTTCAGAAATCATACACTTGATGACTTCTATCTTTCAAAGGGAATCAAAAGGCAGTTTAGCATTCCAAGGACTCCAGAGCAAAATGGAGTAGTGAGAGAAAAACAGGACCCTCATTGAAGCTGCAAGGTCCATGCTGGCTGACTCAGGTTTGCCATTGACCTTTTGGGCGAAGCTGTCAACACAGCTGGTTATGTGCAAAATAGAGTTTAGTAAATCAGAGGTTGATGAGACTCCATATGAAGTTCTCCATCATTTGGCTCCTCTGATTTCATTTTTCAAAGCATTTGGGTGTCCCTGTTTCATTCTCAACACAAGGATCAACTCCATAAATTTGATCCTAAGGTGGATGCAGGGTACTTTGTTGGTTATTCATCTACTTGCAAGGCATACAGAGTCTTCAACTGCAGAACAAAGATGGTTGAAGAAACTATACATGTTAAGTTTAATGAATCTCCAAAGGACAAGATTCCACAAAGTCCTGTGGAGTTATTTGATTTGGACATACTGCAATATGTTCCTTATCAAACTCCTGCTGTTGCTCCTGTCAACAGTTCACCACCTGGTGGTACTGCTGATGATGATGATGATTGCAGTACTCACCTCTTCAGGTTTAGTGATCAGCTGCCTGACTCAGCTAGACCTGATGTTCCTGTAGCGCCAGTAGCACCATCCACAACAAATGCTGATGAGATTCTTCGAATTCAACTTCCTTTGAATTACCATCCACTGATTGGTTTCAAGGAAATGATACACCATCACCATCTGTTGCTGCTGAACCGCTACAAACACTTGCACAGATCTCATTGTGTATCAAGATCTGAAGAATCACCCTATGTCTCAATCATTGGTGATATCACTGCTGGAGTATCAACAAGAAGTCAATTGTCAAATTTCTGCTTCTATGCTCTCTTCATCAGTCAGCAAGAGCCAAAGAATTATCACATTGCTTTAAAGGACAATGGATGGGTTGATGCCATGCAGCTTGAGCTTCTTCAGTTCAAGAAACAGCAAGTGTGGGAACTGGTTCCTCTACCTCCAGGTAAGTGTGCAATAGGCACTAAATGGGTGTTTAGGAACAAAACTGATGAAAATGGGCTTATTGTTAAGAACAAGGCCAACTGGTTGTTCAGGGGTTTGCACAAGAAGAAGGTATTGATTATGATGAAACCTTTGCCCCTGTAGCCAGACTGGAAGCAATTCGATTGTTTTAGCTTATGCTGCTTATCAAAACCTTAAAGTTTTTCAAATGGATGTCAAAAGTGCATTTTTGTATGGAAAAGTTAAAGAAGAGGTTTATGTATGTCAACCTCCAGGCTTGAGGACAATAAACATCCTAATTGGGTGTATAAGCTTGATAAAGCTCTTTATGGGTTAAAACAAGCTCCAGAGCCTGGTATGAGACATTATCAAACTTTCTTCTGGAAAACAATTTCACTAGAGGCTCCATAGACAAGACTTTATTCATTAAGAAAGCTGGGCAGCATAATCTACTTGTTCAAATTTATGTAGATGATATCATTTTTGCATCCTCTGATCCAAAGTTGTGTGATGCCTTACAAAGTTGATGCAACAGAAGTTTGAAATGAGTGCCATGGGAGAATTACAGTTCTTTCTGGGGTTGCAAATCAAACAAAAGGCTGATGGAATTTTTATTCATCAGTCCAAATATACAAAGATCTTTTGCAAAAGTTTGATTTACAAAACTGTAAGCCTTGTTCTACTCCCATGAGCAGCACCACACAACTGGACTCAGATCAGAAAGGTAAAGTGGTTGATGAAACACTTTACAGATGTATGATTGGGTCCTTGATGTATTTAACAGCTTCTAGACCAGATATTATGTTTGCTACATGTGTTTGTGCTAGATTTCAGGCTGCACCTAAAGAGTCTCATCTGATTGCAGTCAAGAGGATCTTTAGATATCTGCAAGGCACTCCATCTCTAGGTTTATGGTATTCCACCGGACATTCTGGTAAATTAGTTGCTTTTTCTGACAGTGACTATGCAGGGTGTAAGTTGACCAGGAATCAACTTCTGGTGGATGTCAATTCCTAGGCAACTGCTTGATTTCTTGGCAGAGCAAGAAACAGACCTCAGTTGCTACATCTACTGCTGAAGCAGAGTATATTGCTGCTGCAAGTTGTACATCTCAGGTACTCTGGCTTCAAAACCAACTTTTGGATTATGGAATTACAGAGACTAAGACTCCGTTGTTAATGGATAGTGCTTCAGCTCTTTGTATTGTCAAAAATCCAGTCCAGCACTCTAGACCAAACATATAGAGATCAGACATCATTTTATAAGGGATTGTTTTGAAAAAGGTCTGATTGATCCTAAGTTTGTGCCTAGTGCTGATGAGGTTGCAGACATTTTTACTAAGCCTTTGGATAGTTCAACTTTCCAAAACTGGTGTTAAGACTTGGTATGCTGCAACTAGAATAAGTGACAACTACTGATGATCTTAGTAATTCATACTGATGATCATAAGTACCTATGTCACATATAAGTACTGATGAGTTCTTTTATCCTCAGTAGTTTTTATAACTACTGAAGGCTAAAAGTCTCAATAAGTACTGAAGTACTTCATCTGTTCTAAACTACTGATGCAGTTACAACTACTGTAATCAGTAAAAACAGATAAGTACTGATGTCCTATGAAACAACTGAAATCAGCCAAAAGACTGATGAATGTGTTGAGGACAGATTGAAACAGCTGAAAAGCTAAGAATTGACGAAAACAGCTGAAAAGAACTTTCTCTTCAGTCGTTTGTACAACTGCTGTTTCATTTTAAACAACTGAAGCAAACCACGTCTTCAGTAGTTTATAACTACTGATGACTAATCCCTAGTCTTCAGTTGTTTACAACAGCTGATGACAAAACCACTGTCTTCAGTAGTTTCATAACTACTGATGACACACACCAAGTCCTCAGTTGTTTCAATCATCTGAAGTCAAAACCACGGTCTTCAGTAGTTTTCTAAACTACTGATGCCTACACCACGACTTCAGCTGTTTCAACGTCTGAAAAGATAATACCATGTCAACGGTCGTTTAAAACTACTGATGACTAACACCACATCCTTCAGTCGTTTCCTTACCCGTACCCTATTATACCCTAACCTTAGCTCTCCATGCTTCATCTTCTTCAAACCTAACGTTCCTCTCCAAAACTTCCCTCTTCTCCATGGCGTCTATGCAAATTAAACCGCGACACAACTGTGTTGCCTACCTCACTAAATCGCCGATCTGGACTAAGTTCGATACTGCTATCGATCTTATGGTTCAGTCCAATACAACAAGGCATTTCTTCTGAACCCCGTCTTACATGCCGAATCCTTGACCAATTTTGGATGAACGTTACTGTTACCACTGAGGAGAGCAACACACCATCCCTCCGGTCAGTCGTCAACAACAGAAGTAGTCATTACTCCTGCAACAATCCGCAAAATTCTTCAACTGAATGATGCTACTTTTCCTGCTGGATATCCGAAGGGCACCATCGATCTATCCTTTGCTCAACATGGATATCAAGGCGATCTCAGTGCCACCACCATCATGAGAAACACTTAATGACGCTGAGCGCCTGATTTTCACATGGTAAATGTATGTTTGGCCCCTAAGACGTCGTCTTGGGATCAAATGTCCACCAAATGGCAGCAGGTAATGTATTCTATCCTTGAGCAACAACCACTAAACTTTCAGAATTATATTTTCAGAGCTCAAAGATATGGCTCAAAAACAACTGCCAACCGTTGGATACTTTATCCACGGTTCATAATGGCCATTATTACAGACCAGCTTAATGCTGAGGGACTTGTTGGCTTGGGAGTCCCTGCTACGGCTGTTTCTGCCGGAAGTATACTCCCGGCACAACTCTGACCGGACACTAAAAATGGCTGCCAAGCTGCGAAAACCCACGCAGCTGGAACCCACAGCCACCACCTCCAAATCCAAAGTCCCCACCAAACCCACCAAAAAGAAACCCAAAATGGCTACTCAGGGAATTGAGTCCCTGAGGATGCCCCTGCAACACAAACGCAGGATATATCCACTAGTCCAAACCCCCTAGTGGATACAATGACTCCTCCAGCCACAGCCGCTCAGGCTTCCTCTCAACAGGAGCCTGCAGCAACCCTCAAGGGGCACCTACTTATCTGGGATCTTCCTCACTTGAGGAGATTGCCATTGAAGAGCACCAACCTCCCCATGCACACTGCTTCTATCCCCTCACCCCAAACAACCGCCCCTCACACCCAACTTTAATAGTTGCACAAGTGCTGACTCATTGCACTCCTCACCCCCTCCCTAGAACCACTTACTACTGGGAATACCTCTACAATTGAGGGGGAGGAACACAGTGCACCTGAGAACCCACAGCACAGGGGTTTCCCAATTCTATCTCCTGGTGTAGACAAGGAGCTTAGAATATAGTGAGGCTGCCACCTCCTCTGACTCAGCACATGATCAGAGTGAGGCTGGTAACATTGCTAAGACCTCCCTAGAGGCAACAGCTGATGATGGACATTGTCCTGAGGCTGGAAGTCCCCAGTACCAAGCACAAGGGGCACATGCACCAACTGGTCTACACCCAGTGCATGTAAATCCGCTCTAAGCAGGAGGTCAGCTGATTCAGCTTCGCTGATGATGACCTGGGCTTCTTCTATGATGTTCTTGCCAGAACACAATCCTTGAAGAGAAAGTCAGTAGGCTGCAAAACCTACTTGACCAACTCTCACAAGGAGAAAGACCATCTGCCTCTATCCACCCACAGATGGCACCTTCCCTTGAAGGTTTCCCAAACACCGAGCCACTCCAAAATCAACCACCTGCCTCTGCTTCAGGCCCTACTTCTCAGGAACAGAACCCTCCTGAGCAAATAGGTGCTGTACTCCAAATTCCCTCCCTCTCATCACACCCATATCACTGATATAGTGATCAAAGCCATTGATGAGAGGCTTTCCTCAACATTACAGCCCTTGGTTGATGCTGCTGTCCAAAAGACTCTTTCTGCGGTACAAACCCTTCCTCCAATGCAACCAAAAGGGGGAGAGTACTGCAGTGAAAGAAAGAAGAGGAAAAGAACAGGGAGAAGAAGCAAGAGGAGAAAAAGAAAGCAACCTCTGCTCACTTACAAGCGAAAGAGAAGTGCTGATGATCACACTGCTGAAGACAAATCCTTGGAGGAGCTGGTCAAAGAGCTGACACCACACACAGCCGATCCATGGATAAAATAATTGAACAACTCTTCAGGCAGGGGTTTGACACAGCCACACTGGATAGTGAGATCAGAAGGTTAGTACAAGAGATACAAACCGATGGGCAGGGTATGATGCTCTTGAGAAGAGAGATTGGAAATAATGATCCGCTTTATTGCAAAATACTTGGGAAGATCTTAATGGAGATCCGCGCATGGACCAGGGACAGCATTCTGGCTATAGCCACCAGAATCTGTTGTCTGAGCATTCAACAAGGGATTATTGTGGAAGCCCTTGATGAGGCTGGGGCTGTAAAAGGTAGAGATGGCTAAACTCACAAAGGCAAACTAACTACAAGGATGCTAGATCAACCTCCCTTCCACCCACTCAAACAGATCTTATCCCTCAAATCTCCCAACCAACCTCTAAGCCAAAATCCAAACATCCTCATTCTTCAAAACCAATTCCTTCACCAACCAACCATCATCCAGTGATGTACCCAGAAGGAGGAGAAGGGTGCTGAGGATGGAAGAAGAAGAAGAAGAGGATGAAGATGATAGTCTGCCACTCTCTGCTGTTCTGAAGCTACCGAAACCCCGAAGTCAACCCATGATCACACCTGACTCTCAAAGGGAAATGGTCAGTCAAGATAGAAGAAGAGAACAGCAGAAACAGCACGATGAGCAACTGTTGAAGATGGTTGACAAGGAATTCCTCAGTCATCATCTATTCAAGCCATGAAAGGGCATGCTCAAAGCTGTACACTCTCAGGCACACCTTTCAGTATCAGAAGGAGAGAGTGAGAGTATGGCCAGACCCCAGGGTGAGTTCTAGAATCCATAAAAGAACTATCCCACACAGATACAACGGCCAGGTACGAAAAACAATAGAGTCTACCATCATGTTGGCCGTTGTAGTCTCACCTTGGGAAATCATTGATGAATTCAAGAAAGCCTACCAAGCAAAGAAGACCCCTCAAGCCTTACTAGAAAACAAGATGATTAAGAGGGGTTGTTATATAAAAAGCTTGAAGACATCCAAAGAATGAGCTCCAGTTACCTTGAAGGCAACCATCCTGATGAATTTGTATATAGGGAGGTAACTACGGTGGAGCTGAAAAATGGCAGGACCATGAAGTACTTATCAGAGTCCTATGGTCCAGAGTTCTTCTTCGAAGGAGGAGCAGAAGAACTCTCTCAGGAGGAACAAGTTGTTCTCCTTGAGGCCTATGTTCGTGAGTCATACAGACATTATGGGGAAGTAAATCTCATGTGGGATAACAACTCTGTGTCCAGTTCCCCAAAACAGAGTTCCCATTCATACTCTGCCAAACAAATATTGAGATTCTTCCCAGCCGAGCTTACATGGGTCATCTTCTCTTACTGATCAAGAAGGAAAAAGACCAACATTTTGCCATCAATAAGTGGGAGAATAAATAAGTTAGAGGTTTTGGCTGCATTGGTTCAGGGGGAGTTTGTTGGACCAAAAGAACCAATGAGCCAAGAACAGAAAACCTCTAAGTCCCACATGGTATCACAACAACTGCTGAAAGCCTCATCAGTAGATTGACAAGTGCTGAAGACTTCAACAGCTGAAGATCAAGTGCTGAAGACCTCAACAGCTGAAGAACCAAAGTGCTGAAGTACAACAGCTGAAGAACACAAGTGCTGAAGCTGAAAGACCAAAGTACTGAAGTACAACAGCTGAAGAGTTTACAAGTACTGAAGATCAACAACTGATGTACAAGGTCTGAAGACAAAGACTGAAGACATCAGCTGATGGTATCTACTGAAGTCATCAGCTGATGAAACACCTGAAGGTCAAAGTCTGAAGATCAAGTACTGAAGCCTCAGTAGTTTGTCACAACTGCTGAAGAGTACTTCTTCAGTAGTTGTGATATCAGTAGTTTTATATTTTTATGTTTCAGTAGTTTGTAAAACGACTGAAGAGCTTGTTCTTCAGTCGTTGTAGTTTCAGTAGTTTTATATTTTGTACTTAACATGCTGATATGTTCTCAGTAGTTGTGAACATTTCAGTAGTTTGTTAAGAATTAGTTATTTTTGTATTAGATCTGCCAGTTGTCACTTTCCGTGATAACAACAGTGATTGTTGCACTCTATATAGGAGTGACAACCTATTGTAACAGAAATGAATGAGTGAATGAATGGAATGAATGATTGATTTGATTAGAAATATTCTACATCTATAAACATTCCTTGAAATCAGAAATAATATTCTCTCCTAACCGTATGCGATCTTAATGCTACAAGTATCGATTGCTTGCTACAATTTGTCTAATTCTAGTTTGTATTCCGCTGCTTTGTATCTAATACATCAAACTTGTGATCACTGATCCTGTCACCTTGTGATCCAAATGTTGTAGAGTCTTGTGTTGGTGTGTTTAAGACATCATACATCATTTTTGCTGCTAACTCATCATCAAAAGTGGAGAGAGGAAGTTTAAGGACTTGAAGAATACATCATAGTCAACAATAATGCAGGTGCTTTTCCAGCAGGAGGGGTGGTGTATCTCTGAACGTCCATGTTACACCACACTTCTACTTGACCCGTTGAGTTATTGTAAACTCTCTTATTCGGTTTGTTGTATCCTAGAAATATTCCCTCTTCAGCCTTCTCGCTAAACTTTCCTTCTTGAGTTTTCTTCAGCAACGTACATGGTGCTCCAAACGGTTCGAGGTACTCTAGATTAGGTTTATGTCATTGTAGCAACTCGTAACACGTTTTTCCATGTCGTTTAACCACAAAGACTCAATTCAAAGTGTAACATGCATTTTCCACTGCCTCATTCAAGAAGTGGATAGGCAGTTTCGAGTCTGCTAGCATCGTCCTGGTAGTCTTTATCAAGCTTCTTTTCTTCCTTTCAGCAACCTCGTTCATCTGCGGAGTGTAGGCAGATGTAAACTGATGTACAATTCCCTTTTCTTTGGAGGATGCCTCCATCCATTGATTCTTGAACTCTGTTCCATTGTCTTAGCGGACTTGTCTTACCTTTAGCTTGTACAGACATTCTAGTGTATTTACTAACTCTTTGAATGACTCAACTATTTCTGATTTTGATTTCAGAAACATTACCCAAGAGAATCTTTAGTAGTCATCTGTAACTACATAGCAGTACAAGTCGCCTGCGATGCTTCTTGTACTGACCGGACCAAATAGATCCATGTGAAGAAGCTCAAGAAGCAGTTCTATGGAAGTAACTTTCTTTTCCTTATGAGACTTCTTAGTCTGTTTGCCTTTCTTGTAGGCGACACAAAAATCTGGGAGTTGGATGTTTTTGACATTTACTCCTCGCACTAGATCATTCTGGATCAAGTGGTTTATCTTCCGTGGATTGATGTCTCCCATTCTCCTATGCCAGGAGATAGAATCCTTCTCAGTAGCTTTTGACAAGAAGCACTGAACTTGATGATCCGTTGTGGAGGCCTTTGATAGATCCAAGACATAAAGGTCACTATATCTTGAGGCTAACATTAAGACTTGGTCCTCCCAGATCACATAGTCCTTTTTCAGGACATAGCACTTCTTATTGTCGAATACTACTTTAAATCCTTTGTCACAGATTTGGGAGACAAAAAGCAAATTATTTTGAAGTTGTTGAACATAATTTACCTTGTCAAACTTCACTTTCTGATTCCCCACTTCCCTTTGAGCTGTGATATAACCTCCTTTGTTTCCAGCAAATGAAACATGGCCTCCTTTTATTTGTTTGACATTTGACAGGAGTGCTCGGTTCTTAGTCATGTGTCTGGATGCTCTGCTATCTACAATCTAAGTGTTTGTTTCAGCACTATAGCGAACACCCTGCTCATTCAATTGAAAACATTAGTTAAGGTGAGGGACCCAAGCCTTAACCAACTTGGGTGTCCCGGAGGCATCACACACCATAAATTCCACCCATTGTCCATTAGAGGGTGAGGGAAGATCTGTTGTTTTCTTGTTCTCATTTTAGATACAAGGATGGACTTCTCTTTCCATAAGCCAGCTTTATGTAAGGCCTGTTTGTGGTAAACAGACTAGCTAATGGGTTGAACTTTAGGTTCACTGACCCTTTTTAGTGAAGTCATGGAGCTCTTTTTTGAAAAGCTAGGTTTAGTGTCATAAAGTTCAATTTTCTGCCTTGGAGTCTGATAATAAGGACAAGTAGATGCGATGTGTCCATAATTTCCACAGTTATAACATGATCTACTTTTGACATGATGGAGTACCTATTTCTATGGAGAAGTGTGTGACACACGTATGACTTTATTCATTTGGGTTTAGTCACTTCTTGTTTTGATGTTTTAACTTGTTTAACAAAATTAATTGTTTGAACCTTGTTAACATCTTTACATTTTTGTTTACCTGGACTTGGACATGATGCACGTGTTTGTTAACATGTATGGTCTTTTTAGGTTCAGAATTAGATGTGGTTGAACCTGACTTTATATTGACCTTTTCAATTTGTTCATCCAGATTAACAATAGGCATTTTACCTTTTGATTTTGAAGTGGTCTCCTTTTGTTTAGTGCCAGATACAATAGTTTGACATGTGGAATCTGGATCACGTACCAGAGGAGTGGACACCACATGATTCTTGATTGGGTTGTTATTTATTGGTTTGCTTTTTGCATTCAACAAGGTCTCATGTGGTGGTGGAACCACTTTATAACCCAAACCCTCCCCGTTGTTGCATTCAACTAGTCCAACTATGCAGTTTTTGTTTTAATGAATTTACTTCTACTTCCAAAACTGCTTTTTGTTTCTTTGTTTCTTCTAGGGAGTTTAGATAGAACTTAATGTCATTAGCTTGGTTAAAAGCTACAACTTCAGTTTCCCTAAGTTGTTTATTTAAAAGTTCTATCTTTTCTTTATAACTATGCACATTTTGTTTTAAAATTCTATTTGCTTCTGTGCACAGTTGCAGGTCCTTTACTAAGCTATCATTATGATTTAATAACCTAGCAAATTTCAAATCAATTCGTTCCCTAAATTTATTACATTCAACACAAGCATGTTTATTAAATAATTGATCTGTAGTACTTACTTGAGAGGGTGCGGTTGAATCAGCCATCAAAGCGGAGTCTGACATTTCTGGTTCTAGTGATTGTGAACTTGTTGAACTTGTCCCTTCTTCAGGCAGGTGAGCAAACATAGTTGCAGTTTCTTCATTATTTGACATCACGAGTTCCACTGCAATATCACCTTCGCTTGCTGAGTAGTCATCTAAATCCTCAACACTAGCGATGTTGGATTCTCCGGAGACACAAACTGAAAGCTCCAATCTTGTCCTTCATCATCCTGAGCGGTCAAGGCCTTATGATTCTTGCTTGACGAAGTAGGACTACGTGTGTGTTTATCCTGACGATTGAAAGATGAGAATGGATTCCCATTTCCTGTCTTCTTGGGCTTCACACATTCACGTTTGAAGTGCCCATTTTCCCCATAGTTGCAGCAGGTAACTTTGGTCTTGGCAAAACCAAAAGTTGTGTCCTTAGTGGCAATCAAGTTCTGTCTGGTCTTCTTGACAAACTTCTTAGCTCTCCGGACAGCACTCGCTAAGGCCCACATCATGTCCATTCTCTCCAGCTCTGTCTCGTCTACCTGCTCGTAGTCCTCATCTGCCAGATGGCAGTTTCCAATTTTCCCAGCAACTAGTCCATCATAGGAGTGAACGATAGCAGCTAAGAGATCCATATGTTCCTTTGCTACTTCTACCATCACATTCCCAAGATTCTCGGTCTTTAGTTTTATAGCATTGGCTTCAGGTCTATGTATTGGGTACAAGATGACCCTGATGTGCCAGATCCTGAAGTAGTAGCTTAAGATGGACCAGCTGAACTCGACACAAATGCCGTTTGAAGTGGTGCTCCAGACGTTTTGGCTTGTGGAGTTGAGTTGTACAGTGACGGATTCTGATCATATGAAGACTTTTAGGCCCTGTACTTCATCCTCAACTCTTCCTCTCTCAGTTTCAGAATGAAATCGTTGATATCTAACTTTGCCAACATATCATTCTGTCTGAGGTTGGATACAAAGGAAACCCACTTCTCTCGCAACCCATCTGCAAAGTTCAACACCTTGTCTTCCATAGATTGTAACTCCATGAGTGTGCAGCTCACTCATCAAGTGGTAGAACCGATAGATGATGTCATCCGAGCTCTCCTTACCCATTGACAAGAAATTGTCGAACTTCTTCTTCAACGCTTTTGCCTTTAGAGATTTTAATGATGCATTCCCGTCATACAGTTTTTCCAATGCATCCCACAGCTTCTTCGCTTGCTTGTTCTCAGAAAATTGATGGAATATGTCTTTAGGAATTGACTGAGTTAGCAATGCATATACTTTCTTCTTAGCATTGTACTTTACCATTTGGCCATCAATCATGCCACCTAGGGTAAGTTTGACTCCATCTACACCTACAAGCATGCTATACCCTATCTCTATCGACTCCCACAGATTGGGATCTACTCCATTTAAGTAGATCTCGAATCTTTGCTTCCATTAAGGGTAATCATCTAACGTTATGAGCTTAGGGGGGTTTATTGTGATTCCCCACTTCATTTTCTAGAAGCAATAGATTCTGGATCCTTGAATCCCTCCCTGCGGTGAGCGCTGAATGTTGATCCTCCATTACTATTGACTTTGAACTTTAAAACAAACCGTTTTACTTATGCAACTAAAGGAATGCGATTGAACACTTCGTGCAATTGAACACTTCGTGCAATTGAACAATGCGGTTGGCTCAGACGTGCGAATGAACAAATGCAGATGGCTCAATCGTGCGAATGGGTAGGTGCAAATGAACAATGCGAATGGTAGTTCATTCGTACGAATGGATGAACAACTAAGTCCATTCGTGTGTATGAGGGATGCGGATGGCTTCAATCGTGTGATTGAGTCAATCGTGCGACTGAAGCTGCAGAATTTTGAGAATTCGAAGGTTTAAGGTATTTTGACGCAAAAACACAAATTTCTCACTAACCCTAATTGCCATATGCCGGAAAAGGTTAACTTTTTGACCTGGAGACGTCTAAAACACTGTTTGACATAAAAAGATTGCGTCTTTGAGTGAAAAACACGATTTTTATATCAAAGTCAATTGAATCACACGTAAATCAAGAGCCAAGGCTCTAATACCACTTGTTAGGGAACGTGTACTAACAGACTACGAACTGGTTTACGTGTATACCAACTCAAATAGTGTGGAATCCTATTTTATTGGCGATCCAATCAGTGAGAACGCGTGTAAAATCAATCCGAAAATGTAACTAAACGTCAAGAACGATAGTAGGACAATTTACAGCGATCTATGAACTTGGAACAGGTTGTTTTAGGGTCTCTGGACGGCTAGGGTACGATTTAGTGCGTAGGTATTCGAATTGTTTTGTTTTTCCATGAATTAAGTGGTATTTATAGGTTAGGGTTTGTCATTCGTGCGACTGAACCATTTGCATGGTTCAGTCGTGCGATTGAAGCATGCGGTTGATCCATCCGCATGACTGAGGCTTCAGTCGTGCGACTGAGTCAATCTCATGTCACAATTGTGCGACTGATCCAGTCTCCTAGTTCGGTCGTGCGATTGGTTCATTAGCATGAAGTTGTTCATGCCTATGGTCCATTCACATGAGAACTTCACCCGATTAAGTTTAAGCATGTTTCTCAATCATTATTGACTAAGAACTATGTAAACAACCACAAACCTATATAGTTAGTTCAATAAGCGTTAACACACACTAATCAATGAAATAATAAACATTATAAGCATAAACCACATGTTGTATTTCATTTAAACCCATTTTGTTGCATATATGTAAGACATGAAAGACATTTTACATTAAGCTCATAAACTAGGTACATATGTATCTACATAAGATACTCAAACTCAATATAGTCAAAGGATAAAGGAAGAAATGCTTCTGCCTGATAGAGGCCTCTAGCACTCAGGTAGTTGATCATCTTAATCCTTTCTTCTTCTTTATCTACCTGAGGTTCTTGTTGGACAACATCCTCATATGCAGGGCTTTCTTGAACTAGGGAGAGAGTAGGCACATGCTTATATAATCTTTTCTTTCTTCTAACATCTTTGATTTGTACTAGCAGCTCTGCATCTTCTTCCTCTTTCTTCTCCCTTGACCTTTCTAGGTCAACCAATTCATTGAGTTCCTCCAAGGGGAGAGAGATGACATTATATATGTCATAGTTCCTTGTCTGCACGTAGTTTATCCTGACTGCCCTTAACTCATCATTCTGAGTATTTGGTCTAGAGGCAGCCCTGATTGCAGTCTCCATGAGTCTGGCAGACCCAAAATAGGAACTTTCTCCCATCAGCTTCCTTTTCCTCTCTCTCTTCTCATCCTCAATCTCCTCAGAAGTCATTTTTCTTTTCCCTATGTGTTGGACCGTTTTCGGTATGGAGTACTAACTGATTAATGTGTGTACCAAACCAAATATTGCAGAATCCTATTTGATTGGCGATCCAATCAGTGAGAATGCAAGTAAAATCAATCCAAGAATGAAACTAAACATTAAACATGATAGTAGGATGAATTACTACGATCTATGAACTTGGAACAGGAGTTCTAGGGTCTTTGGACGGTTAGGGTACGATTTAGTGCGTAGGTATTCGAATTGTTATGTTTTTCCATAAATTAAGTGGTATTTATAGGTCAGGGTTTTCCATTCGTGTGACTGAGCCATTCGCATGGTTCAGTCGTGCGATTGAAGCATGCAGTTGATCCATCCGTGCAACTGAAGATTCAGTCGTGCGACTGAGTCAATCTCATGTTACAGTCGTGCGACTGATCCAGTCTCCTGGTTCAGTCGTGCGACTGGTTCATTAACGTAAAGTATTCATGCGTATGGTCCATTAGCATGGTCCATTCGCATGAGAACTTCACATGATTAAGTTTAAGCACGTTTCTCAATCATTATTGATTAAGAACTATGTAAACAACCACAAACCTATATAGTTAGTTCAATATGCGTTAACACACAATAGTCAACGAAATATTAAACATTTTAAGCATAAACCACACATTGTATTTCATTCATACCCATTCTATTACATATATGTAAGGCATGAAAGACATTTTACATTAAGCTCATAAACTAGGTACATATGTATCTACTGTAACATCTCGTTTTTTTTTGTTAACTAAAAGTTAACTTTGTTTACTCTTACAAGGGTTTTTATGAAAGTTAATTGTAAATATTAAATAATAATAATGTTAATATTAATAAAAGTAGCAATATTAATAAGTAATAATAATTATAATAATATTTATAATAATAATAGAATAATAATAACAATAATAATGTTAATAATAATAAAAAAATAAAATTTGTATAGTTATTAAACTCAACAAGTTTTTAAAACTTTAAGTAATTAAAGTTTGGGGGCTTAATTGCAAAATTAGAAACTTTCATTAATAGGTTTTGCATAAAATGATAAATAATAAACTAGAGGGGCTAAATGTGCAATTAACCAAAAGTAAATCTCCCCCCCCCCCTGTTTTTCCCCGTTTTTCCGGCGAGAGGAGGCCGGCGCCTCCGGCCGAACTCCGGCAATGCCAAAAACGGCCCTAGTAGGCACGATTTTACCCAAAAATCCGTTTCGAATCGTACGTGAACTTAATTCGAGCCTTAATGCGGTTAATAATTGGGGTTTAAACGTCGAATGATACCCAATCGAGTGAGTAACCGTAGCTTCTTAAACCCATAACCGTTCGGGCATTAAATCTCAATTATAATCTAATTAATCAAACATGAACGACCATATACCTATTCCTAATCGAACTCAGCACTCAATTTCACCTGAAACCAACACAAGCATCACTTTAGATTACACCCTTTTCATCGCAACCTGCAACACCGTAGACCACTTTCCGAGCTTGTTAACTTGTAATTATCAGAGGGCTTTTCATCGTGGGGATCACTAGAAGCTTACTGTAAAAGGAATTTGAGTTTCATCGAAGATCTCATCTCGAATCGGTTCTCCACAGTCGCGACCTAGGTCCATAACGCGAGCATCGAATACCAAACGAATCAAGTAAGTTAAATACATACATATACTCGATTTCACATGAGGAACAAAAGCCCTAAACTTAATTTGATTGATAACTTTGAATTGATGTTCAATTTGATCGATTTGGGGTAAACAAATTCTAGGGTTCTTAAGGATTTGGGGGTTTTGTTTAAGTAAGCATATTACCAATTTAAACGCGAACATTAACGCGGCTGGATGCCTTGGTTCACTGGTTAAGCGCTTCCATCACCACTTAGAGGTCCGGGTTCGAACCCGGGCACCCTCTGCTTTATTTATAAAAAAAAAATTTTTTTTTAGGCTTTTTGGCCTTCAAAGTTAATATTAAAAAATTCCTAAAAATTATGAAAAATCATTTTCATAAACTTTACTTCTTTTAAAACTATTTAATCATTTTCTGTAATTTATTTATAAAAATACCTTTATATTTTTATTTAATATCTTAAAGATTAATAACATAACTAGCATATTTCTATAAAAATTTAGACTTTAAAAAAAAAATAGTTTAATTCACACAAACTATTATTTCAAACATTGCCTTTAAATTTATTGTTTAATTTGTATTCATTTTTATTTAATTATAAAATTATTTAAACTTTATAAACATTACAAAATTATTATAAAGGATATTTTAATCCATATATATTTATATAAATTATAAATAAAATCGTTCCCACGAAAATATAATTGAGATCTTATTTAACTATAATAATTAACTAAACCCCAAACATCAAGTTGATTTTCTTTGTCCTTGTTAAATTATCGTAAAGCTTTAATCTTGTAAATATATATATTAGGTGTCTTGTGACGATACACCTTGGAGCGACGCTTGTTATTATTCTTATTAATCGCCTTTATATATTTATTGTCAATGTGAGTTTTCTTGCCCCTTTTTCATATTTTTTACACTAACTTGGGGTGAAACATGATAGCTTATACATGATACACTTATACAGTTTGAGACTTGTAAATCACGTGCAATTCAACTTATTATTTTGTCAAGGTTATTTGTTAATTGTAAGTGTTTATATGAGATACATAGTTTGTTTACAATCATTAACTATTGCTAGCCTGGCGACGTCTTAGATCTTTGGGCCTGACAAGCCTATTTGGTGCTAAAGTCGATGTATTGCCGACTCCTAGGAGCCGTATGCTTGTGCACTAGGGAACCAAATACACTTAGCCAATCTTTTATACTTGTAATCAAGTCGAGGTTTGGTTGTAACGATATGTGTTCTATAACCTTACTAGCTTATAACCTATGACATGAATTGCTACTTGTAACCTTTTTCATATTATGTATGAAAACCTTGGAAACTCACCAACTATTTTTAGTTGACTTTTATTTTTATCATGTTTCAGGTCAACCTCAAGTTTAAAGAGAATCTTTTGAAGCTTGCTATAATCTAGGACTTGGACCTAGATAATGAAATAAAAAAATACATTATGTTATGTTATGTTAAACTTATTTCTTGTTTAAGATTATGATTGTATTTTTCCATTCCAAGTCTTATGATAATAATATTTGCATTTTAATATAGCGTTATGTGGCTGTGGACAATCTTAACCCTCACATCTCGACGTTTCCGCCGTCAAGGTTGGGGTGTGACATCTACAAACTCCCCCTTGGACCTAGTTTACTCTATTGTCTAACATTCTTCATCAGCTTTTCATATTTCTTGTACTTCTCCTCCCTTGTAACTCCAGCATGTATTTTGAATGCAAAGCAAAGTCTTATCACGTTTTGGAACTGAAGGGCTTGTATAATGTCTTGCGCGTCATAGAACAATGGCCACTTGTATAAAGTGTAGACATCGTCAGAAGACAAGATAGTTAGCCACATTGGGTCAAATACCCTGATGGTTTCCATATTTCCATCTCTCTTCAGAACTATGACCACCTCACCTGTTCTCCAGTCATAGTACCACCACTTGAAGTGTGGAGTGAAGTCCTGTGGCATTTCCCTTAGAGGGATTCTTAACATCGAGCACAGAGGACTCCATTTCAGCACTATTTTTGGTTTTCCAGGAATGGCATCAACTTCAGACCTTCTGATATACCTTGTCGGTTGTTGAGGTTTGAAGTTGACCCACCTAGTGTGGTACTCTCTTTTCAAAGAAGCTTCAAACCAGCCTGATATCTTTCTTGGGTCAGCATATAACAGCTTCAGTATAGCCAGCTGGTTGAGTTCAAAACCAGGGAGAGTCTTCAGATCATGTGGAAATCTGAAGTACTCGATTCCGTTCTCCCTTTTGATAGCATAAACATTAAGATCTTCAAAATATGCCCACATGATAATCTTGCCTGACACCTTCTGATGCTTCTTCACTTTATAGAGCTTGGTGTAGGCACTCGGCTTTAAAGTACTGCATTGGGCTCAGATCTCTGCAAAACATGCCACCTATTCAGCCTTTTTGTGTTGATATCGGCGTCTGAGGCTTGGGCTTGATCCTTATTCTTCTCTGACTCTTGCTCTATTTTATCCGGTATTTCAAATGTATCACTGACAAGAGTGTCACCTAGATTGGGAACTACATTTCCCTCATTGTCAGCATACTCTAGATAATGCTGGGATGTGACGTCTTCAATTTCTATCTTGTCTACATCATTAAGCTCCTCATCACTATCCATGTCAATTGTAGGAGCATCCTTCACTATTTCATCTGGGTTCAGTTGGAATATCTCAGCTAATTAATCATCAGTAAGCTCATGAATTATTTCTCCTTCTTCAGGAGTATAACTTACACCTCCTAACAATCCCTTGCAAACCAAGTATCATTGTCAGTTGAGACTTGATTTGCTGAAGGGGAGCAACATCATACTCATCTTGCTGAGATGAATGATCTGCTTGATTTAAACACATAAATACATCATCCATTAGTCAATAATCAAGACAGTAAAACATTAACCAAATATAAACATTATGTACATGAGTTAATATAATATTCAATTACACATGATTTAAAGTTACATAAACATCTAGGCATTACGTTTGTCCTGAATCATGTGCTCCTCTACAGTCGGGGCTATGGTCGAGGCACCCTGATCTTGATTCTTCTTGGTCCGCCTCTCACTAGCTTGTGTGGCACCCGATGCAAATGCATCGCCTTATTCTTCTTCATCTCCTCCATCTCCTGCACCTTCATCATCTCCTCCCTCTGTTTCATCTCATCATCATCCTCTTCATCATCATCCTCATTATCATCGTCATCACCATCATCATCACCATCTCTTTCTCTTATTTTCAGAGGCGCATCCTTTGTTCTTTTAAGCTTGAGCATGATGGTCTTTTTCACATCCTCCAACTCCTTAATCTTTTTAGTGGATGGAACTTTATGCTCTTGGAGTTGGGCAATCTCTTGAATTTGAGCAGCCATCTGCTGAGCCTGATCCTCTATGAGTTGGGCCTGCTGAGTGATTTGCTGTGCTTGGGCAGCGTTCTGCTCCACAAGTTGTCTGGTTTATGCAGCTCTTTCCTCATCAGCAGCCCACAGCTTTAGCACCATCCTGTTAAGTGCTGCGAGCTGATCCTCTACCACAACAGAAGGTAGGGAGGATCCTGTAGTGAATGGCTGGTGGGATGATGGTTCGGGCTGGTGGCTGGTGGTAGTGGTGGTGGCTGTGGTGAATTGGGGTGGTGGTATAGTGTGGGTGGTGATGGGTAGCTGCTGTAGTGGTGGTGGAAGTAGTGTAGATGGGTGGTGGAGTGGTTGTAGTGGTGATGGTGGGTGTGGTGAAGTGGTAGTAGTGGTGGTGGTAGTTGTGGTGGAGGTAGAGGGGAGTGTGGTAGTGATTGGTGGTGTGGTAGTGGTGGTGGTAGTGGTGGTGGTAGCAGTAGTGGCTGAGATGGTGGTTGTGGTTGTAGCAGAGGTCAACGGAAACTTTAGTCTCTTCCCTTCTTGCCATAGGGTTGAGCCATTCTCTTCTTCCTTGTGCCTTTATGCACTGTGGCTCCCCCTTGGCAGTAGGGCAGGTCCGGAGTATATGATGGATCTGTATCAGCAGCAACAGCATCCCTGGACTCCCCTTGGCATCCACCAACCACCCTTATACCTCTCTCTGTGGCTACAACATGCCTCCCCACCGTTCACACCAGAGACTCTTCCTCAGACTCCTCCTCTCCATCTGAAAGTCAGGGTGAATAGGGGGGTTCGGTTTCACCCTGACAATGCCCTCCCTGATCAGCATCATGATCATCACTATCGGAGGGTAAAGCAAACTGCTCTACATCTGAGTAACTATCCTCGTGATGCCACTTTCGCCGAGCTGGCGCTACATAGTCTTCTCTAGCCAAATGCCCAAATAGTCTCTTTACAGGGGGCTTTACCTACTTGCCCCTGTATACCTTCATTCTTCCAAGAGTGGTATCATCCATGATATCAAGAGATACAACATCATGGCTCTCCTTAGGCAAAGAGGGAAGTTTCTTGTCAATGATCATCTGCAGAAATCTCGGGTACATGCAGACCTTCTTTCCCTTTTGCCTCTATATTCTCGATCAAGTAGGAGAAAATCATGTTGAGAAGCTGAAGGGGCTATTCAGTACCAGTGCCACTTAGGCATTCTGGATTTGGTCCGATAAATCATCAAATCCACCCCTTCGAGAAGCAATGCACTTCAGGATGACATGAACTAGATACTTGAATCGGGGACATAGGTTGCTTTTATTGAGCAAATCTGCATTGATCTCCCCTATGTACCTCATCCGTAGAAAGCATCCCCTTACGGTAAGAGGATGTAGTTTGGTGGGGTAAGCAGCATCATCTCCCAAATCAAGAACATGTCTCAGATCAGCTGTTGTGACCTTAATCTCCTAGCCAAAGATGGAGCTACGTATACTGTAGGGCTCAATCGATCGGTCAATGGAAGCACCTTCCCAGAAGGCCTGTTGTATCGACCTATAGGGTGTGCAAGGTGTAGATATCGCTCGATATATCCTCGATCTCCTTAGGAATGCAATAATACCAGCAAACTCGACAACATTCAAGTGGTGGCATCCAAATGAGCACAAATATGTGCTTGGTGTTTATGATCCACCGATATGCCATGAATCTTTAATACAAGACACATACATATTAGGTCAACACATAACAGAAACCATTTCACTTTAAAATGTTTGAGATTAGTCTGGTTCAATCGTGCGATTGAATCATACGATTGAGTTTAGTCTGTTGATTTGGTATGCGACTGACTTCAGACGGGCGACTTAGCACGCGACTGGGTTCAGTCGGGCGATTGAGCCTGCAATTGAGTTCAGTCGGGCGACTGAGCTCATTCCCCTCGTTCATTCGGCCGACTGAGTCATTCACCCAGCTCAGTCATGCGATTGAAGTTCATCAAGGTGTCCATTCGCATGACAAACTGTCTGTTCAATTCAAATTCAAATTTTGATCAAAACTTAATGTTAGACGTCGTGGTTTGGCTCATTAGTCTCGCAATAGACCGATATAACACCTAATAACTTTCAATTTCACAAAATACTTAGTTTTATTAGTTTATTAGTCAAACTAAGTCTCGGTTCTATTTTAGGGCCGAATTCAGTCATTTAGGGTACAAATCGATTGACATTTGAGTAGATTGCACCGCACTGTACCTGTATAAACGCTGGCAATCGTTAGAATACAACAATTTGTAGTTAAGAAAGGTCAATTGAAAATCGGGCAGAGTAACGGCACTATCAGGCGATTTTAGGGTGAATGAGGAGTGATGAACATATGCTATTGTCTTTAGCCCTATTTATACTGAATCTAGTTTCAATCGGGTGACTGGATCCATTCGCTCTTTTTATTCGCACGATTGGCTCTCAGTCGGGCGATTGGCTCTTAGTCGGGCGATTGGTTCAGTAGGTCACATTCAATCGGCCGACTGGGTTTCAGTCGGGCAACTAACTCATTCGGTCAACCCCATTCAGGCGACTAGCTCATTCTTGTAAGCCAGTGGTGTGAATGGTTCATACTCATGCTCCATTCGGTTGACTGGTTCATAAGTATGGTCCAATCGTATGACGGGTCCATACTCATCGTCTAGTCGTGCGAATGGCCTCTACCTATGATTTTCATTTTATGATCATTTGATGCTTAACCCTTTTAACTATAGATAAAACACTTTGAGCATTCTATAGTCACAAACATGACCATTTCAACTTTGAAAACTTTTGATCACCTCAGACGTGATCCTTTTAACATTTGAAAACCTGTTTTGGTCACCTCAGACGTGACCCTTTTTAGTGATTAGATCCCAGACAGAATTCCAATACGTATAGTGACTTTTAACAACTAAACTGACAAAATTAAACAAATGAAACTACTAGAACTAAAAACAGAAGTAAAACATATTTTTGTAGGTTTTGTGTGTGGTAGAAACCCTAAGATAGATATCTAATAGATTTATTGTAGAACAGTCAGCCTCAAGTTATTTTGACCATAAGCGGAACAATTCATTACAGAATCATACAGGTAAATCAAATCATTCGGGGCTTGTCATCAAAACCTTTTGATACTCGATTCTTGTTTTCATCTAGAGTCATTAGCATGTCTAGGAAATCATACTAGTACCACAAGATGCACACAGTGGTGTTCACTTTCAAGAGTTGCAGCCACAATGATTGTCAGTACACTTGTCCTCTTAAATCCATACATAGACTTTTGACATAGATTGGTGATGGTTTAAGGTTTAATTATTTCAACAAGCATTTGTGGATCCCACGCTTATATGGTAATGAACATTCCTCAGGAGATTTTTGAGCGGTCTACGGGTATTTTGACAAGAAGAAACTATTTTTAGAGCTTTCAAAGAGAAGCCAAGCCTCAGGTCAGTGCCACCGCACATCAGTGAGGCGGCAAACAGCAATGAATTCTAGAATATTTAGGTTATGCTTATCCTCAGGTCAGTGCCACCGCACAGCAGAGAAGCACACAACCTATCTTCTTGTTTGAGCAATTTTATTCTTTTTGCACAGATCGCACCAACAACATAGATTGCTTTTTGCATTTTTCATCATGTGCTTTGCTCATATTATGGTCATCTGCACACATTTGTGGCATTTAGTTTGCTCATCACCCCTTATAGTAACTCTGTTGATTGTGTTAACCAGGGATAAGATGATAACCCATAGCTTGTTGAACAACTTAGTTTGATCTTGAGATCACCAACGAGGTCTACTTATCTATTGTGTTGAATCTACCGACACATCATCTAATGGTCTACCAACCTCTAGGTCTACTTTCTCCGTGTTACCTTAGTAGTAACTAGTTTTACTATCATTTTTTCCATTATTTTTTCTTAGACTTCTCAGACTTATACTTCGAATTTTGCATTTCCATAATCATTGAATCAGTATCACAGATATGATCTCATTTCTTTTAGCTTGCATGTCCTCCTCCCTTGTTTTTTTTGTGAAATTAAATACTAACTTAACCTATTCTCCCCCTAAAATTCTAAAACTGTAAAAGATTTGCGTTTTTAGGATTTTAATAGGCGAAGAAATAAAAATAAAATAAAAGAACATAAACAAAAAATTTAAAAATAAAATGAAATCTACTTGTCGGACTGAGTACTGTCATCGTCGGAAATCACATCACTTTTCTTTTTAACGTTGTTGACCTCTAACAGATATAGAAAATGTGGTTTATCAAAGTCTTTTGTGTAGAGGTCAGCGCGTTGAAAATCCGTATTAATTTTTACTACATCGATTAAATGTTTTCAAAGCAATCACGTACAAAATGATATTTAATCCCGATGTGTTTGGTTTTAGGATGTTGGACCGGATTTTTAGTTACAGCTATCACAACAGCGTTATCAACAGATATTGGAGTATTAGAGAATTGCAAACCGTAGTCCCGTATTTGCTGTTGAATCCAGATGATTTGTGAACAGCAACTTACATCAGCAACATATTCGGCTTCACAAGTCGACAGAGCAACCGAGGTCTGCTTCTTACACTGCCAGCTCACTAATCTCCACCCAAAGAATTGACATCCGGCTGATATGGACATGTAGTTCATTTTGCAACCGCCATAATCCGAGTCACTATACGCTGTAAGCTCGAAGTCATCATCATGAGGATACCATAATCCTAGTGTTGGTGTACCCTTCAGAAAACAAAATATCCTTTTAACCCCAATAAGATAGTTGACTTTCAGTTTCGCATGATATCTGGAGCATAGACATGTCGCGTACATGATATCAGGTCATGAGGTTGTGAGATACATGAGGGATCCGATCATTCCTTGGTACATTGTGGCATAAACCAAATCCCCACTTTCGTCGGGTGCTACATCGTGGTTTGTAGCAAGAGGAGTTCCAGCTGTCGATGCATTCTCCATATTGAACCGACTGAGAATATCGCCGACATACTTGGTTTGATGTAGGAAAATTCCCTTATGTGTTTGATCCACCTGTAATCCGAGGAAGAACTTCATTTCTCCCATTGCACTCATTTCGAACTCTGCTTTCATTACTGCTTCAAATTCTTTACATAACTCTTCGTTTTTGGTTCCGAATATTATGTCATCCACATAAATCTGTACAAGCAGCAAGTCACCATCTTTTTCTTTGATAAACAATGTACAATCAATCACTGCTCTTCGAAACCGTGTTTCACAAGATGAGTCGAGAGTTTCTCATACCAGGCTCTAGGGGCTTGATGAAGCCCGTATAGAGCCTTGTCCAGCTTGTAAACTATGTCCCGATGATATGGATCCTCGAATCCCTCGGGTTGACTGACGTACACTGTTTCTCGAATTTCACCATGAAGGAATGCACTTTTAACATCGAGCTGATAGACTTTAATCTTCATATATGATGCATAGGCTAGGAAGATACGCTTTCATTCTTGCCACAGGTGCAAACTTCGTTGTAATCAATACGCTCGACTTGTCGAAATCCTTGAACTACAAGTCGAGCCTTGTTTCTGATAATGACCCCTTGGTCATCCTTCTTGCATTTTAACACCCATTTAGTGCCAATGACCTTAGCACCTTTAGGTCTGTCCACCAGAGTCCATACACCTAACTTCTTGAATTGAAGAAGTTCTTTTTGCATGGCACTCACCTAATCCTTATCGTTTAAGGCATCACTTACATATTTTGGCTCAAATTGAGACACAAAACATCGATAAGCACCATCGTGGAGGTAGCCTTTTTTTCACGACTGAGGCATAATCAACTGAATATAGCTAATTTCTTATCTGTATTCTGATTGTACATCCCCTATGATATTGTCTAGAGGATGGTAAACATTTAGACGAGATCCAGGAGTGGTGGGTACAACTACCTCATTATCCAGATTGTCAACCACAGGTTTAGTATCTGAGGCAGTGGGAGTATGGGGTTCCAAAGTGTCAGAGGCATCAACATCTGATGCATGTGTACTTGTAGTAGTTGGAACCTGTTCCTCCTGACCCACCTGAACATTTTCCACTTCTTCATCATTAGAAGAGGAGTCACTTTCCTTCAGTGCTCCCCCTGAGTTACTAGAAGACTAGCCTTGGGAGCTGGACGTTGTTGAGTTTAGGGGTGAGTTTAAGACCTCATACATCATCTTGGTTGCTACCTCGTCTTCAGAAGTGGAGAGAGGGATGTTGAAGGACTATAGTATCCATCGTAATTGAAAAAGAATGTGGGTCCTTTTCCAGCTGGGGGTGGTGTATCTCTGAACATCCACTTTACACCACACTTCTACTTGACCCGTTGAGTGATTATAAACTCTCTTATTCAATATGTTGTATCCTAGGAAGATTCCTTCTTCAGCCTTCTCGCTAAACTTGCTTTCATGAGTTTTCTTCAAAAGGGTGCAAGGTGCGCCAAATGGTTCGAGGTACTCTAGATTTGGCTTAGTCGTTGAAGTAGCTCGTAACATGTCTTACCATGACGTTTTACCACCAAGACTCGATTCAACATGTAACATGCATTGGCAACTGCCTCATTCCAAAATTGGATGGGCAGTTTCGAGTCTGCTAGCATTGTCCTTGCTATCTCTATCAAGCTGCGGTCTTTCTCTCAGCAACTCCGTTCATTTGTGGGGTGTAGGCAGAAGAGAACTGGTGCACAATTCCCTTTTCTTTGCAGTAAGCCTCCATCCACTGATTTTTGAACTCGGTACCATTGTCTGAGCGTACTTGTCTTACCTTCAGCTTGTAGAGAGACTCTAAAGTAGTTACTAACTCTTTGAATGACTCAAATATCTTAGATTTAGATTTCAGAAACATTACCCAAGAGAATCTTGAGTAGTCATATGTAACTACATAACAGTACAAGTCTCCGACGATGCTCCTTGTACTGACTGGACCAAACAGATCCTGTGGATAAGCTCCAAAGGTAGTTCTATGGAATGAACTTTCTTTGCCTTATGAGACTTCTTAGTCTGTTTTCCTTTCTTGCAGGGGACACAAAAATCCGGTAGTTGGTAGTTTTTGACGTTTACTCCTCCCACTAGATCATTCTAGATCAAGTGGTTCATCTTTCGTGGATTGATGTGTCCCATTCTCCTATGCCAGGAGATCGAATCTTTCTTAGCAGCCTTGGACAAAAAGCACTGAACTTGATGATCATAGTGGAGGCCTTTGAAAGGTCCAAGACATAAAGGTCGTTATATCTTGAAGCTGACATTAAGACTTCGTCCTCCGGGATCACGTAGTCCTTTTCAAAACATAGCATTTCTTGTTGTTGAATACTACTTTAAATCCTTTGTCACAGATTTGAGACAGAAAGCAAATTATTTTGAAGTTGTTGAACATAGTTTACCTTGTCAAACTTCACTTTCTAATTCCCCACTTCCCTTGAGCTGTGATATAACCTCCTTTGTTTCCAGCAAATGAAACATGACCTCCTTAATTTGTTTGACGTTTGACATGAGTGCCCGATTCCCAGTCATGTGCCTGGATGCTCGGCTATCTACAATCCAAGTGTTTGTTTCAGCACTATAGCGCTGCACATTCAATTGAAAACATGAGTTAAGGTTAGGGACCCAAGTCTTAACTGGCTTGGGTGTCCCAGAGGCATCATACATCATAAATTCCACCCATTGTCCATTAGAGGGTGAGGGAAGATCATTCATCTTCTTGTTCTCATTACTAGACATTGAACTAGACTTTTCTTTCCATAAGCCAGTTTTGTGTAAGGCATGTTTATGATAAACAAACGATTGGCTTATGGTTTGAACTTTATGTTCACTAACTCTTCTTGGTAGAGTCATGGTGCTCCTTTTAGCAGAACTAGGTTTAGGATCATGAAGTTCAACTTTCTTCCTAGGTTTTGATAGTAAGGACAGTTAGACACAATGTGTCCATACTTTCCATAGTTGTAGCAAGATCTACTTTCGACATGCTTGTATGGCTGTTTGTGGAGAAGTGTGTGACACTCGAGTGACTTTGACTTGGTTGATTTTTGACACTTCTTGTTTAGATGTTTTATCTTGTTTAACAAAATTAATTGTTTGAACCTTCTTGACATCTTTACTCTTTTGTTTATCTGGACTTATACATGACGCACGTGTTTGGTTACCTTGTTTGGTCTTTTTAGGTTCAGAATTAGACATGTTCGAACCAGACTTTACCTTAACCTTATCAATTTGTTCATCCAGATTAACAATAGGCATTTTACCTTTTGCCTTTAAAGTGGTCTCCTTTTGTTTAGTGACAGATTCAATGGGTTACTTGTGGAATCTAGATCACTTAAGAGGAGTGGACACCACATGATCCTTGATTGGGTTGTTATTAATTGGTTTGCTTTTAGCATTCAACATCGTCTCATGTGGTGGTGGTACTACTTTGTAACCCAAACCCTCCCCGTTGTTACGTTCTCTCACTAAGTGCTGAACTATGTGAAAAGAACTAGTGCAACTATGCAGTTTTTGTTTTAATGAATTTACTTCGACTTTTAAAACTGCTTCATGTTTCTTAGCTTCTTCTAGGTAGTTTAGATAGAACTTAATGTCATTAGCTTGGTTAAAAGCCACAACTTCAGTTTCCCTAAGTTGTTTATTTAACAATTCTATTTTCTCTTTCTAACTATGCTCATTTAATTTTAAAATACGATTTCCTTCAGTGCATAATTGCAGGTCCTTTACTAGGCTATCATTGTGATGTAATAACCTAGCAAATTTCAAATCTATGCTTTCCCTAAATTATTACAATCAGAACAAGCATTATTATTGAAAAGTTGGTTAGTGGAACTTACCTGAGAAGGTTCTGTTGAATCAGCCATCATCACAGAGTCTGACTTTCTGGTGCAGGTGATTCTGAACATGTTGAACTTTGGCTTTCATCATTCAGGTGATTTACCACATTTGCAGTTTCTTCATTATTTGACATCACGAGTTCAACTGCTATATCTCCTTCGTTTGAGAATCGTCATCCAAATCCTCAAACCATGCAATGTTGGATTCTCCCGGAGAAACAAACCGAAAGCTCCAATCTTGCCCTTCGTCATCGTGAGCCGCCAGGGGTTTAGGATCCTTGCTTGATGAGGCAGGACTACTTGTGGGTTTATCTTGACAATTAAAGGATGAGAATGGATTACCATTTCTGGTCTTCCTGGGCTTCACACACTCACGCTTGAAATGCCCCTTCTCTCCATAGTTAAAACAAGTTACTTTGGTTTTGTCAAAACCAAAGGTTGTATCCTTTGTGGCAATTAAGTTCTATTCAGTCTTTTTAACAAACTTCTTAGCTTTCCGAACAGCACTCGCAAATTCCCACATGACATCCATCCTCTCTAGCTCAGTCTCATCTACTTGTTTGTAGTCTTCATCTGTCAGATGGCAGTTTCCAATCTTCCCCACGACTAGACCATCATAGGAATGAATGACAGCTTCTAGGAGATCCATATGCTCCTTTGCTACCTCTATGGTTATATTATCGAGATTCTCAGTCTTTAATCTGGTAGCATTGGCTTCAGGTGCTATGTGTGGGTGCAAGATGACCCTAACGTCTCATATCCTGAAGTAGTAGCTTGAGATGGAGCGGCTGAACTAGATACGAACGCCATTTGAAGTGGTGCTCCAGACGTTTTTGCTTGAGGAGTAGAGTTGTAAAGTGACGGGTTCTGATCATATGACGCCTTTTGAGACCTGTACTTCATCCTCAACTCTTCCTCTCTCAGCTTCAGAATGAAATCGTTGATATCCCACTTCGCCAGCATATCATTCTGCCTGAGGTTTGACATAAAGGAGACCTACTTTTCTGGCAATCCATCTGTAAAAAATCTTGATACCTTATCTTCCATGGATGTAACAACTCCATGAGTGTGCAGCTCACTCAACAAGTGGTAGAAACGGTCGATAACATCATCCAAGCTCTCCTTTCCCATCAACGAGAAGTTATCCACTCCTTTTTCAACGCTTTAGCCTTTAGAGCTTTTAATGAGGCATTCCCTTCATACCATTTTTCCAGAGCATCCCATAGCTTCTTTCCTTGCTTGTTTTCAGAGAATTGATGGAATATATCCTTAGGAATGGACTAAGTTAATAGAGCATACACCTTCTTCTTTGCATTATACTTAACCTTTTGTCCATCAGTCATCCCTCCTAAGGTTAGTTTAACTCCATCTGCACCGGTCGACATGCTATACCATGTTTCTATTGATTCCCACAGATTTGGTTCTACACCATTTAGGTAGATCTCAAACCTTTGCTTCCATTGTGGGTAGTCATCTAACGTTATGAGCTTAGGGGGCTTATTGTGATTCGCCACTTCATTTTCCAGAAGCAATAGATTCTAAATCTGTGAATCTCTACCTGCGGTGAATGATGAATAAGGATCTTCCATTGCTATTTACTTTAGATTTTAGATCAAACTATTGTACTTGTGCGAATGAAAGAGTGTGATTGGTCTATTCGTGCGATTGACCAATGCAGATGGTTCAATCGTGTGACTGAACTAATGCAGAAGATTCAATCAGGCAATTGGACAGGTGCGGCTGAACAATACGAACAAAGTTCTTCAGTCGTACGAATGGATGGAAGATTGAGTCAATCATGCGTATGAGTGGTGCGAATGGGTTTAGTCATGCGATTGAGTCAGTCAGGCGACTGGAGCTGCTGGTTTTTGAAAATTTGAGGGTTTTAGGTACTTTGATGCAAACACACGAATTTTTCACTAACCCTAATTGCCGTAAGCTGGAAAAACGTTAACTTTTTGACCTGGAGATGTCTAAAACACTGTTTGACACAAAAATATTATGTTTTTGAGTGAAAAACGCGATTTTTATATCAAAAGCGATTAAATCACACGCAAATCAAGATCCAAAGCTTTAATACAAATTGTTAGGACCGTTTTCGATATGGAGTACTAACCGATTAACGTGTGTACAGAACCAAATAGTGCGGAATCCTATTTGATTGGTGATCCAATCAGTGAGAACATGAGTAAAATCAATCCAAGAATGAAACTAAACGTTAAGAACGATAGTAGGATGAATTACTGCGATCTATGAACTTGGAACAGGTGTTCTAGGGTCTCTGGATGGCAAGGGTATGATTTAGTGCGTAGGTATTCGAATTGTTATGTTTTTCCACGAATTAAGTGGTATTTATAGGTTAGGGTTTTCCATTCATGCGACTGAGCCATTCGCATGGTTCAGTCGTGCGATTGAAGCATGCGGTTGATCCATCCGCACGACTGAAGATTCAGTCATGCGACTGAGTCAATCTCATGTTATAGTCGTGCGACTGATCCAATCTCCTGGTTCAGTCGTGTGACGGGTTCATTAGCATGATGAATTCATGCGTATGGTCCATTAGCATGGTCCATTCGCATGAGAACTTCACACGATTAAGTTTAAGCATGTTTCTAAATCATTATTGACTAAGAACTATGTAAACAACCACAAACATATATAGTTAGTTCAATATGCGTTAACACACAATAATCAATGAAATATTAAACATTATAAGCATAAACCACACATTGTATTTCATTCGTACCCATTCTGTTACATATATGTAAGACATGAAAGACATTTTACATTAAGCTCATAAACTAGGTACATATGTATCTACACTTTGTCACTCACAAACCTTTATCACTCAGGGTGGAGAGAGCTTTGACCTTCATTGCTTGATGTAGCTTCCAAGCTCTGGCCAGAAAGAGGTTCAGAAGCACCTTCACCAGCAGGTGTCTCAAAAAGGGAATTGATCTCTGCAGCAATTGTTAGTGATAAGACAGGGCTCTCAGGTTCTATCACTGGGCCTTTAGTCAAGGTTTTCCCTATGAAGCTAATCTTAGGTCTGCCTCAACATCCAGTTGACCGATGACATTGTCTGATTGCTATAGTCTTCTTCTAAGGCTGAACTCTGCAGTGATCCTGTCTTGGATTCTTTAGGCCAACTTGTCAGCTTGTCTTGATTGGCATGGATTGATAAGTGGTATGTTGACTAAATCTAGACCTTCATAGAAGTTCAAGGTCTGAAAGTTGAAGATCTTCTGCTACCCTTGAACTCTAATGATGATTAGGGCTTTCCTGTTGTTGTCATACCTCCACCCAATGATGTGATTGGAAGATGGTGGAGATGACATACCTTGGTATCCCATCCTCAAACAGATTCTATATGAAGGAGTCTATGTAGTCCATATCAATGTGAATTTTAGGAGGTTGCTGAGAATGCACAATTGCAAGTGAGGATGGTGAGTCCTCAGTGTCCATTCTCTCTAAAGAACTCCCAGGTTCTGTAACTGTAATGACTTTCTCCCCCTTTTTGGTAGCATCACCCACTTGCATAGGTGAGCTAGGATTTAGGTCAATCACATCCACAGGTTCCTGTGTTCCTAGTTGAGCTCTTCTTAAAGGTCTCCCATCTAGTTTTTTCTTAAGATATGAAATCTCAAGTTACTGATCATTGACCCTGTTCCGCAAGGTAGTCACTTGAGATTCAAGGTGACTAACCTTGGAGACTAAATAGGTGCATGTTTTAGATAGTTTTTGCACCTTTAGTCTTAAATTACCCTCATCTTCATCAGAAGAATCATTGGGGATTAAGATGATTGGACCCAAGTCCTCACTCTTACCACCAACTTCAGGTTCTTGGCTGTTGGATTTCCTCTGCTCACTGGCAATCTCAGTTGAGATGTCAATGGGATGAGTTACCATGTTTGAGGTCTTAATGATGTAATCACTTTCAAAAGTGAGAGCCTCTTTCATATGGACATCCTGAACAAGTTCAAAAGTGTCCACCTTAGTAGTAGGTGACTAATGGGGGCTAGAAATAAGAGCCTCAGAAGCACTCATCTCTCTTTAAGTAGGGGAAAAGAAGAGAGAATCATGGTACTCACTGAAACCTAGATCTACATCGGTGTAGAAATCAAGGTTGGGGATTGGTTGGTTGAGATCTAAAGGTTGTGGATGGTAACTATCCCCTGAAGGTTGATCACTTGAGTGTTGAGACTTAGAGTGGTGGCTTAAGCCAGTTTGGCTTATGAGCTCATCAGGCTGAGCATGAGGAACCTTAACACTGATCCTTGAAGAGATGGGAGTGGTCTACTCCTCAGGAGAAGTGGGAGCTCCAGTGTCTACTTCCTCTTGTATGGGTGAGTGTATAGGGACCTGCACAGACTGAATAGCCTGAGTAGGGGTTCGTTTGGATTTTCTTTGGTAGGTGAGGGTGAGTTGTGGTTGTGTAGGAGCTAGGGATGTAGCAGGTGTGGGTTCAACACTAGCTGGTGCTGCTAGGTTGTCACCTTGAGCAATGAGCTCTAACATTTTTGGGACCAGGGTTGTTTCTACCCCAAAGAACCCAACAGTGGGCTTTCTCAGTATTTTAAAGATGTCGGGCTTCATCTGTCCCAGTTTAAGAATGTTACCTATTCCCTTAACTGTAAGCACAGTTCATAGTTAAGAATGTACTGGACATATCTAGGGAACATGTAATACTCTAAGGAGTCCAAGTTTGCAAGTAAATTAGTATAAACAAATTGAGAATACCTGAACTTGACCCCCTGAATCATTCCATGAATAATAAAGGAGAGATCCTTAGGAATCTGGTCCCATCCACCATGCTTGTTTGATAAGCTGTGGATAACCACATGGAGCAGGAATCTCCACTAGGATGAGACCTTCCCTTTTCTGAAGGTCTTGACAAAGTAATCTCCCTTATACCCCATCTGCTCAAAAGAATGATTGACAACTTCTTTTGGGAAGAACACCTCACCTTCTTCATTATCCAGCTGAAGATGCATGTTGATGATGGCCGGAGTGATGAAGACTGTTCTCCCCTGCACTGTGGCAGACATTGCCTTCTCCCCATCCATTATGACCTCTTGCCAGGTCTTCCAAAATTCTAGCAGATGATCCACATAGAGTGGAGGATCAATGGTTAGGGAGGTGAAATAGTTTGACAAAGCTAAGAAATGGCAAACCTCTAAGAAATGAGGATCTTTCTCAGAGCTTAACAGAGCAACCTGATTATGTTGCCTGTGTAACTGCATGGTAAAGTTTGGGTCATTTCTGTGAAGAGGGTTGGCCATTATAAGAAGCTTAAGGATGAAGAAAGATGAAAGAAAGTAATTTTACAGAGAAATTTTGGGATTTTAAGTTTGGAGGAAGAAGCAGATGATAGAAAGAGGGGGAAACCGTTGGGTCTATATGTGAAAAGGATTTCAGATAAAGTTTAATGAACGAGGATAAACTTTGAAATCTGAATCTCGGTCCCACCTCTGAAAAAGTAGTTTACTTTTGCTCAAAAAGTAGTTTTCTTGGAAGTCAAAAAGCTTCCGAAGGTAAATTATATTGGAAGTTTTAACTGAAAAAGCTTCCGAAGTTAAAATGACTTCGGAAGATTTTCCTAAGAGTTGTGAAGATTTTGACTTCGGAAGAAAATCAAGACTTGAAAGTTTTTTTTAAGGACAAAACTTCCGAGAGTTAATTTGCTTCGGAACAAAAAGTTCCTTGAAAAGATATATGTGCCAAAGAAAATTTTAAGCTTCAGAAGATATTTTAGAAATTTCTTCCGAAGGTAAAATACTTGGGCAGTCATTTTTTTAAAGCATAAATTTCTTCTGAAGTCAAAAACATAACTTCCAAAGGGTCAAAATTTTCATAAATCTAAGGAAAGTCTTCAAAAAGATTTTCATCCAAAGAAAGCAAGAGCTTATAAAAGTGATGAACTAGACAACTTAGGACACATATGTTTTAAGAAATAATAAGAACTAGTTTTAAGAAAAACCTACTCAAAGTTGATCATCCCAATAGCTGATACAAAATATTTAAATCTTTGTTCATCAAAAGCCTTTGTAAACAGATCAGCATATTATTCATCTGTGTGAACTTTGACTAGTTTAATTAATCCCTTTTCATAATGATCTCTTATTAAACGATTCCTGATGTTGATGTGTTTGGTCCTTGAGTGTTGCACAGGATTCTCTGTGATTGAGATAGCACTATTGTTGTCTATGTGAATGGGAGTCTCCTTAAAGTTGAACCCATAGTCCAGCATCTGATTCTGAATCCAAAGCACTTGAGCACAGCAACTTGCAGTAGTAATGTATTCAGCTTCAGCAGTTGACGCAGAGACATAGGATTGTTTCTTGCATTGCCATGAGACAACCCTTCCACCAAGAAACTGACATCCCCCAGATGTAGACTTTGCAGTCATGTTGCAACCACCATAATCACTATCTGTGTAAGCATACAGATTGAAGTCAGTATTCTTAGGATACCATAAACCAAGTGTTGAAGCACCCTTAAGGTATCTTAGAATCCTTTTGACAGTGATAAGATGAGACATCTTAGGGTTGGCTTGATATCTTGCACAGATGCAAATGGCAAACATAATATCAGGCCTGCTAGCAGTAAGATACATAAGAGACCCAATCATAGCCCTATATAAGTGTTCATCTACACACTCCCCCTCAAGATCAGGTCCAAAAGAGTGGTTTCTAGCTATGGGTGTCTTAGCAAACTTACAATCAGTCATGTTGAACCTCTTGAGTATGTCCTGAACATACATTGACTGACTAATGAAGATGCCATCTTCAAATAGCTTTACTTGAATTCCCAAAAAGAAATTGAGTTCCTCCATGGCACTCATTTCAAATCTGTCCTTCATCAGCTTCTCAAAGTCTGTGCAGAGCTTTGGATTAGTTGAACCAAATATGATGTCATCCACATATACTTGAACTAGCAATATGTCATTTCCCTGTCCTTTGATGAAGAGATTTCCATCTATAATACCTCTCTTGTATCCATGCTTGCAAAGATACTGAGATAGTGTCTCATACCACTTCCTGGGTGCCTGATGCAGCCTATAAAGAGCTTTGTCAAGCTTGCTGACATAATCAGGATGATCAGGATCTACAAAACCAGGTGGTTGTTTGACATACACCTCTTCATCAATCACTCCATAGAGAAAAGCACACTTCACATCAAGTTGAAAGACCTTGAAGTTCTTGGATGCAGCAAATGCTAGGAATATCCTAACAGCTTCCTGTCTTGCTACAGGAGCAAAGACATCTATGTAGTCAACTCCTTCTTCTTGTGTATATCCTTAAACAAGTAGTCTAGCTTTGTTCTTTATGATGAATCCTCTATCATCCTTCTTGTTCCTAAACACCCATTTGGTTCCAATGGTAGTCTTCCATGAGGAAGAGGAAAAAGGTTCCAAACTTTTTGTCTTTTGAATTAAAGCAGCTCCTCTTACATAGCTTCAACCCAACTTCCATCCTTCAAAGCCTCATCAACTTTCTTTGGCTCTACCTGGGATAAGAAACAAGAGTGAAGACAAACATTTGCTTCATGGGTTTGTCCTCTTGTTCTACACCTGTGACAACATCTCCAATGATGTTTGTGGTGGGGGTAGGACTTGTGGATCCTTAGCTGAGGGATCACTACAAGTTGCTGAGAAAGATCTAAATTAGAGAAATTTAGATCTGGCATAGATGTTTGACCCACCACATTAGTACACTTATCAAGAGAGACTTGATCCAATGAGTGTGTGACATCATTAATGTTGTCATCTATGGAGTGGTTATCAGCATCAAAAAAGTCTTGATCATTGTCATCACTACCATCATTGTCTTCTGCAATTGAAGCATCTTTATCTAGTTGTGGAGCCTCTGAGCTGTAATTTGAAGGCATACCAGATGTATCAACTAAGTTTGTCATTGTGGTGCTGATAGAAACCTCATTTGCAGAAGTAGTCCCAACTAGAGCTGAAGATGTGTTACTTGAAGGTCTTGTTAGCTCAAATCTTGGATCAGGATCACCTGTATTTAAATTTTCTACAGATCCTGAAACAGTCTCACAAGATTTGTTAAAACAGTTGGTAACTAGATCAAGATCAAAGAGCCAATCAGGACCAGAACCAGCCACACAAGGTGTGTGTTCATTGAATGTCACATTGGCTGACTCCTCAACAATTCTAGTTCTGAGATTGTATACTCTGTAAGCCTTTGCTTGGGAAGAGTATCTAATGAAGTGTCTATCATCTTATTTCTCAGCAAATTTGGCAATTTGATCTTTGGTATTCAACATGGTGCAAGGATAACCAAATGACCTGAGAAAACCAATGAAAGGTTTCCACTTGTGCCAAAGTTCATAAGGAGTCTTGTCATGAGTCTTAACTACTACAACTCTATTTTGCACATAGCAGGTAGTGTTGACTGCCTCTGCCCAGAAGATGATGGGCAGCTTAGAGTCAGACAGCGTGGTTCTTGCAGCTTCAATCAGTGTCCTGTTTCTCCTCTCAGCAACACCATTCTACTAATGAGTCCTAGGAACACTATATTGTCTTGTAATACCCTTTTATCACAAAATGCATCAAGGATTTGGTTCTTGAATTTACTTCCCTGATCACATCTTATGATTTTGACCTTGTGATCAGATTGAATCTCAATCTTTAAGATTAAATTCTTCAAAATCTCAGGAGTCTCATCCTTAGTTCTGAGGAAAAAGACCCAAGTGAATCTTGTAAAGTCATCTATGATCACCAAACAATAAGAGGTCCTTCCTAGACTCATTACACTGGTGGGGCCAAAGAGATCCATATGTAACAAGTGTAGGGGTGTAGTGATGGAGTTCCTTTCCTTAGGCTTGTGAGATACCTTATGTTGCTTCCTTTTCAGGCATGCAACACAATGGTCATCACTTGTAAACTCTTTCTTTGGCATTCCAGTTACCAAATCATTCTTAATCAATTATTCATGATTTTAAAGTTTACATGGCACATTCTTTTATGCCATAGGAAAGACTCATCACTATTTGCTTTAGACAGAAAGCATGAAACATCTCCAAAGGGAGATGTTTCTTGCAGATCCATCTTGTACATGTTCCCTTTCCTGAGGCTCTAAGCAGAATATGTTCATGAGGAATGACCATCCCGGGCTTGAGAACAATGCACTCATGCTCAATAAAGAGCATGTTATGACTCTGATCATAAAACTAGGATACACTCAGAAGATTGTACCCAAGCTCCTTGACAAAGTTTACCATTTCAATGCTGAGATTACCATTTGTGACCTTGCCCCTTCCAGAAATATAACCACCTTCATCTCCTCCAAAGGCAACTGACCCTCCATTAATCCTTTCAAAGTTCTGGAGTAGTGACCTATTTCCTGTCATGTGCCTTGAAAAGACACTGTCAATGATCCATACATTTTTGTTTGTCTTCAGCTGTCCTTGCATAAAGAAAATGATTAGTTACATTTGGAAACCCAAGCCTTACTTGTCTTGGGCTCATTAAGAGAAACAGAAGGTAATACAACAGTAATAGATTCTATAGTTGTGCTAGGAGGATCTTGAGTTGTTTTTGATGGAAAATTCTCAGTCACTTGGTCTTTCTTAGACTTCCACACCACCTTTCGAATCTTGGACTTGACCTTCAATACTTCGGAAGCTTTTGATACTTCAGAAGTTTTGATGACTAAACCTTCGGAAGATTCTGCAGACACTGCAGTAGACTTCAGTGCTTTGGAAGTATTCCTTCCTTCCGAGACCAACTTTTCTTCCGAAGGCAATTTTCCACTTGCCTTCTTCTTGGTTTTGGAGCTTCCGAAGGAAATAGATTTTCCTTCCGAAGCTTGAATCTTCTTAGAACTCTTGGAAGTCTTTTGTTTGATCATGTGAAGAGTACCCTTAGGATTGTATGGACAATCCTTAGCAAGATGAGTAGTACTTTCACACATAACACACTCTATTTTTTCTTCCCAAGAGCCTTCTAGAAACAAGACTGACTTTGGCCACATCCCTTCTCCACCTTCATCTTTGCAGATGTTGAGACAATCCTTTTGGGCTGGGGACCGTTCTTGGAGTTTGATGGTCCAGGTTGTGTAGCAGTGATACACAGCGGATCAGTCTTCTTCTTTATATTGAGATGATTTGAACAAGAACTAGAACTCTTAGCAGAAGAGTTTAGGTTGATGTCTTCAGTCTTTACTACTTCAAAACCTGTAGAAAGAAAAACTTGCTTCTGCTTGGAGTCAAAAGTAGCATTGATCTCTTGAGCCTTCCTTGCTTTCCTCTTGCTCTTTCTGATCAAGTTCTTCCTCATTGACTTGGTCATCACAGTCTTCTTCTTCTCTCAGAAGGATAGTGGCCCTTCTTAGAATCCTCCTCTTCATTCTTCTCAGAGAAATTCTTCACTATCACGTCTTCATCTTGTTCACTCAAAAGATCTATGAGAGCAAGCTCATCTTCGCAAGTTCCACACCTAGGTGATCTTACAGACAAGATTATGTGTGAAGGAGCTATCTCATTTGATCCTAGTCCATGCTTGTTTTGATAGCACACTTTGTTGTGCAGGGATGACGATATCATGTTCTTGAAGGTCTCTTCTTCAAGAAACACTTGTCTGCCCTGGCTTTGCTTATCACAAGCTCAATCTGGCACTCAGTCAGCTTGGTTATGAGATCCTTGATTTGAGTCCTAAAATCTATATGCTCATGTTTTAGAACTGAAATTGTTTTCTCTAAGTCCTCTATCTTCAATTTATAATCATTTTCAGACTTTCTAAAATCAGCTTTTAAAATGTTTAAGGACTCAAGATCAGATCTCATATCCAAGTTATAGGACTTGTATCTATAACTTTAGCAATGCATTCAGGGGTACAGAGGTGTTCCAATACCTTGGCTTCATCATGATCTGCCATCAGTGCTTGGTTTGGAGAAGCATCTTCCACCTGAAAGCTCCAGTCAAAGCTTCCATCTTCAACAGCAACAGCAGCCTACTGCTTTGGCTTCTCATTCTAGGGAGCTTTGGCTTCTCATTCTAGGGAGCTTTGTCTGTGTCTGGCCACCATTTGTTCTAGGTGCCTTACACTCCCTGGCAAAGTGGCCCATCAAGTTATAGTTGTAACACTTGACTTAGCCTTTGTCCAGGCCAAACTTTCCACTAGTTGCATTGCTTGGAAACTTCCTTGCAGTCCGCTTGTAGAACTTCTTGGCTCTATGAGTGAGAAGAGCCATCTGCCGGACTATCTCCATATACTCCAGATCATCTGGATGGATACAGTCCAGATTTTCAAGGGTGAACAGAAAGCTGCCACAACTTTTATCAGAAGACACAAAGGCTTGAGAAGAACTTGTCTCTTGGAATGGGCTTCCTTGGGTGTAGTTCTCCTTGGTGTCTCTGGGAAGGTGATGAAAGGACCTTTAGGTGAGTTTTCAGGGTAGCATATGAGATAATGTTGGGGTTCTATGTTATCCCTTTCAACCACATGCAGGGCTGAACCCATTTGATTGTTGTGTTGCAAGATGAACCTTGCATGTTCATCTCCATCTAGTAGCCACTGAGAATCCCATATAACTCTGTCAGGGTAAGAGTTTTTAGATTCTCAATCCTCTTGATCACCACACAGTAGTGTGTCCACTACCTAGGAAGTAAGGACATGAATTTCCTTACAATGTCCTTGTTCTCAAGAGGAACTCCTCCATCCACATGGGTATCCACAATCTCAATATACCTGAAGTATTGTTGAGTCATGGTTTCACATGCTTTAAAGGTGAAGTTTTCGAACTGCTGCTTCAGGAGATACTTCTTGTTCTCCTTAGCTTTAGAGGAACCCTCATACATCAATTTCAATGCATCCCATAGCTGCTTAGCTATTTTGCATTTCTTGAAACCTCTGTATACAGTTTGGAAGAGCAGTCTGAAGGGTTGTCATGGCTTTTCTATCAATCTCTATTGTCTTCCTGTCTTCATCAGAGTAGTTTGTCACAACCTTGGGGATCATACCACCACTAGTAGGAGAAGGGGTGCTTGGTATGTAAGGTCCATTCTCAACAGAATCCTACATTCTTGAGTCTAGAGACCTGATGAAACCTTCCATTCTCATACACCAGGTGTCAAAGTCATCAAGAGTGATCAGTGGGGACTTATTCATGGTTCTAGTTTCCATATCAGTTTTGGAAATGGCTGCCATTTGAAAAGTTTAGTATTTATGTGAGTGAGGGATCTTAAGATGGTGAGATCTTATATCAAGAGCCTGATAAGCTCTGATACCAAATGTAGGACCGTGGAAGGGTGGTCAAATACAACACAACAACACAACAACACAAAGAGGAGAGTAACTAAACTTAATCAAACTGTGAACTGGATTAACCACAAGTAAAGACACTAAGAACACAAATAATTAAGAGACAGAACACAAAAACAAGATACACAGTGAGATGGTTTTCAAGATTGCAATGTATTGCTTTCTTAATGTTCTATTACAAGTGTTACAAAGCATAAAGATAAAGTTACAAGAACATGAGATACTTATACTACATCCTACAGCCGGCCATACTATGAAAACCAGCTGGATACAATTGACTAGACTCAAAACAAAATCAATTGTAGAGTTAAAAAGGCAGATTGCCTTTTTGACTTTGTGACTATGACATGCCATAGCTCACATCCTTATCTATTACAAAAAGGATAAAGTACATGAAATAGAAAATTTACAGACTCAAGACCTTAATGTACAGTTACCAAAAGCATGGACCTTTTCACCAACTCATGTAAGTTGGTGACTTTACAGAGTTGTAGCGGAAAGGTGTCCAGCTTTATGGAAAAGTACATCAAATAAAGCATGTAGCTAAAAGTCTTCGGAAGAAATCTGTCTTCAAGTGTAGAGCTTCGGAAGACTTTGTCTTTGAAGCTTCGGAAGACTTCATCTTTGTCTTCGGAAGATATTGGTCTTGGCTTCAGAAGATTTTACACTTCGAATATTTTTGTTGCATGTGTGAAACTTCTGAAGCATTCTTCTTCAGTACTTATGCAGCATGCATGCAGAAATACTTTGGTTGCTTCAACCTCTATACATATTCTCTACAAACCTATATGGTAAGTTTATTATATTTTAACTCAATAACAATATGAAATATTAAACATTATAAACATCAATCACATATTATATTTTATTGAACTCATTCATTACATATGTGTAAGACATGAAAGACATTTACATTTAAGCTCAAAACTAGGTACACATGTATCTACAATAATAATAATATAATAATAATAATAATAATAATAATAATAATAATAATAATAAATAATAATAATAATAATAATAATAATAATAATAATAATAATAAAATAATAATAATAATATAATAATAATAATAATAATAATAATAATAATAGAATAATAATAATAATAAATAATAATAATAATAGTAATAATAATAATAGTAATAATAATAATATAATAATAGAAAGATTCAAATAGAAGTGTTGTAAAACTAAAATGTATAAGAAGTAATCTCAACCATTCACTCTTTTAATTAATGATTGAGATCAAATTATGAAAAAAAATTGTTACATGAGTATTTTAGGTATAGCCGCTTCTGTTGACTTTTGCCAGTTACCCCTATTTTTTAAGTGTTCATAACTTTTATATACGATATTATTTTATTTTATAAAAATTACACCAAAAAAGAGTGTTTTTATCTTTAAAACGAGGATAATATTGTTATATAAAAAGATTTAAAAAATTAAAGTTTTTAAGCTTATATATCGTCATTGTGTCTTTAATGCAGTTCATTATGTTTTTTTGTTGATTATTTGTGTTAATTTTGAATATATTGTGTTTTTTTTAAATGGTGAATTTAAAAAAATCTAATGATGGAATAACATTATTATGTATATCTAATATGTAAAATACAATAATAAATTAACAACTAATTAGTCTAATTTATTAAAATACAATGACAAAATAACACAATGTCTCATTATGATCGTTCTTGTGTTATTTTAAATAATATGAGTTTTGACAAATACATTTTTAAAATAAAATAAATATGTATTTCTAATGGTAAAATACAATGAATAATATAAGTTTATATAATTTATTAAAGACAATAACAAAAATATCACATGATGTTATTTTCAACACTATGAGTTTTAAAAACTAGATGGGTGAAAGTATATCATTATGTTTTTTAATTGTAAAACACAATAATAAATAATTAGTTTATAATCTATAAGAACAGTAAAAAAAATAAACCCAAAATGATCTAAAAACGTAAAACACAATAATTAATATACACAACAAATGATGCAATATATATGACACAATGAACTAATATTTGACAAAATGAACATATTAGACATAATAAGCTGACGTATTTGACACAATGATAAAAATAACATTCTTTTTAATACAATAGAAGTTAACGTGTTAAACCCTTAATATTTTTTAACCTTTTTAGATTAAACATTTTCTTTTAGTATAACCTTTTCCTAATAATTAAAGGATAAAATATCTAATTTTCTCATTTGATAGTTTAACGGATTTATTAATTTCCATTTATACCAATACAATGATGACGACATCTCCTAAACAACAACACAAGATCTGTTTCCTACTCATTTGGCAATTCCCCCCTTTCTTTAATCACATTCTAGAACCGAACCTAATCTAACCTTTTACTACAATGTTGACTTTGACTTTGTCAACAAATTTCCACCGGTCCACCGTACACGGCGGCGACCTCCGCCGTGAAGCTTCCAAAATTCCAAAAGTACCCATCACCCAACACCCCCAACCCCCCTCCCCCCACCCCGAAATCGTCATTTCACCCCCCCCCCCCCCCCCCTCACTGGTCAAAAAGCGGTACACCATCAACAACACGTTCCCAATAATAATAATAATAATTATTATTATTATTATAATACTCATTTAACTATTTAAGTAAATTGCAGTACTTTGCGTTGGAATCAATGGATTCAATGGAGTCGATGAACAAATTTACAGAAGTTGTTGAAGTTAAAGTATCAGATGAAGCTTCAAATCAGGTGAAAATGAAGATGATGAAGAGGAAGAAGAGTAATAGAACGATGAGATCGTTGATCGTGAGAAGATTGAGCTGTTTCAGATCGCCGGACTATGGTTATCCGACGATCGATGAACTTGACGGAGACGGTAACGTTGATATGACATCGGCTTTTACCGACAACAAGCGCTCTCCGACTCACCTTGTTGTTATGGTTAACGGTTTAATTGGCAGGTTTGTGCGTGTGTTTGTGTGTGTGTTTGTGTTTGTGTGTGTGTTTGTGTTTGAACGGAGATTTTGAAGTGTAGGATCTGTTATCTTAGTGATGATTACTTAAAAGTCGGTGATAAGTAATCGCCATTGATCTGGATAGCAATAGAACAGTTGTGTTGAGATTATGTGGTTAATTTATACGATCGTTGGATTAGTCTCTGATTTTGGCTTAGGAATTGGATTTAATGTTGTGTTTTGTGGTGTTAAGAGTTGGAGAATGTTAAGCACAGCTGGTTGTGAAGATTTTGAGCTGCTGATTAGATAAATAGATGCTAACATAGGTTCTGTATATCCAGTTGCTGCGATAGATCATAATGTATTGTGAAATGGAGCTGTTAGAAATCTGAAATTGAAACCATTATGCTGCAGAAAATGCATTGATGATGATTGATGAACTAGTTAAATGTTTGCTACCATGATTTGCCCTAAATTGTTCTTCATTGTAACATTTTATATGCTGCAAGTGTAATGATAGGCCTGGTTTTTACTTTCTGGCAGTGCTCATAACTGGAGATATTCTGCAAAACAGTTCTTGAAGAAATATCCTGAAGATGTCATTGTTCACTGTAAGTATTTCTCATCTTTATTTACAGTTTCTTATGATCATTATACATGGTGTGTGATACCTTATGCATATCGCACTTTGTCCCGTCCACAGGAGAGATGTTGAGTCATTAGGAATGTCTCCTTCAAATACAACCAATGTGATTTAGGCGTATTGTCTGTGGATGAGTTCTCCACAATTAAACGTGTTTGGGTGGGAGACATCCGGGGAAGTCTCCACTCGGGCAACCAAAAAATAAAGCCATAGACTTCTTGTTGGCAAAGTATACTATAATGTTTTGGTATGAGGGGTCATATGGCTTACCAAAAGACTAATTACAAAATTTTCATGAAGATTATCTTCAATTCTGCAGAAAGTAGAAACTTAATTTCAAAAGAAAAACAGCTTCGTTATCTTATGTCTATATACTTATTTTGGCTCATATGGTGTGGATGAATGTGCTAAATATATACAGGCAGTCAACGCAACTCTTCATTATTGACGTTTAATGGTGTTGATGTGATGGGAAACAGATTAGCAAATGAGGTTCGTCATCTTACCTTTTTCCACTACCCTTTTGTGATCTATTAAACCTATAAAAACATGAAATAACCTCATTTTGGGTTTGGATAAAATATATTAGAATTTAGATGAGTTGTGTTTTTTTTGCAGGTAATGTCTGTAATAAAACGCCATCCTGGTCTTCAGAAGATATCTTTTATAGGTCACTCACTTGGTGGCTTAATAGCAAGATACGCTATCGCTAAACTTTACACACAAGATTCAACAGATAATTGTTGCTTAGGGTGCATCTCTAGTGCAAGAATTGCTGGATTAGTACCAATAAACTTTATTACCATTGCCACTCCACATCTTGGTACAGGTGGACACAGGCAGGTTAGTGGTAAATTCTAACTTCAATTGAAATATCGTTGGTTTGCCAAAAGTTTCAGGTTGAACTTTGAAAACTTTCTAACAGTTTTAAATTGCGCTGCAGGTCCCAATGTTTGGTGGATCAAATACCGTTGAGAAAGTAGCTCATCAGATATCATGGGTTCTTGGAAGAACAGGAAGGCATTTATTTTTGACTGATAAAGCTCATGGTCAACCCCCTTTACTGCTTCAGATGGTCAAAGATTGTGAAGACCTAAAGTTTTTGTGAGACTTCACAGATTATTTTCATGTAAATTTATTTTTGTTACGCTTTCATTATAAAAAAGAACTAACTTGTATAACTTTGATTCTTATATGCAGTTCTGCGTTGCAGTCATTTAGGCGTCATGTTGTCTATGCAAATGCCCATTTTGACCGTATCCTATCTCTACATGCATGTCATAAAACCTCAAATATCTATAATTTTATCATGCCTGATTAGCCATTCACATATAAATTTATTTTTCTCAACTAAAACATCATAGATATTGTGGGATGGAGCACATCATCAATTCGCCGAAGAAATGAACTGCCTCTGGTATTATTTCATGCCTCAAATATGGCAATTTCATTCATGTTTCCATTATTATTAATAAAATATAATTCGGGTTGTATCATACTGTACTAGTAAGTCGATATAGCAAATTATAAAATATTTTTTTATACTTTTTGTTTGCTTTCAGCGTAAAAATCTCGTAAGAAGTGGTAAATACCCCCATATTTTGAAGGGAGAACAGGACACAACAAAAACAATTGCAGTTAAACAAGAAAGCTCCATCAAATTGCAAGTCAATAGCTTCAAGACGGCCTGTGATTCCATGGAAGGTGATTCATTTCTCGTTCATGTAAAATATTTTCGGTTCATTAGTTCTTGTTCCACTTCCAGTATTTGTTTACTAACATTGACTTATTATAACTTTATTTTAACCATTTGCACTTGCAGAAGCAATGATCAGAAGCTTGAATAAAATAAACTGGGAAAGAATTGATGTTAGCTTCAAAGGAAGTAAACAAAGATACTTTGCCCATAACACAATTCAGGCAAGTATATATGATACCCATATTATATTTTAATAAATTGTGAAAAAATATGATTGTAAATTAATAACAGTTGACTTCTTGAGGTCAAACAAACAATATCTGAAAGTTAAAATTGACATAATCATTCCGATTAGTAATAAAGGATTGAACTTTGCACCCTTTAGTTTTGAAAGTTGTGTGCAAAACTTATTATTTTTGTTTGTTTTTTTAAAATTTTTATTTATGGTTATAGGTAAACACTCCTTGGATGAATTCTGATGGTGCTGACATAATACAACATCTTCTTGACAATTTTCATCTTGATCCTTAAATAACAGAGGAATTATATTCATTATTAAATAATGGGGCTTCGTAGATTGAAGCTGCCAATTTTGTAATATTCATCAATGTTGTATCAACCGTTATTATAGTTAGTTATTGTAGTTGAAAATGTAGCATCTTAACCGCGAAAGGATGTCCAAACTTCACTTACCTATGTAACTTGTTGTTAGCGGATGTCATGGATTCAAATAGGATTGAACATGGGTTGGTTTAGTTATGGGCTAATACTTTGTGGTTTAGTTAAGGGACTCTGTTAATTTGATTTGTTATGTGGTTCTGATTCTTGGTCAAATATAGTTTAGTTATTTAAGTACAATTGAATTTGTGTTAAATGAAAAAGTAACATATTACTTTGTAAATAGTGAGGTAAATGATATATTTTAGGAGTAATTTTGAAATATATTAAACAACTTTCAAAAGTATTCCAATTAGATAACTTAAATTTTAAAAATGTTTTAGTTAGATCATTCAGTTTTTATATTTTATATAAATTAAAAGTCTTAACATGTTTTTTAGCATGTTATACTTTTGGTTTCAATTAAAAAAATATTTTTTTCTATCTTTTGATTTGATATGAAACGTTAAAGTAAAATTTAGGTATTTTTTTATAATTAACATGTTTTTTTAATTTTAAATAAAATTTTATATATTAAAAATTCTAACCCTCATGTTTTCTCCACCGTTACTTTCTTGATATAAGAAAATTTAATGATGACTTAATTTGATCGTTTGGTGGTCTAATTTGATAAAAATATACATGAGTGACTAAACTAAAATACTTTTGAAACTTGGTTATTATTCTGTGACATTTTCCTTATATTTTATGAAATACTGAATTACAATTTTCTAGTATGTAATACATTGTTTATAAAAATTAGCAAAAATATAAATGGGTTCTAATAACATTTTCTAATAAATAATATATTATAATTATAATTTTGAAATATACAAATGGGTTTTATAAAGAATTTTAGTATATAATTTTTTTGTAGAAATCTATATTATATAATAAATAAATGCTTAGAAATGACATATGATGCAATCTAAACTTTTTTTCCCGTCTCTCTCACATATGAATTGATATAGATTTTAAGTAAATAACTTAAACAACTAAATATCAAAAATGTAAATTTTCTAATTCTAATAATTTATTAAGACTTAGTAAATTATAAGATTTCCATTATATGATATCTGAATATATAATTTTTAAAATTTTTGGTCATCATTATTTGTCCTTTATAGTTTCTTAAGTATTATTTTTTATTTTATCAATGGTAAGAACATTTAACATATTAAATTCTTAAAAAATAATGATTTTTTAACACGTTATATTTATTCTATCCATATAAAACATGGATTCTAACTTAGTAATATATATATATATATATACATACATATATATATATATATATATGTGTGTGTGTGTGTGGGCGCGCGCGCCCGTGTGTGTTTTAATAACTCATTTCAGTTATTTATAACTATAATAAATCATAATAGAATCACAAAATTCGATTGAAAGAAGTTACAAATTCGTAACTAGTTTGATATTTTCATGAACAACATGTGTTATCTTAGGCTTCCTAAAATAATTGTAACCAAGATTAAACTTTTGTGGCATGTAAAGAGTTTTCCAACTGTAGGCATTGAACTCCCAACTCAAAATGACAATTAGTTCCATAATTTTAATTTGATTTTTTATGATTTAGTTATTCGATTCTTATCATAAACTTGTGATTCGATCTAATTTTCAAAAGTTTTAGTATCAAAATCTTTGGAATTTGAGACTTTTCTGGTGGGAGTTTGACTTTTATTATTTGTTGTTATATTAGAATAAGGACAAATCATCGTGTTAATTGAGGGTGTCGGATAGCAATGTTTCTGATGGGGTATGAATCAGGTTCCCGAAAGATGGACCTCAATCAAATGTATGCTTTTTCGGGTGGTGGTGGAGTGTAATTGCACTAACAAGAAAGCAAATACATATGAGAAAATGACATAATTTTTTATAAGTGATAGCCACTTTTATTATACTTTAAAGTGGGGAAGAAAATTCTTAAGTTTACGACCAATTGTGAAAAAATAATCACCACTATTCTATATTTTATAAAGAATATTCAACCGACAAATGTTGACATGATTTGCTTGTTCTTAATGTGTGTAATTTCTAAGGTGACTAAATAGAATTTTAGAACTAAATTTGTCTGTTTTCATACAATCTTGAAGTGCTTCTAATGACACTACTAGAAAAAGCTTTTCCTACATAAAATTTTGAAGTGCTTCTAAGAAACACCAATAATTTTACAGCATTAATATTCTTCTACATTAGAGCTTTTCATTTGTACTTTTGATTCGTAGCTCCATGACTTAAGGATATACCTCACACATATGTTAACACAACAACAATAAGAATATCGCTTTTTACTAAATCAATAGAGTTAATTACACGATAGTTCATGAAGTTAGTCGTGTAGCAACACGGTCTCCACATGTATTAAATCATAACTACAGTTTATATTAATACTTATGGTCGTCACTAGAGTGGATGATTGTTAATTTTCTTTTGAGTTCGTACAAAATTACCATTTACCTAAATATCAACGAATTACGAAACTCACCCATATGATAAACACATCTACATAACTCCTACTCATCTTCCCCTTATGTTCGCTTGCCGACCAACCCTCCCCATTTCCCTTCCCCTCCATCCTTGGTCCTGGCGACAACCACTATTTTCGGCAACCATTACCAGAACCGCCTCAACTTATAACCTGGAAATCATTTTGTTGAACCCATCAAGGAGAGATATAGGAAGTTGGAGACCAATGGTGAAAATTTACATGTGTAAAGTACAAAAAATGCGGTAGATATGTGTCACTAGTGTTGATAAGAACCGAGTATCGTCCAAAGACAAAATAGCTTCTAATAATGAATCCTCACAAATGTTTAATCGGTTTTAAAAGATCAAATTGTTGATAAACTATTCTTATACACAATCGAAGAGAACAAACTAAATTATCCAAAGAAGATAATTAAGCAAAATAAAATATCACCTTGGTTCATAAACCTCACAACTACTTGATGAAACATTCATCACATGAAAAGCATAAGTGCTAAGATCCGGTCAAAAGTACCTAAGATCATGTCAAAAATACCGAGTCATGTGATTTTTTGAAAAGCTATTAATGAATTGAAATATTACAAAACAGTCATCTAAAATCATGGAAGTCCAAGTGATAATATTTTGTAATCGTTTAGAAATATTAGGGTACTGTTGCGGATACACCAATCTAACAACTATTTGGAAAGCTAACATCAAAGGAATATTAATCACCTCAAGTTGATTAAAGTAAATATTAAGGATTCACTTCTTCGACAGGCAGGCTCTATAACGTAAGTTATGACACAACGAGCTTGAGGCCCCCAAAAAATAAGGGCTTCCGTTTATGAAATTTTTTTTATTATATGACTTGATGAAATCTTGAAATGGGAATAACATTTGATACTTGTGTCCTAATGAATTTTTTTTTGATTTGATAGGTTGTTGAATAAACACAGTTATACAATTCACAGAACAAACGATAATTCCTAAGTTTCTTCTTCTCCGATTGATGCGATCGACTTCGTCTAGCCCTTTTTTATTAAAACAAATCAACTATCAATGACTTAAGTCGGTATACTAAATTTTCTTTGATTAATTTTTTTTTTGTTCAAAAAACTGTATTTAGATTTCTTTTGTTTATATTACGATTTTCAAAAAGGTCTATTTTTAGTTTGATTGGGGCCCAAAAGACGTTGAGAAGTTCGACCTATGAAATTCACACCACAATTGTATAAAATAGCTGTGTTAAAAATTTACAGATAAGCATAACCAATCCCATATGTCAATGACATAGTATATCCAATGTTTTTCTATACATGATTAGGATATATTTAATATGTAAAGACTTTCTTTACCATGCCTAGTTTAAATC